>CM068308.1:13124153-13299153 GCA_034768735.1 Schistosoma mekongi
AGCAGCACCTACACATCTTCCGATAGATGTCACTCCACCAATGATGGGGGAAGTCAAGATGGCCATCGGACACATCAAAAGTGGGAAAGCAGCAGGACCTGATAATATACCACATAAAGCACTCAAGTCACACATAGACGTAACAGCTAGGATACTCCACGTTTTATTCAGGAGGATCTAAGAGGAAGCACAAGTTTCGGCAGACTGGAAAGAAGGACATCTTATCAAGATACCAAAGAAAAGGGATTTGAGCAAATGTGAGAACTACAGAGGGATCACGCTACTGTCGGTACCAGGGAAAGTCTTTAACAGAGCATTGCTGAACAGAATGACAGATTCAGTGGATGCTCAACTTCGAGATCAACAGGCTGGTTTCCGTAAGGATCGGTCCAAATCGCAACACTACAGATCACCGTTGAACAATCAATTGAGTGAAACTCGCCACAGTACATCAACTTCATTGACTATGAGAAGACGTTTGACAGTGTAGATAGGAGAACACTATGGAAACTTTTTCGACAGTACGGCGTACCAAAGAACGGCCAAAGAACACAGTGTGTCGAGAATTGAAAGCGAACATTAAAAAGATAAACAGCAACTGGAAACAATTGGAAAAGATTGCTCAGGACAGAGTTCAATGGAGAATACTGGTGAGCTACCTATGCACCTCTGTGAAGAGTAACGGGCGTAAGTAAAGCAAAGAAAGACCTGGTCTAGAAAACCCGATTTGAATCAACAGGAAAACAGTTACTAGAATGCTTAAAATTATTAGGAAAAAATATTTCTTCCAGTTATTGATCAAAAACTGTGATGCTATACTTACTAGGTTCTAAGTTCCTGAACCTTAACTCTTGCATGACATTGTAGGCTATTGTAGCCACTAACTAGAAATAATTTAAGAGATTCAAAAAAATGTAACTGAGTCCTAAAAACGATTCTTCAAGTTAAAAGTCATGTAGTTAAATGGATTAGTTAATAAAAACCGCTTGTGTTATTTGGTTCATTTCACAAATAGGAAAATTCATTAATCATTATAAAATTGGCATATTCTTTTGTGCAATATTATCGTTTTATTATAGTTAAAGTATTCACTTACAATGACTGTTCAGTAAATGACAAACTTCGGATTAGCTAACTCTTTGATGATTGAGCATAAAGCTATTTTATAAAGTACCGCACAAATTTGTTCTTAGAGTGTACTTTTAACTGTACTACCACATGAATGTTAAGCTATAGATTTAAAGTTATTAGCGATGCATAAACTTTGGCTAGAGTACAGTAACTGAACGAGAAAACGAAATACTTAAATGATTCCTTAAAATATTCCCAATTAATTAATAGGAGACCGTTATCGGAGTCATGGTTGGGGCGAGTTTTAACCAAAACTGCATAAACCAGGATTATTATTCAGGCTAAAGATTAGAAGTTTTAGTTATAATTAGGCTTCTAATGTTAGAAATGGGATTTTTTGTCAGGTTTTAAAATAAGAAATTAGCAATATAATAAGAATAGTTAACAGGCGAAACTCTTCAACTTAATACGTAGTTTCAGCTCCATCTGTCAATATGTTCAAAAAGAAGTTGAATCAACCGAAAGACCCCAATAGCCATAACTAGCACGAGCAATTGAGCAGTCTGTCCTAATCATAATGAACCAAAAGGCTAGTGCTAAATTACATAAAGTTGGAGAAAACAATGTGTAAAACACTAGGAAAAATGTGTGAAGCATAAAGAACGTTGTGATACCCTTCTCAGCGGTTGTCGTATTACAGTCTTTTACTCAACATTTTACCTGACCTCATATTACTTTTTACTTAACGTCATTCTAAGTATTTACTAGTCTTAAAGCATTACCGAACCTAAGTTCAGGAATAAAGCCGAGACTTTAGGCTAAAAACAATATTTATCATATTCGTAATAGGACTAAGAAATACAGATACATATGTATACGTGGTTTATGGTTGGAGCCACCGTGGAGTGCATCTATCTGTTGATAAGTCTTTACCTTTCAGTAAAAACTTTTGTATGCGAGGTGTATTGTAAAAAAACTTCGCTTCAAATTCCTTGAAAAAAGACCTGTCAGTTTTTTATTTACATAAATGAATTTCGTTATCGTCATTTCAGTGGCCTAATAGTGGAAACGTCACTATAAAAGGATAATTCATTTATTTACCCCCCCCCTATAGTAGGATTGATTTTCTTAAAATAAAATGCCTTCTCATTGGCTTCCAGTGTTTAATGAATTCGAACAATAATTAACCCTTTTGTAAACTGAATAAGGATCATTTCACGTATATCGTTTGCTCATTACAACACCAACCAAAACTTTAATCATATTCAAGGTTTCCATTTTGGTTACTCACGTTATGGTTACTATTTTTAATTAAACATAAAAATCATTTATATTGATCGACATATATAAATTCATACAATTTTGTTTATTTGACGAAGAAGAATAAATTACACTGAGAATTAGAGGCAGACAAAAAATGAACATTAAAGCTAGAAAAAAGATCAAATGAAACCACAGTTTAGAAAAAGCCTATTTTCATTCAATTCAATTTTAAAGGTGATAATATTGTAGAAACAATTAAAAGAAGACTCAACTCAGAACTAATGAGAACTTATTATATCGCAGAATTTGCTACATACTACAGAACAACATGTTCGCTGAAATAATCGAAAATCGATAGGTACTCTGTAAAAGCAGATACATTAACAGAACAGAAAGAAGGCCCTACCTACGTTTTAATGTATATATTCCAAAAAATCTGCGATTCAAAGGATTAAAAGTTTCTAGCAGTGAAATCACCGAACATTTGGTGTACACAGGACATCAGATTGATATCACGGAATCGTTTAAGGTATTCAACAAACAAAAAACTTCGAGATTTCTTAAATATGCTGAACCAACTACTACTAAACGCTTGAAACCAAATTTGCATGTCTAAAATGAAACAGTTATAAGCCGTTCTTTACTTTGGTAACCTAACTTTTATGTCATTACGTCTTCGTTATTATTCTTTCTCCAAATTCGATTCATTACGTCAATATCTTTTCTCTTCGGATCACATTTAACTTTTTAGTTACTTCACCATTTTCAGGTTGTTAAGTCTAACTTATTTAACTGTGTCAACATATCACATTCTAAGTTTAAAAACTGAGTTTGATTCACCTCATTCTCAAGTGTTTCCAAGTGTCTCTTAATTTTCTTATTGTGCAAACTCTAATCATCACTTTGTTTTCCCATACTTTTGTTTACATTGGATGTGTTTGCAACATCCTATCCAACGTATTAATTATGTTCACACGTCTAACATGTTTAGATAATTTTGATTGTAATCAAGTCCGAACATTCTCATGAGGACGCTAAACTTTTATTTCAAATGATAATTTTGTAAAATATTATTCCGGGTTGTATGCAGCTGATGAGAAGCCAACGAAGTAAAACAAATTCATCTTATTCTGCACAAATAGTTGTTCTTGCTCTTTGCAAAATAAAAAAAGAATTGATAGCACTTCGAAAGAACTGAAAAGGAGATCTTAGGACAGAGTTAATTGAAGAATACTGACCAGTGACCAAAAGTTAACAGGTAATGATTGATTAACAAATGAATTCCAAATGATACTATTAAAAAAATAGATAAATAAATAAAATGTCATGTTTTACATTTACATACTTGATAAACTAATGACCTGATTTAATTAATAAGTGTAAATAAATAAATGAAGTAACCTGAATTTTTTACTTACATAATGAATCATTAGAAACACTCTTTTTATTGATTATTTGTTTACTTATATAAGTAGTAGAAATTGATTAATTGACAAATCATATCGAAGATAACTGTATTATGACATACAATAATCAGAAGTTCATGTATTAATCATAGTTGTTCAATGATGAAATCAGTCATAATCAGTTTATAATGTATTTAATAAATTAGCTCACTAGTAGTATGAATGGATCTGATTTTACTTAAGATGTGAATGATTTGCACATATCAAATAATAATTGTATATAATCTGTTCAATAAATTTCAAGTTATGTCATCATTACCACCTTTGAAATTACTACTACCACCTTACACTTTTGTTGGAATAAGTTTGTTCTGTTTCTAATTTTCTTATGCAGTACAAACTTAGAACTTTCTAAACTTTCGACACTTTCTCTTATTTCGTACTGCTTTCTTTTTATTAAACCAAAATATTTTACTAGAATTGTCCGTATAGATGATTACCACCAATCAAATTTATCAACGATCATATGGAAAGTAAATTGACAATTGAAGTGGAGAGATGAATGTGAACGTTAGACGTATTTATCAATACAGTCCATGGAAGGTGTAGATTTATAAAAGTTATTTCAATAAACTGATGTCAACGTCTTCTGAATTTCTTAAACATTTTTATTCTTACTACCATATAACTTTACAAACTAGACATTTCAATCTTAATTATAGAATACTAAACAGCTGTTCCGTGTTTTATATGCTGATAAAGAAGTCACAAACTGTTATTTTCTAGTTTTACGATAGTTATACAAATGATGTCAATCTAGAATAAAATAGGTCTACAAATCAAACAAATCCCTGAAAGACATTTTAATCAATTTAATATATGTAACTGAATTATACACATGATAAGTATCCGATTATCTCAAATATCGGCGACCACTAAATAATAAACATCCTACTAATAACAATTCTAAGAGTAGTCAAGGTAAACAAACTAATTAGTTGATGTTATTCGACAAGGTAATACCATACAAATATGTGAATCTTTACTATAGATCATCATAAAACGTTTATTAGCTACGATTATATAGACCTTAACACAGTTGGATGATAGTTAACATTGTAATCTATAAAAAGTATTTTATCCAATCTAAAACTCATCAAAACAATGACATGATTCAAGCTAAGTACCCATCTCTTAAATCGATAAATGCAAAAATGTGAGTTCTAGATTTAACTGCTAACCACAATTCAACTTTACTAAAACACATCATACATGGTTATATCAAAATCCAAATGTTTTAATACTGATAAATCAAATACTTTTTTTTTTCGTATTAGTAACGAGAAAAAAAAAGAAAACAGAACCGCTTATGTAGGTGTAATTACATTGGTGTTTGATGCAGTGATTAAAAATGAAATTTCCACAATAAAATTGATGAAACAGTATGTATTTCAATCAATATAGTAAACAAACACTGCATAAAAAACGCAATGTCAACGTAGTTCAAATGTATAGTGATTATTTTTCAAAAATGCTTTTCAACATAAATCGATATTAGTTGATGACCGTTAATGTGAATTTGACATTATGAACTGGTTTTAGTTAGATTTCCATTAAAAACTAGGAAGCAATGTACTAACATTTCATTCTCGTATAGGACTCTCCAGTAATCTGAACCCATGACCCCACAATGGAATCGAGATAAGGACCTTTAGTCTTCGAAACCAACGCTTAACCGTTAAACCATTAAGAAGGTCTACGAACAATTGATTTATCAAAATAAATCAATTTGCGACAGATTTGTGTTATGTTATTCATTGCTATCAGTCAGAACTGCCTTATACCCGACATGGTTGAATGCCACTAGTTATGTCTTCTCACTGGAAATTCAGGAATTGTCTCTAATCGTAAAGCATTTGTCGAGAGGCCCGGAAATCTCTGGCTAGATTCCCTGGCTTGGTTGTGGTTGCTCTTTGTACAATTGTTCTACACTAAGATTTTTTAATAATTATCTAACTCAGACTAATTCTTGATGCCAATTTCAATAATCTCCATAACATTAAATTAAAACAATTATGAATAGTGAACTAATCCTAATATTAAATTCATCAACAGCGCCCGCCCATGAATCTACATATAAGATAGTTCTCGTAAACATTTATATCCAGCGGTATGCACAATATTTTTGATTCACTAGGTTGCTTTCACTATATAATGAGAGATTCATTCAACAAAAGTGAGTAATTCACTGTTGATTTGATCAATTGCGTAGGTCATTAATTTTAATAAAAACAACGAGATACTTTTCTATGTTTATTATTGGACAAAAAATGTAGAAAAGAGGTAACCAGAGGAGTTCAACCATATCTGGTGTGAAGCAATTAATCACCGACGGCACTGCATGAGGTCGCGCCAATATATCGCAAATTGACTGGTTTAGTAACATCGACCGTTGGGTGCCGACCAGTTCAGTCATCTAATCATAACGTGTTCGCAGAAGAACTAGAAGGTTCTGGGTTCGAACCCTGATGAGGTCGTATGTTTACACAGCTGAAGAGTACCATACTAGGATAAAATAGCTGTCCAGTGCTTCCTGGTGGTCAGTGGTTATCTAATTCACACCAATTCGTGATATCAAATTAACAAAAGCAATATTTGTTATATTCAAACTTAATTCACCAACGTACTCCAAAATTAACTATACTCTCATTACATTATATAAAATTTAAAGTTTAGTTGTACTTACAAAGGTAAACCAGGTTGCATATTACGTCTTAATTGGGAATAGTTAAATGAATGTATCCTCGTCTCAGTGTATTGATCTTTAAAATGAGATTTGAACCCATTAACTTTGAATTCAAACGCTAATTTTTCTAAAAAACAGAATAAAATCTTCTAATTTAAGGCAATGTCAAGACAATCACTTAAAGTTGCATATGCATCAACACAGACTAATTAAACTGAAGTCAGGGAAAGAAGTTAAACCCCTCCACACAAATATATGTTACTTAAACATTTAATTATATCTAAATTGATAAGAATCTATTTAAAAAGAGACCTAATAAATGTTGTTATTAGTTGCCAAGGCCTAACAATCTATTTAAAAGTTTCTAATCAGTTGTGAGAACAGTTCAAACTAATACTTTTGGCTACTTGTATGTCACTGAAGATATAAAAATCTAGTTTCATTTATTAATTTAGAAAACGAAATTAGCATTCAAGAAATAGAATTCACTTTGTTTCGTTCAGTTTACTCTCAGCTGCTTAAAACCTGTACTATCTCATAATCAAAATTACAAAAGAGGTTGTAACATACAATAAGGAGTTTCGTTGTAAACTGTTGTTAGGACACAGTAACAAAGATGTAGATAGAATTAAGCGACAGGACAAGAAACAGAAAATATATGTATCGTCTGTTGAAAAATATATTAGAAGATCATTAGTAACACAAGATAAAAGGTCTTCAAATAAGTAATTACGTAATAAACGAATGCAAATAATGAGTAAGAGTGAAAATGATTGAAATGAATGAAGCTAACTTAGTTAACAGTGAAATTATCAAAATCTAGTAAGCTTACATAACGATATGATAACATGAAAGCGTTGAAGAATGTAATGAGTTAGAAGAAAGCTTTCTTCAAAACAGTATGTAATAGAATAGAAAGAATATGTCCTACCTACAACCTGGAGGGAGGAATCGATAAACGCAGAAGCAATCACTTGACAATCGCTACCCACAGAAATTTGTTGACAAGTATGTTAAAAGTTAAGATAATAATCCAAAAGTATTCCAGTCGTTAAATAATACATAATCCAGCTTACTTTCAAAGGTGATATTGTAGGGACAGAAAAACGGCTCAATACACCATTAGATATAACCTGGCCTGTAGTTGAACTATTAATTTTTTACAAAACAATAAATTAAATAGCTCAATTTAAGCCTTCGATCAAGAGAATGGAATATTTCAAATAGTGCAATATCTAGACATCGTTCAGATACGTAACATTAAGTTATTACTTTCAATTCATTTAGGATGATTAGTAAACAAGTTTCAGTTTTCTGAAGTTTACTGAATCTCCTGGTATTGAGTATCAGAAACTTGATTTTATGCATCCAAAATGAAATAGTTGTAAACCTTGATAACATGCATTTCACTTTATTGTAACATGACACATTTACTGAAACGTTTTTCTCTCAACTCTATAAGTACTTTCAAATCTTTTAATATTCTGCTTTTGAAATACTGAAGGTGGTACGCAAGTAATGGGGAACCTTGTGAAATTCTTCGTAGTTCATTTAGTTTTCGTGTAATACAGTATTACCAAAGAAGATTCAATTGTAGTCAACTACTGTTCTCGTTATACTGTGTACCATAGTAACTTCCAATAATATATAAACATGATTACGACATTCAGTCTGTTTTAAGTGATACTTTTTCAGTGTAACTTCCGGTTTATATTAATCTGTCAGTTATTGAATATTAAAAATTATAAACTTGATAATTAAGATAAATTATTGTATCCATTAAAGAAGTAGTCTAGAGATGTATAGCTGAAATCAATCACAGGGACAACAGAAAACATGATATGGAATAAACAATGTATGGTATCCCAAAATGATTAAATTAAGAAAAGTGGAACAATACATCCTGATAAAGTAATCAAAAAGAGCTCCACGCTAAAACGAAACAGCTGTCCAATGCTCCCTGGTTTTCAATATTACCTAGCCAATATCAATCTGTGATATATTCAATCAATTAAAATACCAATCCACAAAAAAAGTCATCTTAATTGAAGGAAACGTACTAAACGTCTACGATCAAACCTTCTGACATAGATTATTAATTCATTGAACAACAAAAAACACTAAATATTTGTTACATTCGAGGTTTGAAGTCGCTATCAGTGCACGCAGACAAAAGCTCGTCACGCCCTCAACTAAAATAACGTTGGGTTTTCCAATAAATACAATATTAATTAGCTATTAGATTGAAATCCAACAGCATTTGCTTTCAACTTCAGTTATTTCACGAGTAAACATCATTTTCATTCATCAATACTAGTAAATGAAACCTCTTTCCAATCCCAATGTACGGTTCTTTTATTGAGAATTCTAGGAATAATTTTCAAAACAGCCATATTCTACTGTCAAAGTTTTAACAAATCATCAGCTAATATTAAACTAAAATACCCCCCTACTCGCCCAACTTCACAAGAGATTAATAAATTGGCTTTGGTTACATCGCATCCTATGTGCTGGATAGTTAAATTGCAGCGCTTCTAATAGAAGCCTCCTCTTATGAATTTCTCCAGAATGGTGATGAAAGCTAGAGTATTAATCCATCCAGTTCAGAAAACACAGTATAGCCAATACTATCCTTCTGAGCTGTGTAACTTGATTAGACAATCATTCATCAAAAACATATCATTGATTTTTGCATCAAAATTATTATACGCGTGTACGTATACGATTGTCAAAATGGAGTATACATACCCAAATGTCTATAGGTCAAAATGGGGAAAGTTATATTAATAATCTTAAGAATAACATTAGTGATAGACAGATAAAGTGATACTAAATTAGTTTAATACAACAATTGCTTCCTATTGAATAAATAAGAAGTGTAAAATCTTTAGCAACAATACCTTCAATAACATTGAATATCCATTACTAAAAAAAATCTCAATGAAATTCTTTGAAGACTATTTACAACTTATTTCAATATAATTTTTATTCACTTAAACAAAGATGAAAAGAGATACAAGGTTAAAAAGTATGACAAACATTAATACAAAGTAATTATACATGATAAACATATCATTCTAAAAGATCAGCTACAACGCAATTATCGGTCAATAATAAGGCCGCTGAGATACTGGGTTACACTAAATCAAATACTCAATGTATCATCAATTTTCTTAAACATTCATATACTTTTAGTTGATAACTGCTGTCTAATAGGATATAAAGACCTAAGATTTTCCACTGACTGGCTATAGTCAATTCAGATTAAACAGAGTGTACCATTTATGTTAACTCATTTAGACTAATGGTTATCTTAAGCTCGATCAATAGAACCAATGTAAGAACAGATGTCTAACAATTGTTATTTTGAGTCTACTATGATCAAGATGCTTGTAAAGGCACTAAAGCATAATATTTCTATATTCTCCTGTCCATGAAATTACTCAATAAGCTATTGATATTAACGTTGATGTATTCGTTTAATTTTATGTAATATAATAGACATAGTTGAATGCTGAACTTTGCTGACAATTGATTGAAGTTATTGCATTATGCAACCCTTTCTTAACTCTCTAACACTCTAATTGTGATGACTATTTGGTGGTAAAAACTGAAGTATGTGGATCGAAATGCGAACTTAAATCTCAATAACTGAAAGTCAAATGCTTTAACTACTGAGTTACCATTTCGTTAATTCAATCTTTCATTAGACGATATAATTTTGTGATGTAGACGAGCTTTTACTAAAACGTGCTTCACTGAAAACGAGCTTTTACTGAAAATAGAATCGATGTTAATCTTCAAAAGGTAAACCTTAACACAAATCATCAGTAACAATAAGAAGAAGAACAAGAAGAAGGAGAAGTAGAGGAGGAAAATGAAGAAGACATAAAATGAGAATTCTGGTATAATATTAAGTTGAAAATTACAACGAACCATTTAATTAATTAAATAAATATGCATATAAAAGTTATGCTGGTAAGTGACTGAATAAAACCTTACTTCAATAGAGTACACAAAATTACTCGTTCTACTTAATAGTAATTATAATTGAAGTAAACAATTAAACAATTTACTGTTTACGAAAATATACTTAATGATGTGAATTTATAAAATCAACATTGAAACATTGAAAATCAATTATACATCCATCATATGTAAGTGTAGTCTACTTAAACATAATCCCTCCCAACTGTACTTAAACAAACAAACAAAATGAAATTGGAATAAACAAGAGTAATTAATTAATTCATTGTTCAATATGAGTTTTAACTAATTACCTACAAATAAATCTGTAGATAATACGAAGTACAGCATACATAAGATATTAAATAAACACTGTATTTGAGATAAACTAGTGTCATATACGATTGAGATTATCCATCAGGTTAACAGCATCCACTAAATATGCTACACTTAATTATTTCTGACATTCTTTTTCGTTAACTCAGTGAATGATTGATTTCCAGTTCATATTTCATTCCAAGAGTCTGAAGTTAAGCATGAATGTCTGCTATGAATAGGTTGGTATAACATAGTCTGATATGTCAAATAAAAACTACAAAAGCGATTGAAAGGTAAAGCGCGAAATATAATGTTTAGTAAAACTCATACTGTAATATTCACCTGTCAACTTAAACGGGTAAATGACTTAAGTCCTAGTCACGATATGCTATGTTAACGTTGAAAACGTTGAACATAATCTCAACCTAATATACCAATCAATCAATCAATGTCTGTCACCCCACTTAGAGTAAAGATCGCCTACCAACATTCTCCAATCAACTCTGTCCTTGGTTTTCATTTCCAGCTCTTCCCAACTGCTGTTCATTTTCTTCATGTATGTCTTCAATTTCTGACACAATATGTTCTTCGGTTTTCCTCTTTTCCAAGTTTAGTGCTCACCTTGTGATACAGTTTGTAAATCTCCTCAGTGTGCGTCCTGTCCACCTCCAGTGTCTTTTCCTTATTTCTACTTAATCTGGAAGTCGATTTGCCCTCTGCCACAGAAGATAGTTGCTGATGGTATCTGGCAAACGGCACAAACAGCAGTTTTCCATACAAGTTTCAGCTCCAGCTCCATACAATAGAACGGTCTTGATGTTTGTATTGAAAATCCTGACCTTGATGCTGGGTGACAGCTGGTTTGAGTTCTAGATGTTTTTAGTTGTAGAAATGACGCCCTCGTCTTGCTAATCTGCGCCTTCACATTTGCATCAGACTCTCCTTGTTTATCGGTGACGCTGCCCACATATGTAAAAGTTTCCACATCTTCCAGAATTTCTCCATCAAGTGTAATTAGGTTGGTGCTCATTGTTTTGTACTTGAGAATCTTGCTTTTCCCCTTGTGTATGTTGAGGCCTACTGCTGGCAGTAGAGGCCTCTGCTTTAGTACCCGTCGTCACCTGCATTTGTTGTTATACGTGGGATAGAAGAGTTACAAACTAATACATAACATTTAAAGTAAAGCTAATTAATAGCTTGAAATGAAGCTTAATGTGAAACTCCTTATTAGGATTCAGTGACTATGATAATATATCGAGCACTTCAGACTTTCTACAAGATAAGCAACCGGATAATATAGAAATTTAAAAAAAATAATAAAGATTTCAATATTTAAACGTATTACCTTACTTTCACCTGATTAGAGACTCCAAGAGATATTTTTTGCATATTCACGCCGTATAGTTGCTACCGCTAGATAATATTATTACTTCAACTTCACAAGAATATAGAGAATAAAAAGTAGCTATGCCAAGTGAGGCCTTACTATCTGCCCTCCCCCCCCAACAAAAATAGGTTAAAACTACGATGTAACAAATTTATTAATGGTAACAGGATAGAGAACTGACAAGGAAACTAAACAGAGATCAGCTTAATAATAATGAAATCTAGGTATTGTCGTTTAGTTCTGACGGCATTTCTATAAATTATCAAATGAATACAAAAGTTAACTAATAAAACCAACATTAGCACGATAGTCTTCAAATCGACATTTAAATACGTATTATGCAGTGTAGATAAAGTGGATAGTTTTTGCACATTTAAATAACTTAGTAGTAAACTCTATCATGCAATAATATTGCCAAGTGAACCTTGGTCTTAATCTAATTTTGTTTGACTATACATAGGCATTTATAACGTCTAATTTTAGATTGTGAAGCTACCTAACATCCTAGTCAAATATCGTTATAGCTTAATAGCAATTGATTACTGAGTAGGAACGACCGTTTTGTTAGTCTAATCTTTTAATACTGATCGATTTCTACCAATGAAAACATTGTAATATGCACATTATCGTGACTTAGCAGAATTCGACCAACATGAAGGATTAGATAAGCTCACTAATTAGAAACCAATCGATGAATATATATCTTAGGTCTAAAAGAACCTGATTGAGATCAGAATACCTCAGTAGACAGAAGATAGATTATGTAGCTGAAGAATTTCGTGTTACTTTCCACACAAAATATCAAATTCCTTAAAAATGTAGGTAAGAAAAAGAAAAGAACACAATATGCCACTTAAGAAAGAGATACAGCATTTCGATGAAAAACAATTTCTTTTCGACGAATCTATTTACAGAAGCCGTACATTCATATTTGTAGTAATTTCTTAAATGTATTAGCCTATTGAGTAAAACATAAAGTCATTTGTATCATGAAGTATTTAGAAAGTGTGTTAAAAAGAAAGGTACACAATGAGTCCTCTTTCTTGCCGACTGTTTTACAGAAAATCTAGAGGATATGATACTCAAACCAATAATTGATAGCAGTTAAGTCCACATTAGAATGAAAGGAGAATTCTAAACCTAATTTCTTTAATGTATTATTAAAAAGAAAGCTAGATGGTACACTCTAAAAACACCTACACAGAAAGCCATCTGAAATGCCATATATACACATTTTCAAATTTGGTTCTTACTGAGCAGAAAAAGAGGCTTAATTTATTCTTTATCCTATCATACTAGACGAATATGCTAGAGTGACTCAAAAGACGACGAGTTGTTTCAACTTCGACAAACGCTACTCATCTAGGTTTATAGACAGAAATATGAAACCAAATCCATAACGAGTAGGAGTTTCATTAACCGAGAAGAAAACTCTGTTTATAAACCTTGATTTTAAAAGCGATATTGCAGATGTTTTGGGAAACTGACCATTAAAATCACTGAAAAAAACACTTTAAGCAGCTAGATTACCGATTGTCTTCTCAAACCAGTATACGCAATTGTGTAAGGAGTAAGCACTCGCTTTGGGTCACGACTATATGTACCGACAGGTTTATTTAGTCTTGTGGAGTAGGGTATATTGACAGCACATAGCATTTGATTTCCAAACGCATCTCGGAACGTTTCCCAGTTTGGCTTTCTAAAAGAGAACAGAAGAGAATAAACAGCTCAACCTTAGTACATCCAGTACTCAACGTGCTACTCTGAACCACCTTAGAAACTTTTCAAAATCACCAACAGGATCAAACAGACAGGAATAAATGGAGCGAAAATAAAAAACGTATGCATTGTAAGGTATTAGCCATTCATAGCTTTAAGCCAGACCTGTTTGTGCAAAACACGTTTAATTATGATCGCAAGACCGAAATTTTCTATGAATGTTTTCATATTTTATCGTTAAAACATACTCTAAAATCATTATCATCTTATCACCTTTTTAATGATCCCACGTTTCTTACTTTTTTTCGTACTTGTAACTTGTTAAGTAACCTTTCTTTTTGACACATTTTCTAAACACTTAATGATGCAATTAACTTTTTATTTTTTTCAATAAACTAATATATTTAACAAATTAGTATAAATACGAAGTTAGGCTTTGCTGATGAGTATCATACAGCAATAAACGTAAATCAACTATGGTTATCTGAAAGATTATTGCTTTTCCCACTCAATAACTTGATTAATTCGCCTTCTCTGAACTTTTTGAAATAATTCCGGTTTTGGTTTTATGTTCTATGCATAGTATGAAAATAGACAGTTTTCATAACAAACTAACATCGATTAGAATATCATGGATATATATTATCAGAAAGTAAGTGTGAAACTTTTAAAGCATATAAATGTATAACCTTACAAACTGAAAATCTACATGTATGCAGTAATCATGGTACACCATTACATCAGGGAGATACAATCTGATAGTTAACATTTTAGAACTCAATCGATCAGAGATATGGTACAATAAACGACCTTGGTGAGATACCGATTCAATAATAGTGACTTTTTAACAGTGTGTATCTAAAAACTACGGTCAATATTACCTCGTGACATCAATGATCAAAATTACTCACCTATTGAATTAACAAATTACAATCTATGAAATGTCTGTTATTAAGCATGAATTAGAACGAATTATTACTAATTGTCAATTTAACACTTACAATACAAATCTTTTTTTCCATATTCATATCTTTTTGAATTGCTTTACAATGATTGAGGTTAGATGTTACGTTTTAAATGTTTACAATGTGAAATGAATCTAGCATATGCAGTCATTCTTTTATTGATTTATTCAGTAAATGCAACATATTAGAGTACAATTGTTAATGACCGTTTCATTCTAATATCTAACTTACATTGTTTTGTTGTTTTTATTTGACTTGTCGGACTACGCTATACTAATTTGTTTGAAACAGACAATAGAGGATAATATTTCAATTTAAGATTAAATTTCCTATCATGAATTGGTTTGAATTAGATAAACATTGGTCACTATGAGGTATGGGACAGTTGTTTTGTCTTGACATGGGACTCTTTAGCAGTTTTCATTCACGACTCCATCAAGGATCGGAACCAGGACCCCAATATTTTTAATTCAGTCAATTTGATGGTCTTGGGTTCCGTCTCTGATAGGGTTGTGCATGTGCACTGTAGAAGGATCCCATACTACGACGAATTAACTGTCCAATGTTTCCTGGTGATCAGTGGTTGTTTAATTCAGATCAATTTGGGATATCAAATTAACACTCAAAAATCTCCACAACACGCAATTACAATTAAGATGAACTCTTCAACGAATAATATACTATAGTATGCAGAATTCACTTATTAAATGAATGGGAAAATTACCACGTCCCTAGAAATAACACACTAAATTAACATTGAAAATGTTGCAAATAATTACAATCCTTTACATCGAATATCACATCAAATCAATGAAATACATTTACGTTTAGCATTACTTACATACATACATAATTACTACATCATATGAGCATTCATTAGAATGCAAATTATTGTGTCCACTTTTGTAATCAAGTAATTTCTATCATACATCGATATTTTATCACAAACAAATCATCAGTAAATTCATAGTACATAATATTTGTTTCTGTAGGTTGTTTTCATTAACTAATCTACTATTTATATATTCATGTATTTGGCATCTCTAAATGTGAAAGTTACGTAATCTACTACATGATTGCTTAAGTTGAAGTGGGGTTCAAGCCTATGACTAATTGATTAAAAGTTGAACGCCTTAACAACTGTGCCACTGATACAGTCATTCATGCATTTGACTGTTACCTCTTGTAAGGTATAGGTTTTCCACCAGGTTTTTCAGCTGACTCTGTCCTGTGCTCTTCTTTCAAGTTGCTCAAGTAGCTAATAGTTTAGAAATGCTCTCTTGATATATACAACAAATTATTATTATCATATATATTAACTCGTAAAATAATTAAACATTTAATGATAATAATGATATTTCTATATTGTTATTCAATTTAGTTAATAGTCAAGAGGGCAAAATCATTATTTATCTACCGTTTTGGAAATAGCTCATCGTGTCGGGTGTGAGGCAGTTACCAATTGATGGCAATGCATGAGGTTGCGCATATATATTGCAAGTTAACGGGGTTAAAAATATCAACCGTCGGATGCTGACTAGCTCAGTGGTCTAGTGGTAAGGTGTTTGTCTAGAAGCCAAGAGCCCCTCGGTTCAACCCCTGGTGAAATCGTAAGTGTGCACTGTTAGTGTTCCGTACTAGGAGGAAGCACCTACCCTGGTGGTCAATGGTTGTTTAATTCAGACCAGTTCGTGATATCAAATTAAAAATCCAACAATCTCCACAACAACCAATCACAAAATAATCATCTTTCAGAATAGAATTTTGAAATGATGGTGACGATTTTGGGCTCAGGTAGATGACTTTACTGTTTTAACAAGATAGCTTGATTGTGAAGTGTTAGTTGTAGTTCTGGACAACACCATTAGCGCAAGCTTCATGTAGGAGTCAGCATTTTCAGTTATTTCACGTGTCAAATAACTTCGTTTTGGTAAAGTAAGCACGAATGATCATTCAGAATGATAATGAAAGCTTCACAACTGCATCAAACACTTTATACAACATAACGTCACTACATGAACTTAGTGCGAACATGCAAAGCACACAGATAATTGAATTAGAATAAGCAAAAAGAAAACGTAACTGCATTTTAGCGTATATATTATCTTTATTTACTACATAACAAATATACATAGTATCACTATTCATGAACAGTTAATACATAAGTCTGTCATAATAGTTTTATGACTGTCCCTTTATTGATTTGATTACGATGTAGAAGAGCCACTGATTTGAGGAAATCCTAAAGGAAGAAGCCAAAAAAAGTAAAGAAGGAGGGCAATTTGATAAAAGTAGTAAATTATCATGAATTCAACTCGTATATGTGCTCGCTAAATATAATAATACAGTAATCACTGATTAGTGGTCAATCTGGTGTTTGCCTAGTTTATTTTTGTACTGATCTAACTATATTGGTCAAGCTACAATGTACCCACTAGTCTAAGTGATTCGAAATTGCGTATACTACCTTAATATAAGGTTATTGAAGGTAGTCAGTAAAAAACCCTGATTTTCTTCGGTTTCTCACTGGTTGACACCAATCCTCAAGGCGTATCAAAAACATGGAAGAAACAGATACCTTCTAAGGATTTGACAGGATTCAGTCACTAGGAAGTACAAGAAGAATAAGCTAGTAAAACGTAGAGCTGAACGACGAGCGTTCCGATCTAACAAAAAGTACCAGTTCTCTGATGATTATAGATGAGTTTCGCTGACGAGTACCAACTAGAACGAATCTTGGGTGCTAACTACGTCCAACCCATTTAACATCACCAACGATAGTGATGCTTTACGCCAGTTGGTATGACTCAAGTTTTCTATGCTTGGATGAATAACACAAATTCTCATGACTCGGTAATCTAATATACTGTTTTCTATTGGTCCTTATACGCACTTTTAATCCAAACACCCAATCAGAACAAAATGAAAAGAACATGGTTCATCTTATTATTACTAAGACTCAAATCTGGCGTGATTATAAACAATTACCAAACCACAGCGCACCATTATTAGTTCACAATCTACACGATATTAGAGCATTTGTAGCATATAAGTTTAGTAACGATCATATAATTAAACAATTGTAGCTCATGAACAGTAAAAAATGTATCAAGGGTTAGATTCCAAAAAATCCATACAATCAGGACAATTCAAAATCACCATAAACCAATCAGTTACTAAATACACAATAAAAATACTGAATAACTAGAATCATGGTTTATCGTAATCTTACTTTCAAGAGAACAAAAACAGTAACTTCTCGCATTAAGTTCATCTACAAACACATTACAGCGTGACACTACTTCGTCTCATTATTCCACAACTACTCAATCATAATCCAGTAGTATTCCTAAGTAATCTAGTGACTTGTAAATAATGAATTATGTCCCCATCATCAAAACACAAAATAACACAATCGAAAGTTAGTCTCCTTGTTTCAATTTTACTACCCAATAAGAACAGATAATAAGAGAAAAATATGTTTTCTGGGATGATAGGAAAGTTAATCTTCCGTATAATCAATATGGATCTAAAAGAAAGAAACAACCATTCAAACGCTTACAGACGTCGTAATCAGTAGACAATAGTCAATTCAACACCTAAAATTGACTGAATATAGGAATACAAGCTACCGGATGTAAACTCAGTGGTATTAAGGTCAAACGCTCACCGTAATGACTTTAGGTTTTGGGTTTCATCTCTAGTGGAGTCATGGATATTTACTGTCACTGATGAGTTCGACATTCGGACAAAACATATCCAGCTCTGTCTAGTTTCTGATGGTTGTCTAGATACAATCAGTTTACGATGTTAATTGCAAAATCCAACGATATCCGAAAATTTGCTTCAGATTTGGAGTATTAATTGTCTAATGTATAAACATCGTTAAAATGGATTCAGTAGCACCAATAGCATTAGGATTTTAAATAACAAAACATTTTAGTGCATTTTGAATACACTTAGCACGGTAACTAGCAGTAGAATCCAGAGAGTATCTTTCGTTCTGCCTACGGTCCATCAGTTGAATGTAACTATGCAGTAACTGTCGCTCCAAATCCTCAAGCGCTAATCATTGAGTTACTGAGTCACGAAAAACAGTGTGAAATTATAAGCTTATCCAGATAATTAAAGCTTGTTATGCGCTATTTGTTGACTGACCGAAGGTAACTCACTAAGCTGATGATAATAGCCTACTCTCAGATAAAACACTGTGCATTCAAAAGTCTTATACTTAATAATTTGTCGTAATATGTGACTTCTCATGAGCACTCGATTTCATAGGCGAGTAGATCCATGAGCTGCAGTTTGCACTGAAAGCGCTCAACTTTCAGATCACTGAATTAGAATTGAATAGTTCAAAATTCTAAATTCATTCAATTTACGGTATGATACAAAACTCTAAATTTAGCAATCGTAACAATACCCCTCGCTCCTAATATTAGCAATGTTTCCCTTATACCTCTAAAGTACGGAGTTATGTATGTGAGTTGTTAAGAATCCCAGTCACAAACGAAATAGTTATGTGATACTTCTTGTTTAAACATTAAATACTAATGACATCATACATTGGAGAAATACTAAAAAACATAATAATGTACTTGAACATTTAGTACTACAGTATAATCGTCGTCATTATGGATCTAGTTAACCGAAATAAGTATCAAAGTACATTAATTTTAATACACAATTAACATTTATTAATAAATCCATTGTAGTATATTATAACCAAGACAACATACACAAAACACTTACATAATGTAAATATAAGAAGAATTAAGTAACTATGTAAAAAGTAATATTCATTCATTCATTATTTACTTAAAGTATTTTAACATGTGCATTACCTGAAATTAGTATACAGTCATGATCTGATGCTTTATAAACAACAATAATTAGGACTCGTAATTAAATAGCAGTATACAGACATTCACTGAATGTGAACAAATATAACAAAGAATGATCAAGTGCAGTCTTAGAAAATGACAAGAAAATACTAAGAGAGGCTAGTGGTTATCCTGATTTAATGACTTAGCTGATAGTGTGATGATGCTTTAGAGTGATAGGTACTGAGTTCCAGTCTAAGTGAAAACACTATCACCAAGATGTAGGTATATCAAGTTGATGAGACTGAAATAAGACAAAACACGAGTTATGATTTCAATTACTAATTGTAATCTAAGCGTACCAAAACTCATATTACGCTATATTGTAAACGTATGAATTATGGATGCTTTTTTTTAATTTATTTACACTGACTTACCTAATTCTTTTATTAGTAAATGATCTGTTGCCAAAGATGAGAATAAACCATAGAGATTGAATCTCGAATGCAATAGATATGTTTTAGCACATTTACGCATTACTGACTTTGGAGGGAGTCTATATCATGAAATAAAATGTCAATATTAACTTGAAAAGTAATATCTTATATATATATATATATATATATATATATATATATACACTAATTACAGATTTTCATACTATATCTAGAGGTTGTGAATAACCCATATATTGTCATGTGATTGAAATATAGTTACGATTTACTTGGACTTAGTAACATTCAGCATAACCGCAGTTTATCAGGATGGCACAGAACACTGTTAAAATGCGTAGAATACTAAAATGATTGTTGTGACGCGACGAATAAGTCAAAATAAGTGGTTATTTTCCGTAGAAGGCATACTCATATCATTCAAATGTATCTATTAGACACTTAGTTTATGAACCTTTTATACTTCTCTCCTTATAGGCTTTCAGCGGATCTAGCAATTATTATCATAGCTTCATCTGATTGTAAATTGAACAGAAGTCTGTCACCCAAGTTTTGCACCACTGTTGGTATAATTTGGTATATATTGTATTTTATTATGTATCATGTATTGCAGTTCATCATATGATCCAAATAATAACTTTAAAGGCATACCAAAAGTACAAGAAATTAGAATAAAGATTCTGTTGGCCAACAAGTGGAAGATTATCAGGTCACAGAGTCATAGGCGTAAACTATATTACTTTAGCATACTAGATCAAGATCTAAACAACTGGTATAAAGCATTATCATCATTAATGGTTACACAATAGAACATGGAGGTCATTTCATTAATTACAATGACATCGCAGTCCACGACAACAACAATGTCGACTGCACAACTGACTTCATATATATATATATATATATATATATATATATATATAATGACAGCACCATAAAACGAGTAAAGACTTGAGAATCAAATTTAATAAGAACTAAAAGTAGCACTCACTCCTAAAGACGGGCAGAGCATTAATATAAAAACACTTTTCAATAGTAAATAACTGCGAGTTGATTAGTGAAAGATTAATAAACAAAAATCTAGTTGTTACTAACTCTACGAAGTACCCCCACGCATCTCCACCCTTTGTAACTAATCTAATCTGAGTCCTTTTATTATACATTGAATCCTGTTGGCAAAGGCCACTCTGAGTACTTTGTCTTATGTAATTGACTTATTAGCCCTCTAATTAAGCGTAAGAAATATTATTTGTCATAAGCTTTTATTTATATATATATTCACCAACGGTAATGACTGATGGTCGCTCAATACAGAAAGTTGACTTAGGTTAGAAATGCAAATTATTTGATGCCAACTTAGTGATCTAAAAGTTGTGGATTCGATTGCTAATAGGGTTTTGTATGTCAATGTTATCGATAAGTTAGATACTAGGCAAAAAACGGGAGTCTAGTGCTTTCTACTTTTCAATAGTCGCCTAGTTAAAATAAGTTTAGAATAAAAATTTTAAAATTTGACAACCCTTTTACTAATCATTGCATTAAAGCAGTTTATTATAGCCATATTTTTGAATAATGTATTTTGTTAACGACCTACTGCTCAGAAATTAGAAACCAGGGTTGAACAACTACTTCATACACTTCATGTTTCGATTATTTTCCGGTTATATATCACTCCATGATTAAAACATCAACGTGTTGATCAGGGATATCACATTTTATTCTGTTTTAAATTTCATTATTAAAACTGTTAACTTTTACAAAATGATAATTTGGAAATGATGTATAATTCACTGAAAATATTCTTTCTAAGAAAATCATTCGAAATAAAATTAAGTTGTAAGATCCGTTATTATTGTTATTACTAATATATTTACAATTAAGGGGCTTTGTAGAGATAGTTAACTGTCAATTTTGATATCACGAATTGATCTGAATCAGACAACCACTGACCACCTGGAAGCTCTGGACGGCTGTTTCGTCCTGGTATGGGACTCCTCAGCAGTGCGAATCCACGACCCCATCGGGGATCGAACCCAAGACCCTCTGGCTCCGCGGCAAACGCATTACTACTGGACCACTGAGTTGGCTCCTGACGGTTGATATTTCCAATTCAGTCAATTCGTGATAAGTTGTGCGACCTCCTCCATTCCATCGGTGGGTTACTGCCTCACACCCGACACGGTTGGACTCCACCGGTCACGTTTTCACACTAGAACTCCAGTAATTACCTCAAGGAGCTAGTCACTGGTGAGCTAATTTATTTGTCAGATACAAATTAATGAACTTTAACTTAAACCAATGTGAAGGTTAGTATTACTAACCGATTACTTAAATTGAAGTAGGTGAAAAGCGGCTCAAATTTTGCAACTTAAAGGAAAAAAATCAACCTATTAAGTGATTGTTTCAAATTCAATTGTATTTGTGAAGCTCAATAAACGGCATAAAAAGAAAAAAATGATATTAAATTACGATCTAATTAGTCATTACCGACAGACGTACAGTTCCTCAGTTTTGTTTAAAGTAATTATTGTTAATATATACATAAATATAACAGATTGAATATACAAGTCGATCAACAAGTAAAAATCAAGATGATGTCTGAGAGCTTCAAATGTTATTATTTCATCTATATTATTAATTGTTATCAGTAAGAATGCAAACATTCAGATCAAAATTTCCCCCAGTAGACTAAAAACGTCTTACTGATAAGTTCCAACAAACAAACGCTTTTGAAATAAGATGGTATTGTGAAGATAGGAATTAAGTCTTGTGGTTTATGTTCGACAAAGACTGATGTTTGTTGGGTACCACTGAACAACCGTTTCGTCTTAATATGAAGCTCTTTACCGGTCCATACCCTCAATTCGACCAGGAGCTCGAACCAAGGGTCTTCAGGTTTCACGTAGAATGATTAACTAACTGCCTTACTGGGCAATATAAATAAAAAGATGTACAGCTTAAGAAAAGAACCTAAAAGTTCTTTAAACTTGGCATTCTAATCATAATGTTTTTATTCCCTCTCTAGACAATATCAGCATATTACCAGTAAGATTCGGAAATGACAGAGGTTTGATTGTTGGTTTGACTGTTGAACAATGAATATAAAAGTAATATTCAACGCTGAAATTCATTCTAAGAACTTATTTAATCAAGTTACCATACACCAAATGATAAACTAATTGAAAAAAGCGAAACAATTTACAAACCACGCAGTTTGAGTCAACAGTTATTACCATTACAATGATCAGTTATTTAATGACCTAATTCTTGTGTCAACGTGAATTATGTTTCCAGCAACCAACAACACAACAATTATTATGCACTTTGACTATTAGCGCAAACATTCAACACAATTGACAATGATCTGACTGATTATTATCAGTCACATCAAAGGAAGTTAAACGTTACCAATAAATTAGACATTAAACAAGCAAAATGACTGTTATGATATTCAGATAAAATTAGGCTAGCTAGCATATCAGTTTACGTGATATTCTATGCTTATACTACCAACTACATCGTTCACTAATATAAATGTAAACACGGTAACTTACAATAAAGTTGATTTGCTATATAAATCACGTGTGAAATTAAGGAAATCTATTGAATCTACATATTTATCTGGCAAATTAATCACTACTCTCCTTTTGAAACAACATTCAGAAGCCACTGATATCTGAGAGCCTTCAGTATCTCTATTGGAAACTCCTTCATACAAGATAGAAACAAAAAAAAAAACACTACATAAACACAAAAAAAAATATTCTAAAATAACAGAACTAATTATAGATATGTCAGTAAACATTTATTAATGGTAGGTTCTGAGAGTTAGATACTTTGATTACAAGGCTTCTATTATCACTCTAAACAACTTCATCAGCACTCGTTTCATATGAAAGTAAGTATTTTTGATTATTTTGCAAGCAATAAGTTAGTTGGTTCCAATGACTATATCTTTGGTTGGTTGCATTCATGTATTTTATTATTTTTACATTAATACCGTCTACTACTTCTACTGGAGGCAAAATCTGAAAATCTTATTCAAAATGATGATACGGTTTTGTTAGTTAAACAATCTAGATCAAAAAATTATCACTACCGTAGACATCCATTTTGAGTCCTAAATTCTTTTCAACATTTCATAGATCTGATCAACAGTCGTTTTCATTTATTATACTGCAAGTATTCACAACATTGTATATTTTCAACTACATTGACTATCTATAGATCAATAGCTGGAGATTTTCAACTAAATACTTCATCATAAAGTCAATTAGTTTTTATATGTTAGCGATTTATTTTAGAAGCGTTAACAGTTTTAATTTCACTTAACAAATAAAGCAGCCTAATGAGACTTGAAAGTTACCTTTATTCCCAATTGTGCATGTATTCCTATTAACCATTCTGCTTTAGATTTGTTTGAACTGAAGTACTATGAACGTTAACTCAATGTACTGGTTTACGCTTATTAAATACTTACAAATCATTGAGATGCTAAATACTTCGAAACTTAAATGGAGATACTACAGTGATTGATTTATTCCCTCCCTCGTCTATCCTTCAAGAAAGCGAAGACAAATTACTTAGTGTAACGAAACTTAGAACACTGAATATAACTGTTATTACTAGTAGTAGTAATAGTCAGTATAGCCCGTAACTGACTATAGTGTGATGAATATTTTCAGAGTTAGATAGTAGGAATATATATAGATGATGAAATACACTAACAAACTTACAAACTCAAGATGTATGGTGTTTAGTTTCAACCAAAATATATATTCAGGACTAAAAACTCATAGAGTACGTGAACGACGGTTGTTAGAAAGGTTTTTCTTTCCCTGAATCTTACGGCATTCGATATTTATAAGGAAGACATCTCTAAAATCTTATAACAAATGATATTCGCTACGAAACTCAAATTAGCGTTGTTTATTCAATGTCACAGCTAAACACATTACTATTGAATCACCCAATTCATAATTAGTCCAAATAACCATTATCTTAAAATTACCTGATTTACCAACCATTTCAGACAGACCGTTGTTTATATCGTCCAGTCCAACTATATTTGCGTTAACAACTTTATCACTTTTAGTAGGTTCACTTATTAGTACACTTACAAACTCTATAATGTTAATAAATGAAGATAAATTTTGAAAAATAAACACAATATAACCATTGAAATAGAAATGAAATTGAAATACACAAAATAATTCCTTGTAGGGATAAACTATTGTAGTTTTGTAAACTATTTTCAATGTTCTGTAAAAAAGGTTTTTGTAAACTATCAATTAACTACTTCTGACAATAAGAGAATATTTCACTAGGTATATCAGAACAAAATAATTGAACGATTGTATAGAATTCTTCAATAGTCAAGCCTAGAGTATGGAAAACATGCACATAATATACATTGAAACATTAAGTATGGTTACCTTTATCATTGAATGAAGCAAATGCAGTCCATAAATTCAATAAAAATGTTATTCGATTATATGGAATAGCTGATACATATCTAAATTCTCTAAGAATAGTGTGCGTGCCATTGATTACATGTTCAAAGCTACAGATAACACAACAACATACCATGACGATCAAATGATATAAAACAAAAATGAAACGAGAAGGAAAAAATACTTGCCAAAACATACTATTTCGATAGAAACAATTTAATGTTTATCCGTTCACCAGATTGTCTAATGTGCAATAGTTGATTAACGATGTCTTGAAAATAAATATTTAAATCACATTCAGCTGTTTTATAAATAGACTAATATTAAAACATACAAAATCGATGAATTGGTAAATCGTCAAGAAAATGATTAGAACACTTTGATAATGACATAATTTTGACATCGAATCAACTCACTGTGAAATAAAGAAAAAAGTAAATAATTAATTAATATTTAACTAAGACATAGAAAAGTCTGACTTCCATTTTTTTATAATTAAAATGAATGAAGGGAATATTACAAACATTTAATTATACTTGTTTACATAGCTACATTTGAAAATATGACACAAAATCTGTAATAATGATCAAAATTTGAATAATTTATGTCAAACACCAATGAATCGGATCCGAAAATAGTTTCAAGTGAAATGATCAACACACTCAACTACTACGCTTACTGTAATCAATCAAGGTGACAAAATACATCAGTAGTGGAACAAATTTTGCATTCAAAGGGTGAGTAATGAATCTCGAACATGCCTACCTATTTACTAACTATTCAGAAGACTATACATTGTCAACCTATTTTCTGAATAGGACTATATCATATGGATATTCTAAGCCGATAGGTAGGCCTCCTGGTAAAAAATCAATTTGCAAAATCGGGCAGGGGGAAGCAGTTTAAAGAACAGCTACAACAAAATTATTCAGTTAGGAGGACGATGGGCAGCTCTGATGAATACCATTTGAGGTTGATAATTTTGATAGCACCACACCACAAGCTCTGACTCGACTAGTGGTTTTCGAGTGAAAAGCCGTAATAACTTTCATGTACTTCGGAGTAAAGCATTTCAACGAAACACTACCACATCAACTCACGTTTACGGGGTCAAATAGTGCTTTAGAGTCAAGGAATATTACTATTTTTGGGCTACGAGAAGCATGCCTATATACTAGAACATAACAATGGGTGGACGTATATAGTATGTATGCATTAAAAATTTAGTTGGACCTGTCAAATATATATTAACAAAATTTCTAGGATGAAAAAGATTAAGGCCGTTACATAAAAAGGCCTTCGTATCTTGAATTGTGAGAACAGGAAATGAACTGTCAAAAGTTTTATGATTGCAAACTAATTCAATAATACAAGTCCATTATTTCTAATATTTTCATTTAAAGTATGTGATAAGTGGGAAGTCCTATTCTAACGATGCCAAAAATTATTTGTGGCTAGACTGTATTAATTATTAGAATATACATTAAATGATAAACTAAAATCTAAGTTACACTCTCATCAAACTGCACTTATGAGAGTGCATATATTTGAATGTGTTTATTTGTAAGATGGTAATGAGACAGAAGCGAATTGGCTAACACATGCAGAAACATTAAAACTCTCTTTCAGTTGGGCAAAAAACTAAAGAATGTGAATTTTGCCACTAACCCAATTACAACTACAAAGTTTGAGGTACACGTAAATCTGAAGACATAATTTAGGATATGACACGTAAGTACTTATTATTTTAAATAAATATTATGCATGTCTTTCTTTCAGTTAATTCTAATTAGTTATTTTATGTGCCCAGAAGATTAGGGTTATTGTTAAACCTCTCTCAGTTTTATGTAACAGTTATATTTTTGATATATATCGTAAAAGTTTGAACATTTTCAATCAACAGACAATGTTTTGCACTATTAGCAATAAGCTTTGCCTAAAAACTTAACTATTTCTGTCTACCAAATCTACTAACTTTTAAGTTTGCTCTGTTAAAAGCACTCAAATGACAAAACTCCATCGATATCATGCATATTTGAAGTTATTTGCACTCAATCAAATGTTAAATATTAATGTATCTAAACTACCACCATTTATATGTGCATTTACAAAGAGAGGATTAGACAACTCCTTTATACGTATACTTATCATTTTTAAAGTGACACTAAGTTCTGAGCGTGAAAAAATTATTATAATACACAATACGACTTACTATAAATTTCAGTCTCCAACCGTTTGTTTAGAGTGAAGATACACTATACTCTGAAGGATGTGGGAAGAATAGTGCAAGAATCTGGAAAAAAAGAGAATAGGCAAAACGATGAGCTAACAACTGAGTCGACAAACTAGATGCATTTACATTTAATAATGAAAGCAATTGACTGGATTATGGAATGGCAAAACTGTTAAGCAGTAGCAATCCGGTAAATAAGCTAGGAGTTGGAAGAGTTAGCTTTCAAATGGTTGACTTATCAGATGCTTAACGACGTTAGCACCGAAAAGGTTTTCTAGCAGCAAATGAATAATGCAGAGTATCACGAACTAAAATCCCTCATTTTGCACAAGAAAACGTCTTTACAAATAAAATTCGAATAAATTTAAACTTTCAACTGCTTAAAACTCGAAATAAGAGGGTAGTCCAAAAAAACGTGTCGCGATACCGCCAAAATAACTAAAGACCGTCACCGTCGAAAATTGCGCTCAAATTCTATTTTGATTCCTATTGGTTGGTTTCTTTAGGTAGTTGGAGGCAAATTCAAGGAATATGCCACTCAATGTCAATGTACCTATGGAAGCGAGATATTCAACACACAACAGTCACTTGGGAACACTCGAGCAGGAAGAAGTCGTGGAGGACCGGAAGAAGAGATGTATATTATTCAAACAACAAAAGTACATACATATACATAGGGTAATGTGGCGGGGGTTCCAAATATGGGAGAGGGTCAACTTTCTTCCTTTAATCTAAGACCCTCAAGCTTCTCGGCACATTCTTCCAGGTTCGCACTCGACTTGCCTGCAATGTAAGAAAGTAAAAACAACATTAGCGACCATTTGGAACCCCTGCAGCTCCCTCGTCTCTGTTACATCAAGCCCTGTTAACAAATTACGACACTACCCAAACAACCAGTTAAGTGTAAATAAAGGCCAATTTCAATGGTGAACATAGGGTAAATAAATACGACAATGTAACATTTTACGCCTTTCTGGTGTAATAAATAGACATGTGTATTTATTTACTAATTGACCTACCATAATTTGTCTGGTTTGACAGCAGTACATTTCAGAGTCGTGACCTGGGCATACTTTGATGCGTCACCTGTCTATAAAGTCAGCCTAAATAGTCTACTTAAAGTGTAAATTTGTAGACATACGCCTAAATAGTCTATCTAAAGGCAAATTAACGATAATTCACACTTTGTTAGCCTTGATTTACACTGAGCTCGCCTTTATTTATACACAGTTGGTTGTTTGGCTTTGGTACATGTAAATTTTTGCCTTTAATTCTTGTCTGTTAAACCGATAATATGACACTTGGATACTTTTGGACGGTTTGAAATGTCATTTCTTCATAACTACAATAACTAATGTGTATTCCTGCAGTTGAATACATCCACACTGTTTGACATGTCCTTTTCATACAGCTGTGTGCTAGCATTAATATTTTTTAGACAGTACATAGCTTTATGAAACAATGGTGTGAAATGTCTGTTTGGTGACATCCAGATGATCAATTATGTAATTTATAAATGTCATCTCTAAATGCAGCCTTGCTGAACCTCAGATTTTTGACTTTACCTTTATGTGCGCAATGCCAAATGTTGCTCAGTATTTTGGTTTACTGGGTCAAGAACCAATCAACATCAATTGATGTTAAGTGTGCCTGACAGTGCTATGTCTAAGCATGGTATAAATTCAACTGGTTTATAATGACTCCCATCATTAAGTATTGTTATAATTTGGCTGGATGTTGCCTGAAAACAACTTGCCGAGTGCTAGCTCTAGTATTGTTGTGGGCGGATCGTCCAGCGTAGGTGAACTTTTCCAACGAATTATTCTGTCTCGAACTTTTCCTACTTGGATACAGTTTCATCAGGCACTGGAGGAGTTCATGAGTGTAAGTGTTATTAAAATTAAGTAATCTATTTCAGGAGTCAAACATTTACTACGTTGTCACTTCAAGTCGTTACCTAGACAGGTCCGGTGACATGAAGTACCAGTATGCGTTATACCAATGCACGTTCGGTATCTCACGTCCTCCTCGGGGTGCTGGACTTCGTAATAAGGAGCGAGTTTGTTTGCTCTTATGATACTAATGCTCTATTAGGTGTAAGTATGTAGGTTGCCAGTCAAAAATAAGAGTGCGGTACTCTCCAGCTGGATATGAAATATCACACTTCCAGACAGAGCATAACCATCCATGCACTACCACCTTTATGGTAACAGATTGCTCGAGACGTAGATTGTGCGATTCTGAGCGTTGTGTTATTCAACCTTTTGTCGAGAGGAACACGGATCCTCTCGAAGTTATGGATCTGGCGCATTCAGAACTTGGCAAGGTCTTCCTTTACAGTGATATCAGAAATATGAGGACAAAGGTCTACGAACGTAAGATTTATGTATGTGTAAATTGTCCAGGTATTGGTAATCTTAATGACCTTATACGACGTTCAATTACAATTGGGAAGGTTGAGGTCCTTCGGGACAGTGGTGGTAATGTTTCAAAAATCATTTTGCACGGAACGACATGGTTAGTCTTTATGGAAAGTTCCCAGAGGTTGTTGGTATAGACTCCACATATAAAACCAAGAAAATGGGTATGTCTTATCTAGTATTTTTTACGTAAACTTATAGGTGACCTTTGTATCAATTTGTAATAACTGATGGTTTTGGCAGAGGACGAACTGTATTATTCGCATTGACGCGAACCGAAAAACGAACAGACATAAAACAGATTCTCTAGTCGTTCAAAAATATAATGGGTGACACATCGAAAACAATCACTTTTACTGTTGACTGTGAACCTGGACAACTTCGTGCTCTGAACGAAGAGTTCCCAAGAGCCTCGATCATTCTATGCTTGTTTCACGTATGCCAAAGCTTCCAGAAGAAAGTAAGTTCATTATATGGACAAAAGCTACCGTTTAGTTTTCAAACCCACTTGTCAAAAAATGGTTGTATCGAATGGCTCATACGCGTAGTTACGCCACGTATGTTACTTAATGTTAAATTATTGTTTAGATTTTGGCATTGCGTCCGGATTATAGACCTTATTGATCGGGCTGCTGGCCCATATATACGTTCATATTGGTTGAGGTCACGGTCATACTGGGCTGCTTCTCACAATAGATTCACCCTATCGATGGGTAACAATACCAACAACCGGGTGGAAAACTCTCATCGACAACTGAAGCGTTACTTGAGGAAAAACGACCCCATAGAAATGACAGTCTGGAAAATTTGGAGATGGATTGACCATGACACACAAAGAAAACATATGCAAGGCACGTTTATGCTTTCTAAATATTACAGATATGATGTAAGTCCTATCCAGATACCGTTATTCCATTTAGATTCCTGAAAGCCTTAAGGTTATATTAAGGCGCCTGACACCCTTTGCAGAAAGAAAGGTTGTTAAAGACTACGAGCGTCATCGGCTTGACGATTTCTTTGCGAACGTAACTACCGCAAAGTTTAAGGAAGGCTACCACAGATTTTTCGTCGATCTCCATCTTGTTACTTGCACGTGTTGGTTTTATTGTGCATACAGACTTCCGTGTAGACACATCGTGTCCACGTTTTTATCCTCACTATTGCATTCCGGTACTTTAGTTTGTTAGTTTTTATTTCTAGATATATTATGCAATAGTGAACGCTGGGCCAGAAGTTATAATGTTTTTCATGAGTTGCCACGAGTTGTCCGTCAAGTACCGGAAGCGAGTGTTGAATTCCGCAATAAGTATCAGCGTCTTCGTGCACGCATCGCACACCTAAACAAAATAGACCCAACGCGAGCAATCCAAGCAATCGATGGATCACAACGAATCGTCGACAGCTTGTTCCATGAAGCTACCAACAATGTTGTAAGGTTAAGTTATGCCCCAACACAACGCCGCTCGCGATAAAACGTTCCTTCGCTTATGGAATTAAAGACCTTTAGTTCCAATTTTTTCCTTTACGTATTTTTACTAATTTGTAATACCTTTCAAATAAACTACTTCGTCACATAATGTTGTCCTTAACTTCTCTAATGGCTGACTGCCATATTGGAATGCACATAATCAGATTTCCAGGAAGTATCTTATTTTAAGTGGTGCTTGGTACAGTGGGGTTATGTCGTTTAAATATCATTGACTCGTAGTGTTATGTTTTCGATAATCAGTATTTTTCGACAGCACCACCAAATAAGTTAAAGTCAAGTTTTCTTCAGACTGCATTTATTACAAGGCCGTAGACTGTTTAGAAGATAGCCACTTACAGCTATTACAACCGAGACGGAAAATATGCGTGATAAACTGTGCTAAGGAAAACTAATCGAAGGCCTAGCTGATATCACATCTTTTGAACAATCTCATGTGCATATAGAGTTCCATTACTATATTTTAAGTGCGAAATACCAATAGTTAAGTGACCTTTGCTTTCCAAAAGTTATTCATAGACACGATAGGCGGTATTCATTATAATCAGCAAGTTTATCACCGTGAAGCATATGGCAACGTATGTTAGTTATCATTATCTCCTATGACGCTCGTTACTTCTCTAAATTACTAACTAGATTAAGCCTGGCCAGTATCCATTAAATTGACTGTAGTTAAACTAACTTGAATTTTATAGTTATAATACAACCTTAAATGATAATATAGTGGTCTTACTACGCGAAATTCATCGACATTTCGAGGTGGTGAGGATTCTGTTATATTTATCACTTGTACTGCGAGTTGTAGTAGGAGGATTTTTTACGTCTGTCCTTTTAAATTGTAGAATTTTTTTCTATATCCTCATCAATCAAAACAAAGGTTTATTTTGAAGTCCTTGAGACAACTTAGTGACGTATGTTTGGATGAAGCGAACTAGTAACCTCAATGTTATCAATAAATCCGTAGGTGGTCACATTGGGGAACTCTTGATTTAAGATACTTGAAGTTGGTTTCTTGGCTTTCATGAAAGAGGTTATTTTCAAATCAAAGTTTCTATAAATAATATTACACTTTTCTTCTTGCCTCTAATAAACAAGTAAGGGACTTAATAGTTCAATGATCTCTTGAGTTTCCCAGTTGAAACACTTTTTAAAGGTTTCTTATCCTAAAACTCTACGGGAACGTTTAATAATGTTCTTGTAATTGTCAAACTTACGAACAAGAAAATATATGGCGCGCAATTATAGCATACCACTACACTCTATTTATTTCAAACCTACCAGATAAAGTGACACTAGCCTCTGTTTTGTTCAGAGCTCCCTTATCAGAGGCAATATAGTTATAATTAGCTCAACTCAACGATTTGTTTGCGTAGTAATCATAATGACTGGACAAAGCATAAAACAGGATCCAAAGTAAGCATAAAGAATGGTTTGCTTCTAATTAGTTTGTGTTTACTTAACGATAATACTTGTGAAAATCCTTCAGTAGGCTTAACTGCTGGACCCGGTTTTAATATATCTTTGAAGACTTACTCGGACCGTCAGCACTCACTTTACGTAAGCTCACCACTGATCTTAGCCATCAACCATCGACTGACATTAGTAAATCTGCACTACGAGAAACTCAACGATATTCATAGTCATCTAATAAGGTATCCGTAAGTTCAGCTTCCTTTTCTGTTTGCAAACCTTTTACGACACATTTGACGGCAAAATTAATTTCTGCACTTTGGTAACCTTGGCTCATCGCACTGTGATCGTACTCATGGTTGTTTTGTCTTATTTTTTGATAGGCCGAGCACCTAAAGAAGATTGATTATCTTCAAAAGCTATTTATCTGCAGACTATTTCGGTATTTTTAGTTATATTTAAGGTAACCAATTTATTTCTATTACTATTCAGTTCCCTTTGCCCTGTCCTCTCATTTGACACATTAACCATTGTTATATCGTTTGTCGTTTATGAACTATGGTTAATTGATTGTGTATACGTTACTCCAGTCCACATCCACCATTGCTCCTATTTTGTATTGATGCTAGTTACCTAATTGATTGACTGTGTGGTCAGGTTTTGTGTATATGTAGAGGGATGTGTGAAATATAATATGATTTAGCCCGGTTGGTCTGTCGTCTTGTGTTTTATCTCCGGATTTGGACCGAGTGGGCATATGGCAGACGTGCATATATCGACTAGACACTCCAATCACGTTGAGATATCAACGGTTTTTCCATGCGTTATAGCATTTTTATATTGCAAACTGTTTGTCTCTGGCCTAGGTATCATTTCTCGAGTTGCTGACTGAATTTATTATCTAATTTTATATCGACGAGACTGAACTTCCTAAGTTTAGCAAAGCAAAATCCACTGTGATGTTGTTATGTACAGTGATTTCGCTTTAGAATGTTGCTTGATGAAAGCGAACTTTGACCTAAATTGACCAAGAATTTTAGCTAACTAAAATTTAGTATCCGATATATTATTTAAATGATATGAACTTCGATGAGTGCTAAATAACAGGTGCATAAACGTCTGATACAGTGATCCAACTATTAAAATAATACGTAAAAGCTGAGCATATAGTAACATGTGTTACGATATTACTGCATATTTACGTCATTAATGACATAAATATGGGTGCACAATTGTGCACCTGACCCGATCATAAGTTCTAAACATAAGTCGTTTAAGGTTAAAAGTGGAATAGAACCAAAATATAAACGGTAATTATAAAATATTTTAATTTACTTGATGCTTCCTTGCTTTTAAATACTAAATTCGGGTTTAATCAATATTTGGCAACTTAGAGTTTGCAGTGTAGAATAAGATCCCTTTGTTTGGCATGAAATGAAGCATATAAGCTTAGTGATTAAAAAAATGGAGATTAGAAGATCAAAATCTGCTGAAAAATATATAAACAAGCATTTTCTAAAATGACTCGATAATACATGACATGCGCGAAAACCGGAAACTCGGTGTTTAACCACATACGCGATAACTCATACGTGACCTTGATCTTCCTATAGTCTCTTTCCGATACCCCTGGAATTACGTCAAACGTGAACAATTGAAATGCCGGATGTTAAATTGACTCCAACGAGTACTTATTTTGGATGCGTTTTAACAACATCCAGTACCTGCCATCTTAGTGACTGATTAGATCTTGTTTGTAGCAGTATCAGACTTTAAGCGTCATTATTAGGTCGACTTCTATTCGTAACTTATTCCCTAACTGAGGGCAGAAGCATGACCAAATGATGCGATCACGCAGGTGTGTATTAATTTACAGGTATTCGGAGTCATAAATATGCAACCTACTAGTAGTTATTTACGTACAGTTTCAGCCATGTCAGATCAAGTACTGAGTTAAGAACGTCGTCATTGATGTTTTTCACTTTTATAGTCTTAGATACGTTGGCAGGCAATGTATGGGTCAGGAACATCAGAGGACAACCAACGTTCCGTTACTAGGGCATATGTAGGGTTGTGTAGGACGACCAGGATTCCCAGAGGTGTCATTTTATTTAATATACGTCCGGGAATGATTATAATCAGTGTCAGGTAGGGTGAATTTAGAGCTTTAGATGAGCTAATGGTGGTTGTTTGTTTAACAACTTTTGTATTGTAGGATAATATGTTATGCTTACCCTAATAGTTATCTCAACATTTGCTTGTGGTATAAGGATTTATGTTGTGGGTGGAGAGAGTGGTACTGTCATTTGCTTCAAGTAGTAGTAATAGATGAGATCCGACGCTACACGTTATCATTAGTTTAGTTAGGGTGTAGGTGGCAGTAAGGAAATTTGGATGCGTTTGGGAGAATCCCTGTCTGAGAACACTAAGGAAGGAAGGGTAAGGAAATATAGATTTAAAGAGTGAACGGGATAAGTTAGAAGCCGACATACTGGGGCTTTTACTGTTTTCACGAAGTGCTGTTGGTTAAGGTATCACTTGAGACCATCGGTATGGAAATTCGAGCGGATAATCGTTTATATGCTATACGTTGCTCAGATACTAGTGAGTAGGTTGTTTCCCAGGGGTGTGGTTTGAGTGAAATGTAAGGTGCTTTATGTTTTCGGAGAGCTCATATTGATAATTAGGGATAGGACTGGGTAAATAATAGGAGTGTTGAGTTTATTTGAACTCGTCAATCTGAGCAATGGGGTGGGAAAGTTAACTGGCTAAGATTGTATGGGATTAAGGAGGTCGCATGTGCCATGTGGTTGAAAATTATATTAAGTAATTGTTTCGTTAGTAGCACTATTATGCTCTGTATCTCAAAAAAATCTTGATTACTGTTTATTATGTTATAATAGTGATTGAAACTGGGTTGAAACCGTTCCTGTTTGTGTCACTATAAAGTGGGTTTCGAATACTACAACTTGTAACCTATGAACAATAAATCACGATTGGAAAAAATTAACGTTGTTTGTTACTATAAAGTGGAAAACCAATATGAATTTCCTTCTAAACTGAATATCAGTTAGTGTACGCGGGACACAAAAAGCTTCCATATGCCCCATTCCAAATCAAGCCTCAGTCCTGGGTTTGTGTCAGTAACACATGTATACTTGTTTACTTGTCGTTACACATAACATTGCATGTTGACTTTAATAAACAGACGTGATAACTGTTAGCTTTACTAGTAAATCCCGTCCACTAGATTAAGAATTAAACACCAATATGTTAAGACGAGTTGACCAGAGGAAAGAAGCATTGTTAATATCAGTAAATTCATGTTAAATCTATTTGGCTAAATAATTGCAGAGTTGTTTTTGTAAGTGGTTTTTAGCATGTTCCGAATGCCTATTTTTATATTCCCCATAAACTACGGCCTGTTTAGAATGGATCTGAAGTGCATCCGGTATATGATCGAGTTACATTTGTCGCATAAGCAGAGCAACTTCTAACGATTAAACCCGCTCGTATGAATAAGAATAAACCAGAAGGCAACGAAGGATGTGTAAAAAGTTATGCTTCATAGTAAGTGTAGGGTCGCTAATGAGATAACAACGTCTAGGCTGGGTAACTAGAGAGCTAGTTATTACCCACGCAGTACTGTTTCGTAAAATGGTGGTGATACATGACTGACCTACCTCAACTAAACGTGTCCGCTAAAACAAATATTGTCACCATCAATGTCGAGAGCCTATGCAACTATTCATTTTAGGGATTACTTACTGCTACAGAATTAATTATGGACCAAAACATTGTGAACGCACACAAAATCCCAGACAATACTTAATTACTAATCCACCATTACTCAGTTCAGCATGAGAATTTTGATGCTTGCTCATCAGAGGGCATATATAGGTAGAAGTTAACTTTTTGCCATTGATTGTTTGCTGTACCTTGCTCACAGCTTAAAGTTGCTACTGCAACACTGCAGGGGCGACTCACAAGAGAAAGCAGCATGATTACGCATACAACCATGGTTTAAAGAAAGTCTCTTAAAATATGAGATCAGCATTTGATACTAGACTTGTTAACTCTCATATTTCATCTCATGGCACCACAACTGATTGCAAACATACCCTAGCTAATCACCAACTGTATCCTTCGAAATTATTTTGTTTTCACTCCCATAAACCGGGTTGCCAAGGTTTGAGAGTGAACAATAGTAATAATAACAAAGTTAAACAAGAGTAGGGTTAAAATTAACTAAAAACTAGGAACGAGAATCGCAAATGAAAATATGATGCGTTATAAGGTAGATAATGCCACAATAATATTTACTGGTTCGAATACCTGGGATAAATGCTGCTGTGTAAGTTGAATGCTGTGTAACGGGAGGAACGAAAAATCACAAACTGTCTCCAAAAGTGCCACAACACGAGTGCAAAGTAACTAACTGTTCAATAATCATTTATCACAGATATTAAGACTACCGCACCCAATACACTGAAATATTTCTCTGTTTACCTTTGAAGGGAAAAAAAATCAAAATAATAAGACTCTCGGTCGAGAAAACTATTAATTTTATATTAGATTGTCGAAAAATAATTGGGAGTAAAAGTAGCGTTTAAGCAGACTATTACTGTACCTCAACACATGGCGTCGGGGCTGGCGCAAGTTTGAAAAGCTCACATTGGGCAAAATGAGTTTCCACTTTTTTACGGATATACAACGAGAGTTAACTAACTTTTTTAAGATATAGGTAAGTTTCTGTATTTTGTTGTTATTCATGTTCGATTTATTGATGACTTACCTAAAATTATGAGGTTAACAATATACTAATGCAATTTATGTTAATTCTTAATCTCAAAAATCATGCCTCTTTTTATAATTTGGAGGAAAGTAGTTTCCAAAATACGCATAGACGTTAAAATTAAGGAATTTATTATTTCGATTGTCACATGGCTCTCTTTGACATTTAAGTGAAGGAATTTTGCTAGAATTACCTTATTGCAGGCTTGACATGACATTTTATGGTAATACTTAGGTTACGTGTTCAGCTTCCATATTCCACATATCACACTTAATTGTTACAACCAACTGCACTGATAAGATGTTCATGCCGGTCATCGAATGTTAAGATTTGGAATAAAGAGTGGGTGGGCAGATAATTTAATGAATCTGCAACAACAAGTGAATGTTAATTCGGAAGCTAAAGGATTATAATTGTGTACAAGTGATGAGCATACATATATATCTAATGGCTAAACAACATCTAATGCTCAAACGACAATTTCTAAGGAGAAAATAGTTTATTTGATATTTGTTACTGTTTCATACAAATAAAATATGCAAACGTTGACGTTAAAGCCACTCCATGTTAATTTAGACGGTACATATCTATTCTCGTACAACATTTTGGTTTAATTGGCATTATCTAAGGTTAGTTACTTTTATGTTGCTGATTTTACTAACATAGAATAAGTTTGGCTAGTATATGTCTACAGTATCCAACATTAAAACGATCTTTTTTTCGAATGATTGATTACTTGATACTCGCATCTTAAGGTCAATATGAGGTTTTGAACCCTTAAGAGCGCTAAATGGAGGTAGCCTAGCTACTCTTATGCTTGATTCTTGGTGGATTTCTATGACTTATTGGTAGCTCTTTGTTCAGGAATTACTCATTTTGCGATTACTGCTTTTTGTAATCATTCCCTCTAGGTTGTTGTTACTTTGTTTGTTATCAACTAGTAGTGTTTATCTGCAAAATGTAGTACTTATAGTTGTTAGTCAAACTATTGCCAAACCTTATGTAAGCATCTTGAGATTACATACATAAATGTAAGCTTCGGTAGAATTGTCTTCAGCTTGTTTGTATAAAAATATCTTAGTTTTTCCCATTCGTTTCTTTAGTAAAAGACGAAATATTTGCAACTAACTTTTTTCTAATATTTAATCTTATTCTTCATGGCGAATCTGAAGGCGGCTGGTGCTTTGTGGCGACGAACACACTCTTAAATCTATCTTAATCTTAGAAGATTGTAACTAAGTAACTATATAGGACAGTTAGTATTGATTAATACTCATTTACTATATCTGTTGCTAACTATATTTTTTGTCATTGTTTTCTATGAAGAGTAAACGTCGTCACAAAGTATACTCGAAATGGTTGTAGAACAGATCAGGAATTGATAAATATTTAATATAAGTTCTTTTACGGTTGACTCGTCAGTCCCTTGAGTTGTATGTATGTATGTATGTACAATCGACATAGAACCTGGCACATGTGTGCATCGGTTCAAGTTGCCATACCACCATGGCACTGCAAGATTAACACCACCACCATCAGTAGAAGTTACTTCAATAAAATAAAATAATAATAGTAACAAGGAATGTGAACATATAGAATATGGTTTAGGGAGCGTAGAAAGAAAGTTATGAAATAATTTAAAGCTTGTGATTTAAGGGAGGACAATGAGTGAATACATCTGCGCCATTGTGACCGATTCTGGGCCACGTCACTCAGTGTTTCTAGCCACTGGTTACGGTAATCGCGAGGACCCCATCCAGGTAGTCTACAGCTGCCGACACGACTTAAACCGGCAGTCAGTGACTTCATGGACTGATGCCATGTTTTAGTTTGGCCACCTTTAACTCTCTTCCATCCTATTCCTATATCAGCTAGCATTCCGCGTCGAGGCAGACGGTGGTTGGGCATACGCAACACATGTCCCAATTACCTCAGTCGATGAAGATTCACAACCTCATCGACTGATTTACCACATTTGCCTAGCACCCGTCGTCCAGCCTCGTTATTACTTACTCGGTGATCCCTTGAGTTAGCATCAAATTGAGAAAATATCCACGGCTAAAGTTGTATTACCTTAGAAGTTTGACAGATAATGTCAAGTTCTGTTTAGAAACACTGGTTTGTTGAATAGCTATAAACGTCAAACGTGATTTCTTAGTAAGTCATAAACACTACGACCTGACACATCAGACGTGGACTTTAACAATAGCATAACTGACTGAAATCGACAGGTTACATTTACTCAGCAAAATAAAGTTACGCATAACTTGATATTCAGTTTGTTTGTACAATCAGTGAAGGTTTTTTTTAAGTCACTTCACATACGGTCGATCATTCAGAACATAACAACGGTTGTTTTTATTTTGTAATCGATTATGAAATCGTCGTTCATCATAATCAAATCTTGATAAGTTATATTAATTGCAGTTGTACCCCCTTTTGGCAACATTTAAGTTGATAAGTTAATTGTAACTATCATTGCATTTCCACCAGAAGTTCAATCCTGTTCATACTACATCACTGCTTTTGGTTTTACTAATATACAGACAATCGTTCCTCTTTGGCGGTTATTTCGTGTCCAAACCAAACAACTACAACTGTTCCAAGCTCCCTAGCTTATTAACTTGCAGGTTTCACTAATTGTGTGTGCCAAGCTTCACATCAGTTAATGGTTGTAGAGCACTTTTTTTCTTGGACACATCACAAATTGACCTGGGTCAGATAACCATTTAGAACTAGGAAACATTAGATAGTTGTTTCGTTTTAGTACAGAACTCACCAGTAGTACGCAGCTATATTCCCACTGGAAATCGACCTCAGGATCTTCAGGCCCTGTGGCTAACGCCTGGCTCTTCTAACACTTAACCGTCTTTCATTGGCTGGCATTTATAACTTTTTACTATTCAAAGGGAGTCATCATCACACTGATTCGATGGCAAGCTGTTTTAACTAAGATTAAATGCTAACACCTATAACCATACTACTGAGTGCTAACAAATGAATTCAGTGTTACCGTAAAATTATTGTTTCAGATGCATAATATATGTCATAAAGGCTGATCATATTACCAAGCATTTCAATAACACGTAAAAATTAAGTTTTGCTCATATTAATGGATTGTTTTATTGATAAGTAATAGGTAGCTTCGTATTATATTAGGGTCAAATATTTTGAATTTTAAACTTGAAGAAAGCACTTTTCATAATAGCATAGCGAATATCATAAACAATCAGTAAAATGAGATATTCTTAGTGTGCAAACTACTGCATGTTTGTGGGGATGGCGATTGAAGGTAAACGAAAATGCATCGCAAAAACAGGCAAGAAGTATAGTGTGATACTGGACTTATCTATAGTACCTGATGCAAAGATAATCATTCCGCTATAGTAGAAAATGAATGTAGGTATTTAAAAAATGTGACAAAATGGCATGAGAAGTACTTAGTGATACGATGATAGAAACGAGAAGGAAATTCAGTCGTAAGCGTCTTCGAAACACTACCCTAGTATATTGGGATCATCGAGTGAATCATCCTAAGGTTGGCCATGAAGATCTTTGCAAAGATGGGAAATCAGTTGATGGGTTGTGGATCTTGATCAACTGAGTTATCTGAAGCATGTGTTACGTAGCTCCAGTGTTCATACATTTATCCTGTCTATCCACGACCCTGTCTTCCTAGTTTCAAAGTGAATAAATACCATGAATTTCTAACACTACATCACGGCGCACTACTGAGTCACGTCAAGACTACCCACAGTCATCATTTTTGTTCGATTTCATCGTAGACCAATTGCCAGAAGTAACTTTTATCGTCCGAATCCTCAGGAATAGATTTCCTACCTGGAGTTGCACATATTGACTTAGAATACCGAGATGAGAGTCTTGTTTGGTGAAGTCGCTGACTAAATACAGCCTTTTGGTAGCATCGAGCAACAAGGCAAACATGTTCGGGATACGTCTCTCCCTTGAAAACAGATCGTTGCTTTAGGATTGGTGTGCATCAACACTTGAACTTAAGGTTATGAGTGAAGTAGTTGAGCGCGTTGACCTCTTCACCTATCTTGGAAGTTTGATCGGCCCTAATTGGTTGGTGACTAACAAAATCTCGGCACTAGTTAAAAAATCTCGTTTACCTTTTGGCAGCTTACGTCACCTAATGCTCAGTGAAGATATCTACATGTTAATCATACAAGTGGTCTGAATAGTGGTCCGTCTCTGTTTTACTGCGTGGATGCAAAGGATGGCCGTTAAGAGTAGATAATGTTTGCTAGTTATTTCTATTTAGTCATCAAAGTCCTCCAAACCTCGCTCACGTTTGTTGAGACCATTAGGTAAGCATTGATGAAGTTAGACGCACGATATTAATGAAAGGTGGTAAATCACTTGGTAAGGTTGTTAACATCTATTCAAAGTTGTCATTCCAAGATCTTCAGCCACTAATTTCTGTATTGTATGCTTGTTTTTGGAACTAGAACATGCATTTGCAGGCATCCCAAGATGTTAGCTATTAAAATAGGTTAAGAAGTATTCCATATTGTAAATCATGAAGGTGTTAATGCACATCTGAAAATATTTAAAAATTGAGATGTATTGATGTTAACTGCGATGACAATAATAGTGTTAACTTAAATTGTCTTCTCATTCTTATCATTCATACGTTTATTGAAGATGGGTAATGTGTTATCAGTTGCTAGTAAACTACAGGGGTTTGAATTGCTTAACATTGATAAATGTATCTGGGAAATTTTTTGAGTTGAGTATTTTTATTTTCTGGCATTAATAATTTAATGTAATTCGGCTTTTTTTTCTCTAGTTTGTGGGTTGCCCCCATTTATTTGAAGTGCGCGACAGTTTAACTACTAACAGGTCGAATTCATTATACAGAAGTCTAATATATATATGCTTAGTTCTTTAATTTTTTATTACTAGCAATAAAGACAGTTTTGTTTAAGTTAGGATGCTCATATGTTCTTAGTTTAACTACTATATTTTCACCTTTAGTATAAGTAGATATGTAAAGCAAAATTAATCACTATTGTCGAAGTATCAATCCAGGTAATTACATTGACCTGAGTAGACTTGACGTAACGCAACGTAAAATAAAAGAATATTGTTTGTCGTTTTTGACGTATTTTCTTTTTTGTGAAGATCTTTATTACTTTCTTGTTAAAATGATGTCTTACAGTCTGCAGGCTAGTCTTTATTTGCATAATAGGCATTTGTTACTTAAAGAGTTTACAATATGTAAAATAAACTCTTAAAATTTTAATCGCAAGAAATTAGGGTTTTGGATATCAGAAAAATTAAGATGATTTTATCAAGATATGTTTTACGCGGATACATGAATGTTACACTGAAAGATAAACTGTGACCCACATCATGGAGTTCATCATTTTCGGTCTTGTTGGGAAGTCATTATTGTTTCTTTAATATACGTATAGTTGATTGGTACAGAAGTGTTTTCGAGATTTCTTGAGTGGTGTATACTTCATATCTTGATCTATACATAACTGTTTCATATTCGTTGCTTTCTTCATGATATACGTGAAGGTGGCTATATCAGCGAATTCTGTTAAATGAGATAGTCAATATGAAGCAATTTTAACTGTTTATTTTGTACTACAGTCAGTTGGGCAGATGCTACTATTCTGCATTATTTGAATTTTATGATACAATTTTACATGACCTATACTATGTAGAAACGCTTAGAATACGTTTTGCTACTGTAGATAATTTTTTGTAATTTACCATAAATATTTCAGATTGACATTTCACCTACTCTAAATTGTTACTTATCAGGTTATCGAATGTTAGCACTCGAAATATGGCTAACTGATTTTTAAGTTAATCCACATATTATTAATGGTAAGTAGTGCTTACTAAGTTAGTCTGCTATGCTCACTTATATATTAAATGTTATGTTTAAGTCGGTTGTACTTGATATCGCAAAATTTATCCAGTTTATGTGTTGATAGTTTGTAATTTTTGATTGTACTCTTTTCTAGTTTTTGTTTGTTAAGGATTTACTTAGCATTTAGTGCTATTAAATCTTTGTTGCTTTAAAATAAAACATATAGATTCATCTTCCAGATATGTGTGATGTAATGCCCACTATATCAGAGGATGGGAATTCGAGTCAAGGTGATCGAGACTCACAGGCGAGTGGAGAGGGAACAAATGTTGAAGATATGCTGTTAAGTATATTGGATGAACGTGATAGATTAATGGAAAGCCTACATGATGCACAGGATCAATTGGTATTTACACAGAATAGACTTGCAGAAGCCGAAAGAGAAAGAGATGTTTTAAACAGACAGTTATCTGAAAAACTTCCTGAAGTAAGTGACATCTTAGTTTTTATCTTTTTTGACTTATTATTATTTTCACTATTATTATACAATCATTATATTAATTGTTAATTATAATCAAGTATTATAAACAATTTTATCTTTCAATTCGGTTAATAATCAGTTTGTAGGCATTATTACCAAGGTTGGACTTGATCATTTCAAATAAATTGAGCATGGGATTAGTTATTTAGAGAATTAATCAGTATATTTGTGATAATCCTATGAGTGGAAATTGAAATTTTATCTTTCATAGGATTTTTGTCTATAATAAGAGCCTATTTACAAACGTTTCTTTTGCGTTTATCTTAATATGAGATTGAATTAATACTTCGTACATGATAACTGTTTGATCTTAGAATATTAAGTAGAATCACTGTTCAAGAGTTAATATTAGAGGATTATATTCACATGTTTATGAAGCTACTGACTGTTTTCAAGTTTTACATAAGACCACTGATTGATTTAAGTTTATAATTAGGAATCCATAAATTTACTTATTACGACCGATTGAATTGGTTTATCTACAACTCAGCATCAAATGTATACTTCCTTCGGTGTTGTTATTGTTTGAAGTATTGTTTTGATTACAACTAACTACCGTTAAACCTTTGCCTGAATCAATTCCTTTCTTGTACAATTGGGATTAGGTTAAATTTCAATTACTATGATCCGTATGACTGATTGGTAGTTGTAGTATATATTCAGTGATATGTGTATCATTGATTCCTTTGATCAATAATGCGTCCGAAAAAGAAAACCGGAAGACTACAAAAAATAAGTGGCAGCCACTCAGTATATATATATATATATATATATATATATATATATATATATATATATATATATATATATATATATATAGTCAAGTGAAAGGTAGACATAATTGGTTTTATGAACATTCTTTATTCATTTCGGTCTTGTCTTTCTATTATGCATTCAAGATACCGGTACATTCTTAAGTAGAAAAAGAAAACAGAATAAATTTTGTAATATAAACTGCGTTTTCACATCTCTTACTATTTGTTAACTTATTGATTTTGTGATTATTCCATTTGATTATCTATGGCTGTTAATTTATGCGTATATGCATCATAAACTAACTGATCCACGTTTGCCATTAGGTGCGTTGCTAAGTCTGCTAATGTGCATTTGTAGTGCTCTCTAAGAAAATAGCGTAGGCGTACTCCAACTTGCATGTGTTCTCACTATTTCTCATCTCTCAATCGTGTGCGTATGTGGTAGGACTGTTCTTGTCCTCATGCTATTATAAATGACAATGATTATCGAACATTCATAAATAGAATGATTTATACATTAATCTCAAGCTATAATTACCTATTTATTATTATATTAAATTGAAGCTGGTGTTTAATTGTTAATTACACAATTCATAGAATACTTTTATACCTAAGTTATATTTGAAGCAAGATAAAGTCATTTTGAAACGAGGCATGTGATGAAAGTAGTAAGAACACAATTCTGAAGAGAACTTGAACACAAGCAGTTTATGTGATTACCTCTGGGTCATACTATTTGTGAGAGATATGTTGACGCTAACCAGCTGCTGCAGTGACTTTTTAACGCATAATCCATTGGTTGATAGCTAAACGTTATCACCATAAAGTCATTTGTCTAAAATTGGTTAAAGACTCCAGCTTCTACTGGATATAGGATTTCAACTATATGGATTGAATATTGCAAGAGCTCCAAATTCTGCAGATTATCGATACACTTATCTATCAAATCCAAACAGTTAGAACCATGTATATAGCTACATTAAATTCAATTGTTGCATCATTCTGAGGCGCTGTTGGTAAACATTTCCTTGTTTAAACATATTAAATTGCCCATAGATTTTAAAAGATAACATGTTTTGAATAGCTGACTTCTAACTTATTTTGATGGTCGAATTTGGTTTAATGAAACTCAGTAAGCACTTCCAAGTGCATGTTTTCGAATTCGAATCGCATTTGTTTATAGAAACCCGTGACATCAAATCCCTTTCCAGTCGTGTGATGGGAACCTTCAGTCTGTAGCAGCAATCAGAATAGCTGTGTCCGGTACTAACGTATCGAGTCATGCAGGTTTAGTAATACGTACTTACGTCCATTTAAATTTATGAGTGATTGACGCTATATTTGTTGTTTGTTAACGTGAATAATGTTTGATACTTGCCTTTATTCGACTGTATTAAAAACAACCTGAAAATTTAAGAAAAACAACAAATATCTAAATGCTTTTATACAATAAGCTCTTCTGCTATAGTTCCGTTGAACACAACTCAGTGGCTGATAATAGCCAGTTATCAAAAACGTTGAACCTTATCCCTAACAAACTATGGGAGTTTTTCTGTTTCTTTAGGCAAAAAGTAAGCTATACTGCAGGATTTGTGTAATTTCTAGACACTTATTTAATAGTTACAGCCCTTGTTTTAATGTTGTCAAGCCCGTCAGAAAGAGCTTATCAAAGTTCCATAATTCACCAAATTTGTATTCTAAGTCAATGCAAGTGTAGGTGGGTGCCATTTAAGCTTCACCCTTTGCTGTAGTTAAACATACTGGAAGTTCCTAAACATTAAAATATGTGATTATGGACAATTACAACATTTAGTCATATATTGTCTATATAATCCTTTTCCAAGTGAATACAGTATCAAGCTTCATAATACACGATTGTGCACAACGATGATAAGTGACAGAACGTTACTATATAATTGCCCCTCTTCCAGCAGTTTTTCACATTATTAACCTTGAGTTTTAATTGTAGATTATTCTCAATACCTATGCCACTGGAACACTTATTTACAATAAAAATATGCCTATTAGTACATTTATCAGCTGTTCCTAATGCCGCAGCTACACTTATCTGATTGATCAATTACTAGCAAGAAATTAGGCACTATCAGACATACACTTTTAAATGCTTAAAGCATTTTTGCACGAGGTGTTCATATCACCTTCCTTTTGTAAAGTGTATGGCGTTTTTTTAATACTTTGCCTAACTGAGTTTGCTAATCTTTTGTCTTTTTTATTTATTTGTTTTTTAATCAATACATGCTGAGTGTTATGATGGCATATATATATATATATATATATATATATATATATATATATATATATATGTCTCGTTTTATCTGTAGTTCTCGGATATCTGAAGGAAAATCTTTCAGTTGTTATTTTTTTAACCAGTTCTTCTTGCTCTCCTCTTGTTACTATACCCTTGTTTTGTTTGTCGAGTAGTTTTCTTTATCTCTCTCAGTAGAATAGTTTATTTGAGAAAAATTATCTGTGTTGTTCTTTGCATTTTTCTTCTTTTTTCCTACATTTATAATCAAAGCATTATTTTTCTATAATTTTTGTCTCTTGTACTTTACTTCACTCATCCCCTAGTTTGCATTAAAGTTAAATAAGCAATCTGTCAGTTCACTTAACATTCAAGTTATTGAACCTGTTTCGTTTGTATGTTCTTTTTGTATACATTTGCAACATATGAAAATTCCTCCGTATCCAACGCTGTATGTATATACATACATAAGTTATAGTAACGCGTAATAAACATATTGTTTGTTCTGACCTTTCATTTGATTACATACCCGTAGACTAGCGAAGCAATATGGTGGACTACTAGACCTAAATAATGCATGCACAGCACAGGGATCGATTCCGTTAAATGGTATTGGATATATTTCCAATGGATTCAGTGATTAAAATAACAAATCCAGAATGTAGTTTACACATTGTTTACATTTAGCCAAACTTCTTCTATGAAGCTACGAATCATCTAGTCTTTCTATCAGACCTGCTTGGCTTAATGAATGTTCTTCGTCATCGCCATCATTATCGTATTTGCTCAAAATCATGAGAACATTTGTGTGCAGTAGAACAGTGTTGAATAGCACACTTTATATCAAAAATAACTTTTTGTCAATGTGAACTTCTGAATTTCTATAATTATCCTTAGAAAAAGTGTTTCATACGATGGTTTGTCGTTCATTCATTCGAGTAAGACAATGAAGTTTCTTTTTTGGTGTTTTTGGATAGAAACAAAGGAGCACGCATTCAGTAAAGTTAAATCTTCCTAGTATCATTCTTGTATATACTTAAGAAGTTCAACTCAATTACAGTTTTCGTTAAGTCATAAGACGTTAGAAAGTTACATGCTTTAACTCTCGGATATTACGAAGTAATCGATGATAATTTACTCTGCTCAGTTTGTATGAAATTATCAGTTCTCTGCTTAAAACTAGCACAAATGAAGTGTCGTGCAGATAAACACAAACTTTCTGATTGAAGTCTACGATATTAAAATAATCTATGGTAGGCGGTCTTAAATAAAATTCTTGAGAATCAATTTAGATAACAATTGCTTTATTCATTCTATCTTTCCTTAGCGTACACATAGTACATTTCTATACCTTGTGAAGTTTTACTTCATGGTTTTCTCTTCAACCTATTTTCTGTACTTTACCGTCGTTGTTAAAGTTATCGCACCTCTTATTGTCTCCTTGTTAATTCCTTTTCTCTGGTAAGTGTTTCTATTTTAATCGGTACGCATATACTCAAAGCCCTATGTTGACTGTGTCTTTCTAGTTCCATGTCGCATCATCAATCTACTGATGAGTATCTTACATTTCATGTAATCGATAAGTCCATTTTAATTTCTTTCCTTCTAACTAAAAAGAAAACTTTTGTAATTTTGCATCACTGACTAATTATAAGTTTAAATAATTTTCTTCTAGTTAGCGTTTTTTAGCAAGGTTGTTTTTTATGGGATAGAGTTGCTAATTCTATGCCTAACCCTCCTCCTTTGTTCGGGCTTGGGACCAGCAATAACCTTAGGAGGGATTCCAGGCGGAGTTGACTAACCTTTGACAATCATTGAAATCTTTGACATACTGGACAGTTGCTTCAGCCTAGTACAGGATCACTCACTTGACAATAATGTAAAATCATTGAATCTAATAGTTTCCTCAACCTTCCTATAGTAAACGAAAACATCATACGCTTACTAGTAGCTACATTCGATAGATTATTTTAACAAGAAAACATTACAAGTGAAGTTTAAACATGGAAGTCTAATAATTATTGTCAACGTCAGTAGATGATGGCCTAACAATATCACAAATCGACTGTTGTGAACTATTAAATGCCAACGAAACAGTTTTAAGGTTAGGCACTTTTTGCGAAGCCTGATAACTGAAGTTGATCTGTAGCAGTCCCATATATGCGCACTGGTTATGAGTCCTACAGTAGGACTATGCAGCTCTCCAGTGCTTCCTGGTTCACAATGATGATCTAATTGGGGTCGATCCGTGATATGAAGCTCCCAATTATTCACTTTTGTATAGAAACTGATATCTTAAGTGTTGCTCTTTACAAATCTAGCATACTGTGTCAGCTAAAACCTCGGAACATTGTGCTGAAATGAGTTAGAAACACTATATTATTCTGATAAAATAGAAATAACATAGCGAAGAGTGATGATGAACAAATGAACACAAAACAACTTCGAAAGAGGATGTTAGAACTCTGATATCTCGCTTCTGAACATAAATATCAACCTCGAATTAATAAGTTATTTAAGCTGTGCGTACATTTATTATCCAGTAACATTATTCATGGTTACATAATGTCCTGACTGACTCAGAGTCCCGAACACTACTGGCGAGATTATGGCGAACTGTCATCGGAATTGATCACTTCATATAGTGTTAGCTCACTCTCTCCATTTTTATTTAAGTTCTTCATTTATATGCTTTTAGAGTTGACGTTTACTTCCTAGGGGTCGACTTTTTTCGAAGAGATGCACCTATTGACTTAGAATATGCAGATGGTATAGTTCTATTGGGCGAAGATGCTTATAAAATTCAGAACCTTCTAACCACCTTAAGCATCAAGACAAGCGCGTCTAGGATGCGATTACCCCCTCCAGATGCAGAATGTTGTTACATGATTGGGTTGCATTGGCACCGAAATTAGTGATAGGGAGTGAAGTAGTTGAGCGTGTTGACCGCTCCGTCTTTCTTGGGAGTCTCATCAGTCCTAACCGTCTGGTGTCTGCTGAAATTTCAAGTTGGATACACAAAGCTTGACTGGTTTTTACCAGTTTGCATCACTTGTAGCGTAACAGAGACATCCGTCTTCCAACGAAAGGGCGCGTTTACTTTGCAGCAGTCCGATCCGTTTTACTTTATGGATGTGAAACATGGCAATTAAGGATAGAGAATATTCGTCGGTTACTTGTATTCGATCGTAAATGTCTTCGAAGCATCGCTCGTGTTTGCTGGAACCACCGAGTAGGCAATACGTGGGTTAGGATTAGAGTACTGGGTAAATATAGTAAGTCTATTGATGAAGTAGTGGATCCTCACCAGTTGGGGTGGTTAGGACTTGTGTTATATATGCCTGACCACAGCCTACCTCGACGAGCGATGCTGTCTAGTGTAGAAATAGTCTGGATAAAAACTAGGAGCATCCAAACCAATACGTGGCACTAGTTCATGAAGTTATTGGCAGTTGGGATGAAGCATGTTAATAGGTTCAGACTACCTGGTTGCCGTCAGCGTGGTGATCGCAACCAGTGGTTAGAGACTTTGGGTGACATGGCTCGAAATTTCTCACAATGGCTCAGGTACATCCATTCTTTGTCCTCCTCCAAGTTACTGAATTCATCATAATTTTTTACTGACTTATATTTTTCTAAGTTATATCTTCGATCTCTAGTCCTCTACATTAATACTAACACTATTACTACCTCCTTTACTTTGAGATTTGATCTGACAATTTCATTTCTATCTACTAATCGGGGCATGGCAACATGAACTAATGTGAACACGTACTAGGTTCTACGTTGTAACTGACTCACTGATTCATGAGGTCATGTAGATAAGAGGAGTAAGATTATCTGTTAGAATAAAAATTAGAAAAAATGTAATTGAATAATTGCAATGGAAAATTAAAATAAAAAATGACTGCACTATAATCTATATTAAATCTGTGTGCATTCTGAAGAGAGAAAAATCACACACCGTAGTTTATCATTCTTCCGTTCTGAACACAGGTTAAAAAAGTATTATAGTGATTGTTTCTGCAACACGGAATAAGATAGACATTTGTTACTTATTAATGGTTTTGGGTGCTTAAAATAATATGTCCACATTATATCCGTTATCCCAAAGTTGCCTGTCATTTGCTCATGTGAAAACATTACTGCCTTTCAGATATAGGTTTCTTGTAACATGATTGAAAATCTTGTAGAAACCCTTCTCCCTGTTTTTCTTGTTTACTTACTATCACAAGTGCATGTTAATTCATAATGAATGTATCTAGAAGTAACTTTGGAAGGGTAATGATCCACTTTTGATTTGTTTAGCGACCATCTGGTGTTGTATAATGAAACTAGTTGATCTATACTAAAAGTTCTTTTTAGTGAAACCCATTTTCCTTATTAACGTATCCCGAGTTCTCATCTCGCCGTAAATGAAGGTATTTACTCTATTATTAAGTTCTTTTCCTTATTTTGTAATTAAATCTCTTCGGGTATCCGTTACGTATACTACTCTTTTCGATGATTGCCTATTCCTCTTTAGTTTTATCATCTGAGCATGATATGAGTTACCTAATTTTTCTTTTATATGATTTATATTAAGTTTATTAGTGACCATATCTAAAAGACAGAAAAATCTAATTTATCTTCTACATCATACCTTAACAACTCTAGTCTTATTACTAATAGTCACAATCGTACGCGTTTATATATATATATATATATATATATATATATATATATATATATATATATATGTCTGTTACCAAGTTACATGACGTTATACATAATTTGTTTTGTCTTTGAACAGCTTTTATGCATAAACATAGGCTTTTCGCGATTGTTGAATAATCAATTTTTTGCGGGTGGGTAAAACAAAATAATTACATCTGATTTGACCGTAAATTTTCAACTCTCTATGACCAACATTTTCGAACTAATAATTCATTTAAATGAACTAGTTTCGCAGAGGTTGGTTTCTTAGTTTGCTATTTCTATTCATCACTAGTTAATCTCTCTTGAATACCATTGAAAACTAGGATGCACTGATCGGATGTTTCGCCCGCAGCCCCACCAAAGATCAAAGCCAGTACCTTCAAGTTACGTGGCGAATTCTCAGCTACTAGTACCACTGAGTCGGCATCCATTCGTAATGCCACCACTTCAGTTAGATTGTGATGTGATGCGTTCGTCTAGAGATCTGTTGGTTGTGGGTTGTACTCACTGCTGGGGAGTCCCATACTAAGGCATAACAGTTGTCCACTATTACCTTGTTTACAGCAACAACCAGTTCGCCTTAAACGGATTTTGTAAAAATATTTCCTTTCTAATACATGTGCATGCTACGTAATTTGATTGTTTCACTTGATTATTTTGCTTCCCCATACATTATAACTTTATTGTTTAACCAGATATGTAACACATAGTAGTTGCAGCAATAGTAGTAGTATTAAAAATGAATTATTTTCAACCTTGTTATCGAACTATGTGCAGCTGTTTCAATTCGTGGTTGAAAGTCGAATATCTTTCTGTGTGTTTGCATGCACCCGTGCTTTCAACGTCATGAATTAAATTAAATTATTCCAAGCTATGGAGGAATAATTAAACATTAAATGCTTTAGTGAACATCTTTTTTGTATGTCTTCTGCTTTATTTTCCATATTTCTTTACTTCATTTTTCATACAAAAATTTGTGGTGTGAGATGTGGTTACAGTCGCCCGTCTGTATATATATATATACGAATTTAATACTACATTGCATAGTTCATATTATCTTTTGGATTATTTTCATTTGATCACTGCTGCAGCCTTTTTCAATGTACGCAATGTAATACATATACTTGAAGTTGTTGCAATCTTTCAACATGTTTAGGGAGGTTACACGTAAAGTTTCAGAAAGCAACTATTAATTTCTGTGTGTAATTAGAAGTTATATTCAGAGTATGCGAAACACTACATACTCTTAATTATTCAAAATATTCTTGTTACCATTAGTAAACGTTCTTAATACTCCATAGATTCCTTTTTGTCAAGATAATTTCAATTTATAATGACTTTTGCTTATACAACTTAAAATATTTTGATCTTGCGCGTTTAATGATATGTTTTGTGTAGTGTTTCACTACGTCTGATCGATATTACAGTGATAAAATTCATTTATCACTTAGTCAACTAACTGTCTGGCTATATGTATGCTTACTAAATTGCTGTTCAAGTCTCATTTTTTTCAAAATCCATCTTTTACGCTTATTTATTTTTAGGATTTATCTTTATTAGCCAAGGAAGTACACCGTTTACGTGACCAAATTTCTGAGCGTGAAGAAGAAATCGTTGAATTGAAATCTGAGAGAAATAATACAAGAGTATGTATCTCGGATCTATTTGATTATATATATAGAGAGTAACTTTTTAACTAATTAATTAGCATTTCTCGATTGAGTACCATTAAAAACTAAGAATTACTGAACAACTGTTTCATCGTAGTTTGGGGACCTTCAACACAACACATCAATCACTGGGGACTGAACCTAGTATTTTCAGGTTTCACAGTGAGCGCTGAGTCAACATCCAGTGTCATACTTTGATCGATTCATAGTATGTTGCGCGATCTCATCTAGTGTCAATAGTAGGTAATTACCATGCACCCGACATGGACTCCACCGGTCACGTCTTATTGGGTTACCAGAAATACCTCATTGAGTGAGTATGTGCTGGTTTTTATTAGTGGGCTGTTGTATGGATTGTTAAACATGAATTACACGTTATGGACTGACTAGTATAGATCAAACTGTTGTCAATTCTTGATATATGATTCAAATTCAACAATTCCCATTATACCATGTCAACTTGCAGCTTTCAGATGAATGATAAGGTGTTTGTCAAATCTTATCTACGTTGTAGTCAATGGGTAGCTATGAATTATTGAAAAATTATTGTATCTGATTCGATAAACTTTGAAGCGTGTACATGCTATTAGAATGGCTCGGAAATCTCATTAAAACCACGATGGAGCTGAAAACATATCTTTAATTCTCGATGCAGTAGAATTTCTAGAAATATTAATATGGCACCATTCAATTTATGGATTATAAAACTACTTGCTTCTAAACCCAAAAATATAAATGTGTTTGAGTTAGATTGTGACGGGCGTTTCATCCTATTTTGGACTTGTCAGCTGGATGTACCTGCATCTCAGTGTTAATGTTCACACTGGGACTCAGTCCATGATAGATCAATGGAAAAATTCAAATACTTTCTAATTATAAATATTTGTTATCTTTTTGAAACCTATTTAACATTTGCTCGAATGAAACCTCTATTTTCTTCTGCCTTCTAATTTTCGACTTAGAAAGTTTTAATGATTCCAGTTCGGTTCATCAACTTCGCAGATTCTCAGGAAGTAGTCTCAGCACCAGCACAAGATTTATCAATAACTATGATTAATCGTTTGCGTATAGTAGTTTTATAATTAAGCATTAAAAAGGGTGATTAAGTAGGGGTAGTATTGCGTTCAATTTTCCCTCAGATTGATTATGTAGTAATATACACTTACATTATATTTAAAATAAGGATTTGTAAACCAATTTACTATTGTCTGTTACAAAAAGTACGCCAGAATGCATCATATCCTATATGACACTAATAATTTGGGATAGAAGTGACTTTCTTTTATCTTAATAAGTGGATTTCTCTACTCGAATCGTTTTTTATATGTTATAATTAGGCAGTTACCCGTTTTTAATACGTTTTAACTGACTAATTAAACTAATCTTTTGACTAAAAATATCATTGTTCTCTACTTTTTGGTGAATGTTTACATTAGCTTCTTTTAGAACATTTAGAATGTTTAGTTGCCAGACATGAACGTTCATTAAGAATGACTGTGGTTAAAAGACAAGTGAATAGTCCTGGTGGTGTCAGTTCAGAAGTAGAAGTACTAAAAGCATTAAAATCATTATTTGAACATCATAAAGCATTGGATGAACGTGTTCGTGAACGCCTTCGTACAGCATTAGAACGTGGTGCACAACTAGAAGAAGAAGTCCGTTCTTCTGCAGCTGATCGTGCAGCTTTACGTGAACAATTGGCTGCTGCATTAGCAGGAGTTGCAGCCGCCGCTGCAGTTCAACAACAACGACAACAACAATCAGTGTCAACAATGAATGGAAATGGCAACGGTGAGTTGTGCAATATTCACTTTAATTTAAATATATCCATCTAATCAGTATTTAATTTACTTACGTATAAAATATACGATAATTGATAAAAATTCGAATCTATATCTTGATTGCTCCTTCTCAATTCGAAGTTTCTAATTGCAGACTTATTTCGGTTGGATGATCTACTATTTTATTCCAATAAAGCTTCAGTGGTGGTAGACATCTGTAACCCCACTAGAGATCGGAACCTTTACAAAAATTTAACCTCTACACAACCGAGTTGACATTTCTATTTTGTGTCAATTTACGATTCAACTTAATATATTCATTTCGATTTGAATGCCTAGTTTGGAAATTTTATCAATTAATAAACATTCATATAAATGATTCATACAAGCTTCTGGCCTTACCTAACTCTCACATGATTAGCCTTTTATTAGTATTCAGTTACGACACGTCCAGAAGTCCTGAATCAGTATAAGTTTCCACTTTCCAAAGGAACGCAGCGATAAGAAGGAAGTATTAATACAAACAGTAATAACAATCAAAAGACAAAGAAAACAATTTCACCAATATTTTGCTTCTAAGATAGGTGTAATGCGTCGAAGTAGTTGATAGCTTGTTTCATATAAATAACACTCTTTTCAACTATTTCTGTTAATGACAGCTTATGATGTTTCTGTTCACTGCATTCTCGACGCCTTCGGAAATAAAATCCTTAACTTATCCAGTTTCACAACAATGACGTTGATTGTCGTTTATTAAATTTATTAGATAATTGTATCTTTCGACAATAGATATTCGTAAGGATTATTATATGGTTTTTCTCTTCTTATCAGTTGATTCTAATCACATTGCACAAGGCAGTAAAGATGTTGACGCTGACGGTGATGTAAGCAGCAAACTAGCTTCACTACCTCCTGGTGGACCACCAATCACATCAAAAGACTCAGGTGATGAAGGTTCATCATCAGCAAACTCTCCAGAGAATTCAGGTACAAAATCAGTGGCTTCCGTGGCTGCGGCAGCAGCAGCTGCTGCTGCCAGTGCCGTAGCTGTTGAACGTAAACTTGCCGAGGTGACTACAAAGTCAAGAGATTTGGAAGCTTCAAATACGGCACTTCAAAAAGAATTGTCTCGTGCTCATGATCAAGTAAGTTAATTAAGATAAATTCAATTTTTATAGTTTCGAAGATATTCTGTTTAGAGTAACTTCATTTAGTCGGTCAGTCAGTAATGAACAATGTAGGACCTTGCACACGCACACACCAATCAGAGTTGCTACAGCACATTAACACAACAAGATGGGTATCAAAATAGTTGTATCAATAATAGTGATCAACAATCAACACAGAATATTATTCAATGAGAAAATAATTATGCAATAAACCGTGTTAATTATTTTCAAAGCTTGGGATCTAAAGAAGAAAGAGAATGAATACATGTCACCCATTGCGACTGGTTCTGAGCCATATAGCCCAGTGTCTCTAGTCATTGTTTACAATTATGGGACGTATCCTAACCAATATGGGTAATCATCTCTAATGACATTACTAACCTTTGATAAGGAACCTCATTTCAAACCTGATTCTAATCAGTAACCCACAAATTACTAATTCACTTTCCTATTAGCTATGGTGAACATGACAGCCTTGAACTTCAATTCGACAAGTGAATTGTCATTGCCTAGTAACATTATATAAACTTTTTAGTCACAGAATTGTTTGCGCAACCATTATCGATAAATCTAGTTAATATACATTTTACAGAAGAAATATTAAAATTTGGGTTGATTAAATTCAGTAATTGCATATTGGCTACGATATAAACCATAATCGCATCAACTGTCTGATTACACATAGTCATATTATCAATGCAAAATGTTACTTTGTGACTAGTCTACAATATCGCCTAGACCGATCATAAGAAGTAAAGTAGTTGAGTGTGTTGATTACTCCACTTTTCTGTAAGGTCTCATCAGGCCTGATAGATGGGCGTCTAATGAGGTCTCTGTATAAATTCAGTAAGCTCGTTTGAATATTTGCCAGCTTGCTTCACCTATGTAGTGGAAGGAATATCAAACTGTTAAGCAAATGATGAGCATACTGCGCAGCAAATCATCCCCTGTGGCTGTGAAACATGATCTGTTAAAGAAGATTGCTGGTCTCTGATCATCGGTGCTTCTGAAACATTACTCAAGAATGTTCTAATTGACGAGTAATCGGTGCTGTGGTACCTCACAGAGCATCAGACAAAGATGACAGATTAGTTGATGAAGGTATGAACACTAATCAACTGAGGTGGCTGGGACATTTACTACGTCATACCCAAATACCATCGACGAACATTGCTTTCTTGTGTATGAGTAAGATGGAATAAAATTAGTGGCAGTTAGACCAAATCATAGCATTAGTTGGCAGATTTATCGATTTGTACTGTGATTCGTGTTGGCAGATACAAACTACCTGATTGAGATCATTCATCTATATTTCAAGTTCCATTATTGTCTGGAACCTGGACTTTTCAGAAATTCATAACCATTCATCTTTCATAGCCAAATTTTTACTCACCTTCACTTAGTCGAGTATGTTCTGTTTTTATTTGACTGTTAGCTTTCAGTGCTTACACCTTAATCAATCAGAACCAAAAACCATAACACTCTAAAAATTTTCTACATTCAACCTGCGTCAAATGATAATCTATAATACTGATGATGGGGATAGTGGAGAGTAGTGTCATTAGACTAATGTGTGACAATCAACTACTAATAACTTATGCAGTTTACGTTCATGATGTTTGTAATTTTTGTTTACTCAAAATTTGCAAGCAGTAAGATATCTGTAGTAATTTACTTATTTTTTTATTTAAACACAAATTTTGTTACAAATAGTTATACAGAATGTACGCACCACACATTCAGAAATGAATGAAGGTGAACATGATTCTCAAGTGTAGGATTTATTAAGACAGCATGAAAATTGCATTTTAAATAAAAATGTAGTCAAGAGGGACTACATTTCATTGAGAAGGATAATTACACATTTATTAAAAGTTCAACAGGGAACTGCAGCAACATCGCCAGTGTCATTTATTCTGGTGAGGTCTCAATTGACTAAATTATATAATCTTTAGCGCCCCAGCAAGAAAATCAAAGTGGATTGGTGGATGTCAGTCCTATACAACTTTCATTCCACAGTGCTTTGTCATAAACTGACCGCTGCTCCGTGTTTTATAATCAGTCCTAGAGTCAGCATATAGTGCATTACGTGTGGGCCCCATGGGTATCATTCGTAAAACATGACCGAGTCACCTATGCCAGTGTTTCAAGATAGGAACACCAATTAGATTGTTATCACTACGTCTGAACACACACTGTCTAACCTCAAGATTACTAACATGACGTTGTCATTGGATGTCAACAATCCTTCGGAAACAACGATATTCGAATTCAGAAAGTCATTGAACATATTCAACTAGAGAAGACCAGGTTTCACAAGTATTAAGCAGAACTGCTTTCAACGAAGCGTCAATAATTTGGCCTTTTACAGCCAGACCCAAATCGCGACGATACCAAATATGACTAAGATTACCTTAACCCGAACGGGCTTTTATTATGTGTAGATCGATCTCGTCAGTCACACCACCACCAGCACTCTCATAACTACTCAGATACAGGCATTTTTCTACTACATCTGGTGGTTCACTACAGCGGTTGAGAACAGGTACAGAGTTCATTATGAAGTAAATATGCAAAAAGAAAACTAAATGAGATGGAAGGATGAATGAATGTAAAACAAACACGTTTGTAATAATATAACAGTAAATATAGTTTTTAGGAGGGCATTACAAGAGCTTTTGGCCTAAATATCTAATCTATAGTGGTAAATCACCAAGAAATTCAGTCCCATGGTAACTAGTGACTAAAATAAATCCATACGTCTTTTGTCCCATTAGGATCATGAAGTCCGTGTATACCATTAGTTTGGGACCAGAGTTTTCCAACTTTCATTGATAAATTCTTCACGTTCACTAGCCCTGTTTAAACGCCGGACGTCTTTTGTCCTCACTTCCGTAAACAACAGCGGCAGTGGGTAGAACTTTCCTAGTAGTTGCTATAAATGAGAGAGCATTTTTAGAGGAAGGGTAAACTACCTAATCTTAGCCATGCCAGTGCATTTCAGGGGAAGTAATAAAAATTAATAAATATTGAGTATCGTAAATGAACTTCATTTGAAGGATTGTTATTAGCGAATCCATGACTAAAGTTTCTTTCGAGCCGTATTACTAATTGTCTGTAGCGATTAATTCATTCTTTCGCTTCGTGAATTCCTATGCACAACTTTAAGTTGTCCAGTAACTTTTAACAATGTTCTGCAAAATTATTGTCTTAAATCTTATAATTATTTGATAACCATAACAAATGCATATTGCATCCATTCTTGTACACATGTATTCACAACCTTAACGACTAATCTCATTCTGTTTACATTTGTGCTCATATACTCGAGATTATTGATTGAACAATTCCTCCTCTATACGTAGTTTACACATTGGTGGGTTGTTGATACCATATACAGTAATTAAATTATTTGATATTAATTTCAACACCGAACCTAATAACTGACATTGGTGGGTATGCTTAAATTGTCTATGGATGCCAGAAATATTTAAATATATACTACTAAATTTGTATTTTTTTCTAGAGGAAAAGTGATATGTTCAGTTTATATCATCCGCTTAGTAAAAGCGTAGACAGACAGGTGGCATATCGTAGTTCAGGAATTTGATTAGTCTAACGTTGATTGAAACGCATTTTTTATCAATCGTACCCACACAACCTCCTTAATGGAACATTTTTTACACCAACCCCATGTACATGTCAATTAATATTATTAGTAGTTTACAAGTGAATGTTTTTTGATGATACCTACAAAACGCGTGATCTCTAGAGAAACCAACCTGAACCTATTTGTTTTGTATCCTTATTTCTACAAAACTGTATACCACGTTTGTTTGCTGACAAAGTGGTTGTAGACCCGTTATTATAAACCGAAGTCTTCATCTAGGGAAGTGTTTAATTATTATTAATGATTGCTTTTTTCAAGTCTTCAATGAGGTATAGATGTTCACCTCTTATTTTTGCTGTAGATGTTGGACTAATATCGACTTGTACTCCAATTCAACTTGATTTTATAGTGTTGATGAAGCTACCATCTGATGACTCCGTATCCTAACCCACCCTAACCGTAGTGACCAGAGTTGCCTTCTCTTTCAATAACAGTAGAAAGCTTATAGGAAGCTCTACTTACTACATCCATTATGTAAAATCTTCATGCCATCCCCAATATTATCCTTTCTTGTCTATTCGACGTTCATGTATGTGTGTGGACGGGCATATATACGTTGGGATCCATATGTAAGGGTAAATGAACAAGTACACAAATGACCACAGAAACAAACAATTGGAGCACATAATAAACAATCATCGTCATCTATTACCAAACATTAAGCTCAAACAAGCCACAAGACTGGTATCATATTGGTCTTCATGGCATTATTTTAGAATGCTTTAGGGACTATACTGAGGTTTGTTGAAGCCTTAGACGTACAGTAGTTGAAACCTTGCCTCCAGCATGTTCAAAAAAATTGTACTGGCACTAGATCTATCCTGATATTATTGATTTAATATCAAAATGGTGTACGGTTCATATTGTGTTTCTTTATTATCTTTGCTTTTTTTATTATCTAATTGCTATTAAAATTAAAATTAATTAAAGGCAATATAATCCGTATGCACACATTTCAGATTTCACGTTTACAAAGAGAACTAAGAGAGTTGGAAGCTCAACGTGAGGACCAAGAAGCTCGTATCGCAACATTAGAACAACGTTATCTATCTACACAACGGGAAGCTACCGGGACGTTGGATAGACTTAGTCGAGCGCAGTCGGAATTGATTACCCGTGAAATTGAATTGAAACAAGTAAATGAAAATTGCAGAAAAAACTTGAATACGTTGATTACATTAGTTCAATTTGAGCGATATTAGTCTATCGGCAATGTAGTATGACATTAATGATGTGTGAACGGAATGCGAAAAATAGTTTAAGAAATACTATTAGCTATGATCAGGGTTGAATTATATCTGGCAAGCTGATTCCAGGAGGTCCGTTTCGTCCTATTCAGGGCCCGTCTACTGCATCCCAGTGGTGAGGCCTACACCGAGATTCGAACTCAATTCACGAGCATCAAATACCACTGAGTCAAACAGCCACTCTGGTACAGCGAATATGTATATATAGTTGGAATGTATTTGTACCTTCCTATTGATATTATTATGTGGTAAAATTGGACAGTGCATTATAATGTGTCCTCGTGTGAACACTAACACTGGGATGCAGGTACATTTGTCTGACAAGTCACCAAGGTGCGTTGTAGATTCCACTTGTTAAACATAATCCAACTTTGATCATACAGTTAAATATTATTTGATGACGTTTATTGAATGAGTGGTAGAGTCAATACTGTAGAAATATATAGTGACTAATAAACATATCGTGGATGGATGATCATCGAGCTGTGTATCACACATAAGTGAAAGTGGGAATTTTACAATTGGATGCTGACTCAGTGGTGCAGAGGGTTAAGCGTTCGCTATCAATCTGAGTCCCATGGTGCAGAATCTGGGGTACATACTGCTGAGGAGTTCCACACTAGAACGCAACAGCTGTCCAGTACTCCCTTGGTTTCAATGGTACCCTACCAACATCAATCTGTGACATATTCAATCAACTAAATGTCGTTAAAGGGTTACATAAAGAGTTGCAAGAAACCTTAGAGCTTGGTTTCTCTCTGGTTAACATTCGTTATCATGGCTTATTTACGATATTGGGTGGGGTGGTGAATCTTATCTCTTAAGATTTGAATCTGTATCTGTAATGTTTCAGTCAGTGACATCACTAATGAATAAGATGAATAAACAATACTTCGGTTAATAGCTTATGGGGTAATTTAGTAACTATGATGACTGATTAGTTTTTTAAAGATCTCAATATGGACATATTGTCGTCGTTTTTAATAACATTGTTGTGTTCAACAATCCAAGGATTTATCAATAATTGTCCTGTTTCGGTTTGGCTACCACTTGCTTTTTAAGCAATATCTTCTCTGAATAGAAACTATTCTATCTTTATACTCTGGATTAGGGTGAGTGTTTTCCAGTTAGCGATCCATCTCTAAATATTTAAATGATGTAATAATTTCTATGGACATTCTTATGATATGAAAGTAGTCCTGACATCTTTTATTCTCTTGTAGCTATTAAATTGAAATTGTTTAGTTTTTTTATTGTCAATACTTTTAAGGTTACGTACTTTATCACCTGGTTGTATATGGTCAGTGTTTTAAAGCAATGTATTCCTATAAATAAGAAGTACCTATTAGCCTTTCGTAGTGATGCATGTTAACCATGCAATTTTCGGGCATTATGTATATTGTGAATAGTAAAGCATTGTTGGCTTTAAATAACAGTCATACTGTTGATCTTAGCGAATGTATCAAGCACACAGCGTCTGAATTATTGTTCGAGTAAATCCTGATTGTATGTATGTATGCCTTTCGTTTGTTTGCTTACTTAGGCTTGTGTGAATTAAAATTGTAAATCGTAGTCAACTCAAAATCGTAAATACACACGATACGCGGTGGGGTCGTAGTTGTACGCTGTCACTGAAGAGTCTAACGCTGTGATTAAGCAACTATTCAGTGCATTCTAGTTTTCGGTGGTACCCAACCGATATCAGTTTGTAACCAATATAGACGCCATAATTCTTTATGTTTGAATTTTTTGTGACTAAATATTAAAAAGTGGTTTATCTAAGGTGACTATCCAAGTTTTCTGAAGATTAAAATTATTCTCCCTAGTTATAAACCACATTGTAAGTGTTTAATCATGTGACCATACTTGTCTTGTTATGAAAAATATTTCCAGCGTCTCCTTCAAAGCTTTATCGTTCATCTCACAAGTGCTTAACACAATATATCCCATTGATTTTGCTTGTGGTCGATTATTCTTAAGAGTTTGTTTTTTTCGTACACATTTTAATCACTGTTTCGTTCAGTTGATTTGCTGATATGTGACTTTCACCTAACTTTTACTACATCGGTTGTGAAATGTCGATGTATGTATTCATTGCATATTAATTCGTTCCACAATCCTGTATATTGGCATTCAACAGTTTTCTAGTTCTCTAGATGCATTATTTTGATATTTTCCCGTAGTCAAGTTCCCGTCTGTAGTTGTCTATCTGTATATTGACTTTCTGCACTTTCTAATCATCAATTTGTTGATGAATAGTTCAAAATAATGTTGAACACTATCGTTACCGTGGACTCCATATAGTATCACTACTCATCACATTTTGTGTATAGCTCAAGGCTCGAATCTGTACATGTATAACGAGTTAAGAATGGAGTTACCTGTTTACTATAAATATTTTTTTAGAAACTATGCACCCACTCAGAAGAGAGCTACTTTACAATATCCTTAATTCATAAAATCTAAGGATTGTTTCATCTAGTTCTACAATAATATTGAATAATGTCTTTTCTTTGGTCGCATTTTTTCTTCATAAGGCTAAAGACCATGCAAATCACCTGGCTAGTGAGTTAGAAACCGTACAAAATGAATTAGCCATTGTCAAAGTGAATACATCTACCAGCACACCGTCAACTATAGCAACATCAACTAATGCAGCAACGAATGTAGAACAATCTATTGAAAATGGTGAATTTAATGAATCATTGGTAAACGAAACAACTTCAGAAGATGAAAAGTTGATTAAGCTCAACAGAAATTCTCTTTTAATGAATACTAATTCTAATGTAACAGTTGTTGATGAATTACGTGTACAGTTGTCTACAGCTGAAGAACGTATCAAAGATATGGAAGCTGAAATGAATGAAATCCAATCAGAGCTACAAAGAGCTAGACAACGTGAACAACTAAACGAAGATCATAGTTCACGTTTAACTGCCACAGTAAGTTTATTTTATCCAACTTTTATTGTTGTAAGCGTTTTTTTGTTGTAATTACTGATGTCTTTCAGTGAACGATTGTAAATTCTAAAAACTAATCAGTAATGACAGATCTACGTCTATACAAGAATTGGTGCTATCCGCAACGCTTTCATTATTAACTGTGTTGTATCTGGTGTTTTCATTTACTTATCGTTTTCATATATCTGATCTTTATTAATTTGAGCAGATTAAAAACGATATTTGTGCAGGATATTATAAATCCATTTTATTTCGTTCGATTTTCATCTGTAGTTGCTTACAACCTGTATTACATCACAACTGATATTATAAAATGCAATAAGGAATACGAATATTATGAAGATAGTTGGAAGTAAATATGTGTAACATCTTATATGATGGAGAGTAGATTCAAGTAAAGTTAGTAGAATTCACCAGAAACTGTTTGTAATTAAATATAATTATTAAACTAAAACTCTAGAACCACAAAATTTGACTACTTGCTGGGTGAGTTAGATATAAGTTAACTATAATAATAATGTGTTTAGTCAAAGATTCTTTATAATGTAGGCCTATCTTACTGTTGTACTAGTGTAATTGTTTTGGCAAACAATCGAAAATTTATAAATGCTGTCAGTCAGTTGTAAACGTAGAACCAGTATATCTTTGCGTTGGTCCAAGTTTCCACATCTCATTAGCACGTCAAGATAAATACCAAATTAGTAGAAGTTGTAAATACTTCAGGAGTAGTAAAAAAGGTGTGGATATATATGTAATATAATCCAGAGAAAAAAAATTTGTTTGTAGAAAGAAAGGTATTAAACAAGTTTAAGCTCACGACCTAGGTAAGGACATAAATGATCCCACTTGTGTCAATTCTGTGACATTCAAAGCCATGTCAACCAGAATCACCGACAATTGTTTACGACAATTGCTCAGACCTCAAACAAGTGGTTGTAATCTACCAACACCTACTTCATTTACAGGATTTTCGTTTAGGTTTAGCTGCCCCTAGATTTTTTTCAGTTCTTTACCAACATCAGTCAACATTGCGCATTGAGGTAGGTGGTGGTTGAGCGTACATAATAGATACATTTGAAGGCAATGTGAATAGAATAATTACCAGTCCTTGATTGTGTTTATGAACATGTTGTTTTGTATGTAACAATAAGCTTGTCTGCAGGATATGTTCTGGTTGTTTTAGCCTTAAGTTTTCAGATGATTATCCCTGCGTGATCGTCACCTTTAAATCGAAATGGGGTTTAGACAGCTTTCCTACTCAATGTAAGTCCTTTTGCTTTTGTCTGTCAATGGTTTTCATTGATCTCACATTTGCGTCCTTTTTGAAACCATAGACACAATCTAACAGCACATCGAACTCCAAGAACATATTCCAATGAGGCTTCGATTAAACAGATTAAAAGTACTCTGTAGATCTATTTTCCCTTGACAAAAAACGCAGAACTGATACCGTGAAATATTTGGAAATGTTTACTAAACAATCATGTCTTTTTTTAATTTGCTGAAACCGTAGCAATCATACGCCGAAAACAATCTGTGTTTAAAAATGATTAGTAGTAAACCTTACTCTTTCATGGTAATATTTATGTTATTCTATTTCACCATTTGATTTCCTATCCATTATACTTAATCCCATTAGGTTACCTTTAAATTCTTTCAGTTGTTCAGTCTTCTTTCTAAAATGACATATATTAACTCATGTTATTCTAAACACTAACCTGTATCCAGCTTTTCCACTACGTAAGCAATTAGAATATTCAATTCTGTAAGTCCCAACCACGTTTTTGTGGTTCTAGAGTTTTAGTTTAATAATTATATTTAATTACAAACAGTTTCTGGTGAATTCTACTAACTTTACTTGAATCTACTCTCCATCATATAAGATGTTACACATATTTACTTCCAACTATCTTCATAATATTCGTATTCCTTATTGCATTTTATAATATCAGTTGTGATGTAATACAGGTTGTAAGCAACTACAGATGAAAATCGAACGAAATAAAAAGAGTTCATATTATTATGTTTTTATCACCGTTTTTATTTCTCTAAATTTTTCTTCTCATTTAGTACTAGATTTCATTTCAATCTTTTGAAATTTCAGAAAGTGTCTGCTATTAACTTAAATTTTTACTTCAGGATTAACATACCGGTTAAAAACACAATGATAGTAAAGTCGTAGAATTAGAATGTACTCTTTATTAGAAACTTTACTCCAACATTCATCGCTTATCCGACCAATGTTTTAGTAAAATCCCCGGAATGCGTTTTGCTATATACACTGTGAATATTGAAAATGTTGCAAATTACTTCAGTTTATTTAACAAACCAATGACATGTTTTATCGAGTTGTTCTAATGAAATAGAATTCCTGACTATTGGACGTGGAGTCAGTTACTAATGTAACTTAAACTCATTTGAATGTTTTATGTTCTGTTGACTTATTTGTGATTCTCTTTTGCTAACAGGTTGATAAACTACTCTTAGAATCAAATGAAAGGTTACAAACTCATTTACGTGAGAAAATGGCTGCATTAGAGGAAAAGAATCAATTGCATACGGAATTAGACCGTCTTAGACGTCTTTTAGAAACAAGTCAAACTGAACGTGATCGAGCCTTAGCTGATATGGAACGATTGAGACGTAGTTCGGCTACAACTACACCAACTGCACTTGCTCTACAAGGTAAGATTTTTTTATAAGATTACTTGGTTTCTGTTGATCTGATCAGGTAGTCATTTAGTCATAAGCAACGATGAGCATCAGAAGATGAAAGTTGATTAAGCTCAACAGAAATTCTCTTTTAATGAATACTAATTCTAATGTAACAGTTGTTGATGAATTACGTGTACAGTTGTCTACAGCTGAAGAACGTATCAAAGATATGGAAGCTGAAATGAATGAAATCCAATCAGAGCTACAAAGAGCTAGACAACGTGAACAACTAAACGAAGATCATAGTTCACGTTTAACTGCCACAGTAAGTTTATTTTATCCAACTTTTATTGTTGTAAGCGTTTTTTTGTTGTAATTACTGATGTCTTTCAGTGAACGATTGTAAATTCTAAAAACTAATCAGTAATGACAGATCTACGTCTATACAAGAATTGGTGCTATCCGCAACGCTTTCATTATTAACTGTGTTGTATCTGGTGTTTTCATTTACTTATCGTTTTCATATATCTGATCTTTATTAATTTGAGCAGATTAAAAACGATATTTGTGCAGGATATTATAAATCCATTTTATTTCGTTCGATTTTCATCTGTAGTTGCTTACAACCTGTATTACATCACAACTGATATTATAAAATGCAATAAGGAATACGAATATTATGAAGATAGTTGGAAGTAAATATGTGTAACATCTTATATGATGGAGAGTAGATTCAAGTAAAGTTAGTAGAATTCACCAGAAACTGTTTGTAATTAAATATAATTATTAAACTAAAACTCTAGAACCACAAAATTTGACTACTTGCTGGGTGAGTTAGATATAAGTTAACTATAATAATAATGTGTTTAGTCAAAGATTCTTTATAATGTAGGCCTATCTTACTGTTGTACTAGTGTAATTGTTTTGGCAAACAATCGAAAATTTATAAATGCTGTCAGTCAGTTGTAAACGTAGAACCAGTATATCTTTGCGTTGGTCCAAGTTTCCACATCTCATTAGCACGTCAAGATAAATACCAAATTAGTAGAAGTTGTAAATACTTCAGGAGTAGTAAAAAAGGTGTGGATATATATGTAATATAATCCAGAGAAAAAAAATTTGTTTGTAGAAAGAAAGGTATTAAACAAGTTTAAGCTCACGACCTAGGTAAGGACATAAATGATCCCACTTGTGTCAATTCTGTGACATTCAAAGCCATGTCAACCAGAATCACCGACAATTGTTTACGACAATTGCTCAGACCTCAAACAAGTGGTTGTAATCTACCAACACCTACTTCATTTACAGGATTTTCGTTTAGGTTTAGCTGCCCCTAGATTTTTTTCAGTTCTTTACCAACATCAGTCAACATTGCGCATTGAGGTAGGTGGTGGTTGAGCGTACATAATAGATACATTTGAAGGCAATGTGAATAGAATAATTACCAGTCCTTGATTGTGTTTATGAACATGTTGTTTTGTATGTAACAATAAGCTTGTCTGCAGGATATGTTCTGGTTGTTTTAGCCTTAAGTTTTCAGATGATTATCCCTGCGTGATCGTCACCTTTAAATCGAAATGGGGTTTAGACAGCTTTCCTACTCAATGTAAGTCCTTTTGCTTTTGTCTGTCAATGGTTTTCATTGATCTCACATTTGCGTCCTTTTTGAAACCATAGACACAATCTAACAGCACATCGAACTCCAAGAACATATTCCAATGAGGCTTCGATTAAACAGATTAAAAGTACTCTGTAGATCTATTTTCCCTTGACAAAAAACGCAGAACTGATACCGTGAAATATTTGGAAATGTTTACTAAACAATCATGTCTTTTTTTAATTTGCTGAAACCGTAGCAATCATACGCCGAAAACAATCTGTGTTTAAAAATGATTAGTAGTAAACCTTACTCTTTCATGGTAATATTTATGTTATTCTATTTCACCATTTGATTTCCTATCCATTATACTTAATCCCATTAGGTTACCTTTAAATTCTTTCAGTTGTTCAGTCTTCTTTCTAAAATGACATATATTAACTCATGTTATTCTAAACACTAACCTGTATCCAGCTTTTCCACTACGTAAGCAATTAGAATATTCAATTCTGTAAGTCCCAACCACGTTTTTGTGGTTCTAGAGTTTTAGTTTAATAATTATATTTAATTACAAACAGTTTCTGGTGAATTCTACTAACTTTACTTGAATCTACTCTCCATCATATAAGATGTTACACATATTTACTTCCAACTATCTTCATAATATTCGTATTCCTTATTGCATTTTATAATATCAGTTGTGATGTAATACAGGTTGTAAGCAACTACAGATGAAAATCGAACGAAATAAAAAGAGTTCATATTATTATGTTTTTATCACCGTTTTTTATTTCTCTAAATTTTTCTTCTCATTTAGTACTAGATTTCATTTCAATCTTTTGAAATTTCAGAAAGTGTCTGCTATTAACTTAAATTTTTACTTCAGGATTAACATACCGGTTAAAAACACAATGATAGTAAAGTCGTAGAATTAGAATGTACTCTTTATTAGAAACTTTACTCCAACATTCATCGCTTATCCGACCAATGTTTTAGTAAAATCCCCGGAATGCGTTTTGCTATATACACTGTGAATATTGAAAATGTTGCAAATTACTTCAGTTTATTTAACAAACCAATGACATGTTTTATCGAGTTGTTCTAATGAAATAGAATTCCTGACTATTGGACGTGGAGTCAGTTACTAATGTAACTTAAACTCATTTGAATGTTTTATGTTCTGTTGACTTATTTGTGATTCTCTTTTGCTAACAGGTTGATAAACTACTCTTAGAATCAAATGAAAGGTTACAAACTCATTTACGTGAGAAAATGGCTGCATTAGAGGAAAAGAATCAATTGCATACGGAATTAGACCGTCTTAGACGTCTTTTAGAAACAAGTCAAACTGAACGTGATCGAGCCTTAGCTGATATGGAACGATTGAGACGTAGTTCGGCTACAACTACACCAACTGCACTTGCTCTACAAGGTAAGATTTTTTTATAAGATTACTTGGTTTCTGTTGATCTGATCAGGTAGTCATTTAGTCATAAGCAACGATGAGCTGGTCACAAACGTACGTTACCTTAAGTTCTCACACAGTCATATCATCACAAAATGCAATTTAGAAAACTAATGGCAACAAATCTAAATTAATGTAATAATAACGACAGCGGGAAGATGGCTCGAAAAAACAATATGAAAACGTGTCTGCGGAAAAATATTAGAACTTACGATCTAGAGAAAACAATAGAGTAAATTTTTCTGAGCTACTGTGATCGACTCTGAGCCATATTATTTTACGATTCAGACCCTAATTATTTTGTCTGTCACTGTCATCGTGGCCCAAACTATCAGTCAAAATCCTAATAAATAAGCTAAGTTTTATTTTGAACCATCTCCGAGGTAACTTTGGCACATTTTTTCAGCATGATTCTTGAAGGTCACCAGATTTAGTATTTTTTTCAGTTTTCTCCAGCAAAACAGTCAAAAGTTTAACAAAATATCACATGTGACTCTTCAGCAGTCCCATACTAGACCGAATCAGTCAGTCAGTCAGGTACAATGTAGAACTTGGTACATGTGTACATCAGTTCAAGTTGCCATACCCAAATTAGCAGATAGAGATTAAATTGTCGGGTCAAATCCCAGAGTAGGGGAGGTAGTAACAGAGTCAGTATTAATGGAAAGGTATAGAGATCGGAGATAAGATTTAAGAAAATATGATTCAGTAAAGAGAAAATTATGATAAGTTCAGAAACTTAGAATTTGGAGGAAGACAAGGAGTAGATGCACCTGCTCCCTAAACCGAATCACTTGTCCAGTGCTTCCTAGTTTTCAACGATGGCTCAACGGAGATAAACCCACGATTAATAAGAAAAGTAACAACTTGGCTAGTTCTAAAGACTTTGGATTATTACAGAAATTTTCAACGAAGGACCAAAAAACATCGAATTGGCCACTATTCGTTTACCAATCACTAAAATTATTAACATTATTTGGTTTGTCGATAGATCTCTTGTTGCAGTACTTTTTAATTACACTGATTTTATTTGAAATGATTAAAGACTTCTAGGTAACAGATTTAAATAAACCACAATAATGTGACATCAATTAGTTTCCCATAGAAATGTTAAAGGGGATTATTTTGACCTTAAAAAATCACTCAAATGTTTATATTAATTTAATTTAATTATAACGAAAATAAATTCCCTTATTCTTTATAGAAGTTTATCTTGTTTCAGTATCATCCCGTTTGTTCATTTCGCTTAACCAACATTCAAAATTTGTATTTTATTTCATTAGGTGAATCTTATCCAAGTGGTTCTCATAGTCTTCGTAGAATGCCTCGTAACGTTTCAAATAATCGAGTGGATCAAGTATGTAACCTTTTTATTTATGGAATTTTTACAATGCATTAATTTAAACTGGACGTTGCTATCATTTAATTGTATTTTTATCTGTAAAAACGAGATGCCAGTTTTATGATCCAATCAGTCCGTTAGCTACGATTATATGAATTGTCTGATTAGTACTAACATTCCTAAAACTACCTCCAAACCTCCGGTTATTGATACCTGTTTTTTCACTAGGCGTCTAGAAGTAGTCCCCTTAAAATTCTGGATCTAGGTTTCCAGTAGTTTAGTACTCGTTGGTAATACCTACCTGTCCTTTTGAGGGGAGTGATGCTTTCTTGAAGATTCTGTCTTAAGTCACCCAGTTTTACGATTAGATACCACCAGAAATCATCACTACCTTCAAATTTATTAATACACCTTTCTAAGGAATGCTGAATTTCATGTAACTATGTATCCGGGCTTTTGTACTTTCTCCTGTAGTCATTTATCATCAATGACATAGTGTCTATTACATCTGTTAGATGTTTGTTCAAATGATTCTCTTAATGGAGTGATAAAGACCTTAAAATTAAACAAATCAACTCGCACAATCCAATTTTACCAAAATTATTGAACTTTCTTTTGTGGCACAGTTACAAAGTATTGCTTGTTAGCTGTATCCACCAGAGCTTTTGCATTGAATAACGTATCGATGATTTAATAACCATTTCCTTCCTTTATCAATATATAATTTGCAATTATCATTGACTAGTCATATGATGCTTTTTACTGATAGAGATTATTAATTTGTAATTTAGTTTGTTCTTTTTTACTTATTCAACCAGGCTTGATTCACATGCTTTTATGGAAAATCTAATTCACTAGAAATAGTCTAAATTTGTTGATTCCTGCATATTTGTTATTGAGAAATAGTAGTAATGATAAAATAGACACCCGTTTCATGGATGGATTCGAATCTAACGACTTCAAACTCATAGATTTACAATCTTCAGATATAACTATTAATTTTAATAATTATCAAACAGCAATCGTAGCACAATAGTATGAAGTCGTCTGTTTCGTGGATTTTCTTCAGATGCTTGCAGTAGTGCGACGTATAATATGAATCCCAGTCCGGGACTCAAATAGTTAACCATCCACTTTAAGATCTAAGGTTTTCGAGTTCGACTTCTCACAGGGTTGAGGATTCTAAGCGTTGAGTCTCACACAAAAACTTAAAACTACTTGCTTTTCAATAACACACCAACTGAAACCAACCTGTAATGAATACGGCTAACGGATAATGCTAATCAATAAAAGACATACTTTATATCAAAAGTCTTGATTAATGTTAAGGTTTACGTCGATGCAAATTGATGAAAAGACAATAATAAAGAGGAAAAAGTGAGAAAAACACTGCGAAAATTCTGTTTCCAATGATTTCACTTACTGAGGCTGTACAACCATATTTGCACTGACTCCTAAAAAGCATTAGTTTTATAAGTAATAGGAAGTTGAAAGTAGGTTAAGTAGTAAACTAAATAACTGTCGAGAATTAGTTAGATATTTTTAAAAATAATAGTCCACTTGATGAATATAAGGAAAGGAATAATTGGATGATGTAACGAATGTTATTCAATAAAATCAATGAAAGGCTTGGACCAGTTTACCTGGAAAAACGTTGGAATTTTTGAATTTTAAACGCTGAGATTATTTCAATTATGATTCAGGCTTATAATGGCTAATCAGTAATTCTGAAAAGATTGGAAAGAATTGGATAGTAATTACAGAAAAAAAGAGAGGGTTATCACCATGGTTATTGAGAGTTTGAACATGTTTCTCCTGTGCACATAGTTTGAATAAGTCAGTAGTTATATACTTCTCAGTTTACAAGTTTTTGACTTGTACTCCTTTAGTGCCAGTTCGTCAGGCTTACAAGGAGATATCATAAGATGATTCTAATTGAACAATGTGATCAAAAGTTATGTATTGTTCGCAATTAGAACTGTTGATTGACTTACGTAGTCCTTTTGAGTGCTAGCTAGATAATATTCAGTGATGCGTGCAGTTGATATATTTTTCACTATAATAAGTTGCTTAGAATATATACGTTAATGTAACAAAGGCGGTAGCCTATGTTTGAAGCATTCTTAAAGCAAAATTTGGCTGAAGAAGACAATACGAAACTGAGCAGGATCGATCGTTTCTCCTAAAGATTTCGTAAGTTAATTTTGTTGCAGATCTCAGCAGACGTGTCTCCATTGAATTCAATATTCATGAAAAAGCAATACGTCTTTCGATCTTAATAAATATAAACTTTTGACAACTTTAGGAAAAGAACATCCTGTTCAGCTATCTAAAATATTAGCGTCTATAATCATTCGACGTTTATCCAACACTAGAGAACAGCAGACTCGAGAAAACCAGGCTGGTTTCAGACCTGGATGAGGTTGCATTGATTACATATATTTACCCTGCGCCAGATCCTCGAACACAGATATATGTACCAACGTCCGACTATAGTTGTATTTCTTGACTTGAAAGCAGCTTTCGACTCTGTAGACCGTGAAGTCTTGTGGCAATGTTTATCATTAAAAAGTCGTACCTCAAAAGTACATTAACCTTATAAAGGCCCTCTACTCGGTCACCACTAGTCGAGTCAGAGCATATGGCGAACTGTTACGAGAAATTTCATCCTCAAGTGGAGTCCCTCAGGGTTGCCCCTTATCCCCTTTTTTATTTAATTTCATCATAGATGTACTCTTAGAAATCTCACTCCCTTCTTTTAACTCCTCAGGAATCAATCTCCTTCTAGGAGGTTCTCTCGTCGACTTAGAATATACAGACGATATAGTTCTGTTTGGTGAAGATGCGCACAACATTCAGGGTCTTTTGAACGCTTTGAGTAACAATGCAGGCATATTCGGGATGCGCTTCTCCTCTCCCAAATGCAAAATGTTACTCCAGGACTGGCCTGCTTCTCCTAAATTAGTTATAGGGAGTGAAGTAACTGAATGCGTTGATCGCTTCACTTATCTCGGAAGTCTCACCAAACTTGGTGGGTCGGTGTCCGACGAAATCTCAGCGCGGATTCAGAAAGCTCGATTGGCATTTGCCAATTTACGGCACTTGTGGCGCAGACGAGATATCCGTGTCTCAACGAAAGGCCGGGTGTACCGCGCAGCAATCCGCGCCATCTTAACATATGGCTGCGAAACGTGGGCCATGAAAACTCAAGATATGCGTCGTCTCCAGATATTTGACCATAGGAATCTTCGGAACATCGCTCGTATTCCATGGAATAACCGGATTAGTAATAGTGAGGTTAGACAAAAGGTTCTTGGGAAACACGGTAAATCAGTCGAAGAGGTTATTAACCTTCATCGACTTAAACGGCTGGGACGTGTATTGCGAATGCCCGATCTCCGTCTACCTCGTCGCACGATGTTGGCTAGGGTTGAAGTAGGATGAAAGAAGAGTAGAGGCGGCCAAAACAAAACATGGCATCAGTCCATGAAGTCCTTGACTACTGGTCTAAGCCATGTAGGTAGATGTAGACTACCTGGTTGGGGTCCGCGTGATGATCGCAATAAATGGCTGGAGACACTCGGCGATATGGCTCAGAATCGGTCACAGTGGCGTAAATGCATTCACCCTTTAACCTCATCTAGATCTTGAATTCTATTGTTATTTTCTGGACATCTTTACTTACTCTTCCCTCTTGTATTCTGTCTATACGTTATCTCAATAATCTCGTAGTGCTAGTGTGGTATGGCAACTTGAACCTACAGGCGTATGTGCCCGGTCCTACGTTGCTGATGATGATGATCAGCTATCTTGTCCTCTTTGGTTTTCAGTTGTACCCTGTCGAAATCGATATGTAACGATTACAGTGTAATTTTTGAATACATAGAAATTACCGCTATGATTTCGTAACGTGGAAATCACATGTATAGTTTCGAACCTTTTTTCATTATGTGATATTCTCTTTTGCTTCTGAATGTTAAGAATAAGGTTGGATGGGGTAGGACGAGGGAATGACGTACGGAATTCTTCTTTTTAGCATACGTAGTTATCCCCAAATACCTTATCAAACTTTTTAATAGTGATTAGTAGTGTAATCTGGAATGATCGTCTAACCATCTTTGACGCTTGTTAGCAGGATATATTTGCAAATCAGCATAAATGTTCACACGGACAATGTATTACGTCGTTTGAAAACGCAAGAGTATCAAATAGACTATTGCGGTATTATAAATATTTGCTTTTTAATGAGTATTTTCTTCTTAGTTAACATTCATGATTACGTTTTTTCTGCCCTCGTTGGTTTTAGTCTAATTTGATGGACGTCCCAATATTCTCAGTAAAATGTAAACATTTACGAATATATGATGACTATTGTTGTTAATTCATTTACGAGGTGTGTACATAGCTTCGAGCCACAGTTTAAGTGTAAGGATTGTTGATACTTCCCAACTGGCCTAACGAAGTAGGTGAACCTGAGGTCAAACCTGTGAGTTCAGTGTCTGAAAATTTAAAACCCTAACCACTGGCCTACCTTTCTACCTACTTCCGTTTAATCAGCCAGATGGTGTAACTAACCAACAAACGGACAGTTTGATCAAGAACACAAATTTGTACTTAGTAAATGAGTTTCATCTTCACAATATCTGGTGAATTTAGTGTGAATCATATTATCTGTGATAATCTATATTATTCACTTTTGATTTAATTGTGTTATCCATCTATATCTATCAGCATTAGTTGAAAATACAGAGTAATTTTAAAGAAAGTTGTTTTCTGTAGTGTTTTTTCCTCTTTATCATCAATTTCATCGTCTTTCTCTAATCTAAAAAGTTGAGTTCATTGATGTTAATAGCAGTATATTTATGTCTTTTTTGTTGTAATCTTTGTACTATATTTCGCAATGTCACAAAACTAAGTAATGCGATGCTTAATTCCTGTTACCTTCGTGATCATCACCAAGGCAATAATTCTACTAATTTCTTTTTTGCACATTCTCATTGAATCATACTTTTTGCTTATTAAAGATTTCATCTTGCCTTTGAACTCCTAATAATGTTATTTCATATATAAGGTCATCCCCGTAATGTTACAGTATGCAAAATAATATCTCATTATAATTGTCGGTAATAAAAACTTTTGCGTCATATAATTGTTATGCAACTTGATAAATGCGGTGTCAAAAATCGTTGTGATGAAGTAAATTGTTCTGTTCTTAGTGCTAGTTGCTTCCTAACTCCTATTTCATTATGGGAAGTTAAAATCGATATGGATACTGGTTGTCTGTGGGGGGGGACAACTTACTGTCGACACAACCCTACATAGTTAAGAGCATATCTCCTTTGGACTTTGCTGCTTATAGTCCTACCGCTCTTCAACCGATTTGGCTCGAACTGCAGGTTCTGAATGAAAGATTATTTCACTTAATGTAGCTCACGTATTTCGTGTGTTCAGATGATTCTGTGTCCATTTGTCTCCGTTGGATTTACTTACTTGACCTTTGACTGTGGTCAGTCGAACTCTTTTGTATAGGTCGACTGATCAAGTCTATGTTGATATGTCCTGATTGCCAGTCGATCTGAATAGTGTCTTTAGAAACTCTCTGACACTCTTGATCTTCATTCTATCCAGAATTCTGACGTTCTCCCAATCATATTGGTATCTATAGTTATCTACATACATTAATATGAGTGATATCATATCGTTTCTTCTCACTACCTACTTCAGTTCGTAAAGCGACTGTCCAGATTGTCCACCATAGTATTTCTCGCAGTTAATACGATTTATTTTCTAGATAACGTCGCATTCATTTCCTTTCGGTATTAGGTCTTCCCGTCTACGTAGGATTGAATGTGGTAATTGTGCTGAGTTGTGAACTATGTTTATTCCGAAGGGTCTTTTAATTCTTGTAGTGACTTTTGAAATATCCTCCATGTATGGTAGAACTAACTGGTTTTTCATTTCTAGTGATGCTTTGAGGATATATCAATTTGCTAAACACTTTGGTAAAGTTAAACGGATAACCATACTTTCGAAAGACGGATATGGTTTTCTTTAACACTTCGTGCATTGATTTTTAGGCCTTCAGAATAGTCTCTGTATACGTTGTTGTTCTCCATCACATTTCTTGGACAAAATCTATGTATCTGGCCTTTTTTCATGATCATTAGTGTTATCTTTCGTTTTACTACTTTTGTATTTATCTTTTTGTGTCGATGTGCTATAGCAATTTGGATCGATACATTTATACGACACGTTCTATATTGCAAATAACTAGTTAAAGAGAATTTTTAGGTAATTAGTTATAAAAATTCCTCTTCATACTAGCATTTAAGGTGTTTTCATGCCCTTACCGACTAAATTTATACTACTAATTGACATTCTGTAACACGTTTCCGTATTTTAACTTCAATTTTTAATGTCATACTAATTCTTCAACAATATGTTAGTGAAAGCTTAATTGATAGGATCATCCATTGTGGAATGTTACACAACACCAGTGACATAAAAGTCATCAGTATGCAAATATTCATGTTAATCAACACAACAAAACCGTTGTATCATTCTCACTTGTGCTGTTTTAAACTGCATTCAGCTTGTTATAGTACATTTTGAAGTAAATTCTTTATGGAGGGAAACGTTGACACATTCGATCTAATTTAATGATTAGTTGATTGAGTTCGTCACGCATTGATGTTGGCGGGGTACCATTTAAAATCATGGAGCACCGGATAGCTGTTGCGTCCTAGCATGGGATTACTCAGCAGTGTGCACCCTAGATTCCACCCCAGATGCTTCAGGTTAGCGAACATCTAACTCTTATCGGGGGTGAGAGTTACTACCAATAACAATGGACGGTCGTTGTTCTATATTACAAATTGATGGAAGCTGACATTCTACTAGTGAATGGTAGCCCAATGGTTCAGTGAGTCAGGCGTTCACCAACCTTAGGGCCCTAGGTTTGATATCTCTAGCGGAATCTAGAGTGCGCACTGCCGAGGAGTCGCATACTAGAACGGATCAACTATCCAGTGCGCCTTGGTTTTCACTGGTACCCTACCAACATCAATCGGTGACGAATTTAATCAACTAAACTTATTACTAATCTTTACAAACCATCTTGATTTAGCATAACGATTGCATAAATTGGTTACAAGTGCTCATAACTCGCCCCTGATTTTACGATGCACTAGTGCTTTAATGACTAACACCGACTTCGATAGTTGAATTGGTAGTCCAGTTGCCGTCATATTTATGAAGCTCATAGCCTGCTGATCAATTACATGCACACCTACATAGTGACTGATTCCCGCTTATGTATTTTAACTTAGTAATCAGTTTTGATAAACTTAGTATGTTCCTTTAGAATCTGGGATATTTACATGGCCTTAAACCTATACTAGGGGTTAGTGTTACTTACTAGTTGCTAGGGTCTAAAGTGGATGGATTGCAATCTTAACGGTTTTGATTGAAAGTCTAGAGTTTTAACCAATTATCTATTTGGAGGATGATTATAATCCTATCTAATATTTTGAAATATTATTATCATGTGCAGTGGAGATTCGTAAATTTGAACTATCACATTACAACCCAACTATTTCATGAAGGATATCCAAAGCTTCCAGGTTGTTAATTGTTGTCTTAATAAGGTACTTCAAACTTTGTAATGCAATAATTCAAGCCAATGTTTTTCATTTAGCGTACACTTATTTTATGCATCTTATCAGCATCTTCGCTAAACAAGACTATGTCATCAGCATGTTCTAAGTCAATGAGTGGATCTCCTGGTAGAATATCAATTCCTGAAAAGTCAGACGAAGAGAGTGTAATTTCCAACAGTCAATCGACTATGAAATTAAACAAAAATGGGAAAGTGGGCAGCCTTGACGTACTCCACTTGGGGCCACAATTTCAGATGACAGTTCGCCATAAGCTCTGACACGGTTAATAGTGTTTGAGTAGAGAGCCTTAACATGATTTATGTACTTCTACTTAAAAGTACTGTTATATATATTTTAAGAATTTGTGAATCTATATTTCATCCCGTTTCGTCATTAACAGCGAGTTGATGGTTTTATTATAATGCTTTTGTAGCTATTATATTCATTGTTTGTATACTACGGGTATCAGCAATCAACTACGTTTTGAGTAAAATATTCTAGATTGAGTTCGGAATTTATTACTAGTTCTAATGTCAGACCACACATACGGATTTTCGAGCTGAATATCTCTATATGATTTGAATAATTATAAGTATCATAGAATTTTAGATAATAAGAACTAGATTACTAAAGTTGTCAAGTAGAAAGTAACGGACAATCTTGTTCAATTTAATTAAAAGTTTATGAAACAAAATCGTAGGAAGGAAATCTTTTACCAAATTCAAATATTGGGCTCATGAGTAGAGATAGTGTCTTTAATTCGAATGGAAGAAAGCAAGAAACAAATCACAACATTTAAGATGTATGGCTAATAAATTCAAGCCAGGTAAATGAGTATCGATAACAAACTGTTGATTAAATATGCATGAAATAAGTGTACACTGAATAAAAAACACTGTCTTAAATTATTACATTACAAAGTTTGAAGTACCTTATTAAAACAACAATTAACAACCTGAAAGCTTTGGATATCATCCACGAACTGGTTAGGTTCAAATTTACAAATCTCCACTGCACATGATAATAACATTTCAAAGTATTAGATAGGATTATAATCATCCTCCAAATAGATAATTGGTTAATACTCTAGACTTTCAATAAAAACGGTTAAGATACCAGTTTAGCTAGACAACCAAAATAACAACTTCAAAGCATTCTGTATTTTTTTTTATAAATGTATGTACACACACTTTACCAATTCACTGACTAAATATGCACTATAATCGTCGATGTTTACAGAAAATGTCTCATTTGTTTATTGTATGGGTTTTTGCAGGATTAGTCGTTTCCACATTCATCCCATTTATAGTATTATCCTCAATAATTCAGGTCAAGATTTTCTTTGAAATGTGTTTTCCCTAGTAAGTAGTATATGCAGTTTATTTTTATATGTTATGTTTGTTACCGTGTTTATGTGCTTAGTAGTGATGGGTAGCGAAGATGCCCTACCCTCTCTCATAACACAATACACAAACCTTTTTATCGATTAGTTGTTATTGATTTCGTTTTCCTGTTATTATTGTTTATGTTCTGCTTTTATTTACTTATGTGTATATTTGGGAAAAGAACCATAGCATGCTTTATTCATCAACCGAATTTACCTATGTATCTTTGTTATTGTTTTATTTGTCCTACTTGTTTGCCTTTTGAACTTGATACCAGTTACTACTATTGTTACTCAGTTTTCACTTTAACCTTTAAACTAGGTCTAATTTCTGTGCAATGAATCATCTGGTTATTATAACTGTTAAATGTATGCAGTGTGTGTATACGTACATTCTTCTTATGCACATTTTGTATTGATTTTAAGGTAATGTAATGTATCTGCTGTTTTCGTAAACAAATACACATCGATTGTTTGTTGAGACAGCAGACAATAATCTGTTCACTTTAGTTTTATAAGAAAGTGTGTGAGTAGTAATTACGTGATAATAACAAACAGGTTCAACAATGTTTGTTATGTGTCATCCAAATCGATTCCCTACAAGGCGAGAACACGGAGGTACATTATTTTATCTAGGAATTAAGTTTCTGTTTTGGCCCTGGCAATGGAGAGGGTGGGAAGGTCTTCGTCTTCCAGTTGATTAAACTTTCTTTTCATTACGTTGACAAATGGAGTTGAAACTACTTGATAAAGTAAGAAGTTTCACACTTTGATTATTCAACACGAAGATTATTTGTCAACTGACAAATAATTTATTTCCGGGCTTGTTAGCATTTTTTACTATGTCCATGTAAAATTTTTACGCTGATGGATAGAAGTACAGACATATCACATGCAAATCTATTGTTAAACAACATGATTACTGTGATTAAGTCTCTTTTATTTTATCTTTACTGCAAGTGGAATAGGTCTAGGTTAACCAGTCTCTAGTCATGCAGCGGCTTTGGGATTTCAACCATCAATTTTGCTACGTCTCTTTGAACCACATCGCTTAGTGTAACTTATACATTTTAGTAATATGCTTAGTTTTGTACAACTCAGATTGCGTTTCAATAAAAGCGTAAGATCTACTTCAAAATCATAGGACTATTATCTGTTAAACACACACATTGATGTACTGGATGTGAACACAGTCATAAAAGTAATCTAAACTTAATTTCACCTAAAAGCTATCATTAAATAGGTATACATCTAAATTAATTCTTCGATCGATTCGTGTATATTTGAGTTGATAAATAACATCAAGTGTATTTTCCTTATCATAATGTAGATTATTTCTTATCACCTAGTATAAATGAAAAAGCACTATCTTTCGACATTACAATGCTTCATTTTGTTTTTACAACAAAAAGTGTTCCTTATAAAAATATGTTAATATTCTCTCATACTGACAACAAATTTAACAATCACTAGTAATCAGTATAGGACTCCCTAACAGTGCACACCTTCGATTCCATCAGGGAATCTAACCAAAGACCTTCAGGTTTTGCTTCGAACAACACTTAACCATTATCATCTGGCGTCCAATGATAAAATTCTCATTTCAATCAGTTTGTTATATAATGCGACGACCAGTTAGTCCCATTGGTGTTAACTGTCTCACTATAGATTTGTCTGAACTGAACTTTACTAGTCATGACTTCTCATTAGAACTTCAGGAACATCTTGAAAGTAATCACCCTTGATTCTGTGACTGGATCGAGGGTGCTCATTGTCGATGATCTCAGGTTCTCAGTGGTACCCAACTTTGATCAATCCGTAACGGATGTAAGCAACAAAATTAAATATCGATCTCCACATAACCACCTCAACTCAACTAATTTAATAATCATTAACTTGTCAACAGCAACGTTTTGAGAGTTCAATAGGTGGGTCGAACTCTAGCAGTATGAAAATAGAAAACATGCATAGATTGCAAGTGTTTGATCATAAATGGCTTCAGAACATCACTAACTCAATAATCGCTATCACTGGTTGGAGACACTGGGTAGTATGATTGAGAATCGATCCGAGTTTTTCAGATGTATTCTTTTTTCATCTTCTTCTAGGTGTTAAGTTGCATTATCCTTTCATTTATACCACTTTACTCCTTCTTGTTGAATTATGTTACTGTATTCATCTTACTAATATGATCTCATCATGCTAATATGGTATAGGCACTTGAGTTAACATATATGTGTGTCAGGTTCAATTCTGTTTACGACTAACTTATCATATTTCATATTTTATATATTTTCACATATGATTGAAGCTAATTGATTAATTCACCTCTATGAATGTTACTGATTGATCATATATGTATACTTAATTAGTTGTAGTAACATATCTACTATACTTATTATTATTCATATTATCTAATCAGTTCACGTGCACTTTTATTCATTTGAACGTACCTTTATGTAATATTGTTGACTTTTATTTGTAGAGATGTGGTTGTTTTCCTTTCTTGCTTCCTCTCGCTAGCTTATTTTGTGTCAGAATAATATTAATAATACTGATCGTACTTTCGCTGTAAATAAATTGAAGCAATTATTTTATTTTGTATACTAATCTACTGTATAAACTGCTATCAAATCTACGATATTATTAAAATACAAACATGTTACGTAATAACTGTCAGATCTGTTTTTTCATTTAAACGATGATTTCTTGCTTCCTCACCTACTGAACTACTTGCCTTTTTTTTTGTTATTAACTGTAATATTATTGTTATTAGATTATATATTTTATGGTACACTCATGTACAGAATATCAGTCATAATAGACTCAGATCCTAAAATATATTTTCTTAGCTTAAGTTCACAGTACCACGATTTGGCCAAAATTACCAAGTGGCACAAGTTATCAAACGCCAGTCGAACATTCCGAATTCATAAAGAGATCTCGTTACACATCTAACCATAAAAGTTGATAAGATATCAACTTTTAAATGAAGAAATCAACCACTTAATCCCATATGATCAATCTTAACGATAATGCCGATTAGTCTTGAAACAACATTTTGTATTTACGGGGAGACAAATGCATCTCGAACATGTTTGCATAGTTACCTGGACAATTCAGGAGACTGCATGTCTATAGTGCAATTACATTATCAGCATATTCTATGTTTACAAGTGGATTTCTTGGTGAAACATCAATCGCTAGAAATTTGATGGAGATAGTGTAATTTCTAGGAAGACATCTATGATTGGTACAAAAGGAAGACAACGAAACATAAACATCCTATGTTTATTAAATTTATTTATTGATCTGGATACTGAATTTCGTGGTATTATAAATTGGATTGCATTAATGATTCCTGATGCCTAAGTGATATTCAATTTTCTTCTACTTATTATTGAGAAAATGATAAAGTACAATCTTTTGGATAAGGGGCTTATTTATGGCTAGCAAACAATCATTCTTCAATATAGTAGTAGGTAAAAAAAAAGGTTAAGCGCGGCCAATGTAATACACAGTATCAGGCTACGAATTTATTGACTGTTGGTCTGACCCATGTTGGTAGACTCAGACTACTTCGTTGGACTCCGTGTAATGGGTAGTTGCCGTTATGTCCTTTCCATTTTCTCATCTACAACCATATATTTGACGTTCATTCTTTCTCATTTTCATTGCTACTACATTATCCTGACTTCTTTTAAACTAATATTATTAATTTAGCGTTGCTAAATAGATGCTTATTTGTCCTAAGATCTGTGTATCAAATGTAGAATATTACTAATGATCTATTGGACTTTGACGTCATTTCTAAATGTAATGTTTGTGATGGAAGAATTTAAAGTATAACTATAACCTTTTATGGTACACTCATGTACAGAATATCAGTCATAATAGACTCAGATCCTAAAATATATTTTCTTAGCTTAAGTTCACAGTACCACGATTTGGCCAAAATTACCAAGTGGCACAAGTTATCAAACGCCAGTCGAACATTCCGAATTCATAAAGAGATCTCGTTACACATCTAACCATAAAAGTTGATAAGATATCAACTTTTAAATGAAGAAATCAACCACTTAATCCCATATGATCAATCTTAACGATAATGCCGATTAGTCTTGAAACAACATTTTGTATTTACGGGGAGACAAATGCATCTCGAACATGTTTGCATAGTTACCTGGACAATTCAGGAGACTGCATGTCTATAGTGCAATTACATTATCAGCATATTCTATGTTTACAAGTGGATTTCTTGGTGAAACATCAATCGCTAGAAATTTGATGGAGATAGTGTAATTTCTAGGAAGACATCTATGATTGGTACAAAAGGAAGACAACGAAACATAAACATCCAACTAATCTTCGTATCTTCATTTCTTTACCATGTTGCCCTTATCAAGTGTAATAATTGTGTACTTTATATTTGATTATTATGAAATATCAAACGTTATTTGTTGACATCAGTCAGTTTTATGTAATCGAGTCTTGACCGAGTCACATTTTTTTTAAGAGGTTTACTAACCTGAGACGATTTATTACTTCACTAGTTAATCAGTCAGTCGGTTGCTTTACATTTACTAGAGGAAACTATCTCTCTATCCTCCACTGTCTTTAACTACAAACGTTTTATATTCACTGAATATATATTCTACCTAATATATTGCTTTGACAATATTTCAATTAATGCTTGACAAGATAATTTACGTTAAATATATAATCACCTTTGTGTATTGATGATTCATGGATATCATATTTACGAACTTCATATTTTTCTGTATATTTTATTTGGCGTTTAAATTACATAGAAGTTAACTGCTTATCTTACACCTTTTATTGGTTTTGTAAAGAGATTAATTTTAGTACGTTGTTTTTACTCGTCATAAATTAATATAGGCTGGGTACTATTGACAACCTTAGAGCACTTGACAGCTATTTTTTTTAGCATGGGATATTAGACCAGTAGTGCTGATGATTGGGCATTCACCCAGAGATCTGAATGTTCTGGGTTATATCCGTGATGAGGTCAAGAATTCGTTTTTCTGAGGAGTTTCATACTTGGAAGGAACAGCTATTCAATGCTCCTTTGTTTCTAATCGTACCCAACCGAGGTCAATCTGTAATGAGTACAAAATGACAAATTAGTCGATATGTTCATGTCACTTATCTGTCGACATTGGTATGTATCACTTGGCGATACTTAGCTGGGCTAGTCAAACATTGATATTTAAGACTCGGAGATATAAAGTGATTATTGGGTCTGACTTTTCGTCAAGGTCATTTAGGTAGATATAAACTAATTAATGACAGGCAATATCGAATAATATAAACGGTAGAATTATCTCAAATATATATAACTCGCATCCATCTCAAATAACATGATTATGCTTAATTGTAAAACGGTATGATATTATATCGTCTATTTTTCGGTCCCGTCAAATATAATGTATATTTTCTATTGTTATCTTAGATGATTTTAGGTTTTGATGATGTTTTGTTATAACCATGTTAACGTCATTTTTTGTTTCCTCCTTACTCATCCAGACTCTTCTTGACAGTCAAGAAGTAAATTTAGATGACTTGGACAATAATACCAGTTCTCTGAAAAGAATTAAACAAAAGGTTGGTGGTCCTGATTGGATTGATTCGGATGGTGACACAACAAGTTCAGTAAGCAGAGGTCAATCAGAAATTGGTACTACAAATACAGATGCTCAACAGTTAGCATTGATGATTCAAAACCAATTAGATGCAATTAATAAAGAGATTAAAATGATACAGGTAAGCTATATTGAACGTCTTTTTTTACAAAACTGGAAACAGTCCAGAAAAGGTATTTAAGTTGGATTGTGACTGGCAAGCGAAATCCAGGTTGTACATTTCGTACTATTTGGGACTCATCAGCTAGATGTATTTGCATCCCAATGTTGATGTTCACACTCCAAGATTAGACATAAATGTATAGCTTAACCGTGAATCTTGTACCGAAACTGACCGAAGCGATACTTCAGTTCTGTTACTGCTTCTTCAGTAGCCTCAATATTTGAAAAGTATTACAAACCTAGAAGTTTGTCTTAAGAAATTAATATCCTATCCACTCCATTTTCAGACTCGCTAAAGAACTTTTAATTCTTTTAAAAAATTGGATATATGTATATGAGGGATTCTAGATCGGTAAGGAGTTGTAGCTTAGGTGAATAATTATTTTTAAATGATATTCTGTGTGCTGAGTGGTATAGTCATAGAGTTTTCATTATCATTCTGGACAAAATCGCCGGCACAATTCTGATAAGAAACTATTGAAATCTCTCCTCAAGCGAGTAGTAGTTTGTTCTGTCAATTTCAACTTCTATTAGTTGATGAAAATATTATCCTATCACTTTTAGTACATGTATTTTAATTATCCTCTTACTTAACTTGATTCTTAGCCTTGTAGTTGTCTATAGCTTTTTCTAATTGGATGATAAATCGGGTTTATTTTATTATGATAGTGGACAGTAATCAGCAACTATAACAAAGCATTAAACGAGGTCTCCGAAAATTTTCAATTACCGACTATCTTTAAACCACCTTATTGGAAAATTAACACTAGTCCTCCAACTTATGAAAATTGAAAAGGCTGTAAGTAATTCAAAGCGAAGACATATAGCGGGACGTGATAGGTTGACTGTATATATATTTAAGAATAGTGGTCTAGTTTTAGAAGATAAGACAACTGGTATATTAGCTTAAGTTTGTGGTTTGTACGTAATCTCATTACAATGGTCTTGGTCGTCTTATCCCATTTTAAAAGAATGGACAGAAATCCTCGTATGACAACCACAAAGGAATCAGTTTGACTAATATAATATCTAAAATATTAGCCTCCATAGTCATTTGCCGCTTATTTAAGGCTAAGAAATCACAAACTCTGAACAGCAGGCTAGTCGCAGACTTGGATATAGATGTATGACCAAATAGTTACCCTTCATCGGATTCTAGAACTAAAATAATTTCCGACCTTGTTTTTTTTATCTTAAGACAATATCCGATTGTGTAGTAGTTTCTATCATTAGAAGTCGTGCCAAGAAGTACACAAACATTGTGACAGCTTTCCATCAAACACTACTATTCGGATCAGGGCTTATGGTGAACTGTCATCAACATTATCAACTTCATGCGGTGTTCTTAAGGACTCCTTTATCCTCTTATCAATTTAATTTCGTCATAGATGTCTTCCTAGAAATTACACTATCTCCATCAAATTTCTAGCGATTGATGTTTCACCAAGAAATCCACTTGTAAACATAGAATATGCTGATAATGTAATTGCACTATAGACATGCAGTCTCCTGAATTGTCCAGGTAACTATGCAAACATGTTCGAGATGCATTTGTCTCCCCGTAAATACAAAATGTTGTTTCAAGACTAATCGGCATTATCGTTAAGATTGATCATATGGGATTAAGTGGTTGATTTCTTCATTTAAAAGTTGATATCTTATCAACTTTTATGGTTAGATGTGTAACGAGATCTCTTTATGAATTCGGAATGTTCGACTGGCGTTTGCCAACTTGTATTTCTTATGGTATAAGCAAGATATCCGTTTCTCAATGGAAAAACGAGTAAACTACTAGGCAGTTCACTCTTTATTAACCTATGCCTATGAAACATGGGTTATTATAATATAAGACATGTGTAGAATAGCTATTTGATCATAGATGTTTTCGTCGCTTCACTTGCGTGCCCTGGAACAACTGATCATGCAATGTTAGGGAAAGAATGAGAAACCAGTTAATGAAAATGTAAATGTTAATTGATTTAATTGGTTGAGACATGTGTTACGTTTGCTCAAATACCAAGCACCTCGACACATTATATTAGCCATTTTGGAACTAGGATATAAGAAATATAAGGGCTGTCAATCCAAATTATGGCATTAGTCAATGAGGTCGTTGATTGTTTGTGTTAGCTATCTTATTTTGTGCAGATTTCCTGGTTTGTGTCCACTCAGTAACCAGGATCAGTAGCTGGAGACATTATGGTGACATACCTGAGAATCTGTCGGAGTGGGGTAGATGCATTAACACTTTGTCTTTTTCTGTATGTTATATTGCATTATTCTTCCATACTTACTCTTACATTCCTTCTTGTTAAACTGTATTCTGTTAATCTAATTTCATCATTGTAATATGGTAAATGAATTTGAGCTAAAACGCATATATTTCAGGCTCTGAACTGTTTTGTTTTGACTAATCTATCTCTGATAGCTTCTGTTATTCACTGGTTTTCGAGTTAAGTACTTATTGCTCTGTGATGGCACCATCTTTTTTAAGAATAATCGTTAACTCGTTTTTGAGGTCACTGTATTGTGAATAGATTTATATCATTCGATTTCACGCTTTTGTTAATGTTACATTCGTGGTTTATTTAAACTTGATCTTTTGACACCTAGCTGTTTCCATAACTGACTTATGTGTTTTTCAGGAAGAGAAGCAAACAGCAGAACAATTAGCTGAAGAATTAGAATTACGTGTTGGTACAACAAATCGTAATGGAAATTCCTATGGACACTTAATTGATGGTAATGATTATTACAATCATCAGCAACGTATAAATGATACGAATGGTGTGTTTAATTATCCTAACCATGACTCGCGTCTTCATTCGAATAACAACGTCGTTATGCCAAGTTTACTGCCAAATTTCGGTCCAACTGGTTGGTCCCCACCACCATCACCACTGAGTTCTAGATCAACACCGTTCGGTGGTATTTCCAATGATTCATTCAGTGGTAGTTTTAATAACCCTAATCGAAATGCATCAATATTATCATCCTCAGCGGTTAGTAAAGAATCAGAACGGTCCATACCTCAGTATCCTCCACCACAGCCGCCTTCTTTAGCACTAGATCCACATAATCGTAATCTTCAGCATCTTCAACCTATTCATTATTCACAATTGAATAGTGGTGGTTTTATGTCGCGCAGTAGTCAGTTTGAACAGCAGCGTTCAATGTCAGCTTCTGGACGCCCACTACACCAGGTATTAGATTTTAATATTATCTATTATAAAATCATAACATCCCTTTCACGGATGACGTATATGCGTGCATGTTTACATGATCCTGTTATACTGATAGGTTTAGTTGTATTATTTTATTAAATTCTGTACTTTCTGTCTCATCATAAGGATGTAAAACGTAGACTTCATAGGTGAATGATATTCATAACCTACTATTATTTGATAATAAGTGTCTTTTAAACACTACTCATGTTTGTTAGGAGGGTCGAGTTTGTAATCCTGAAAATAGTTGCAGGGTCCAAAGTAAAGGTCGTAAATCAGTTAAGAATATTGTAAATCTTTACTGAATGAAGTGTTTAAGACATGTATCGCATACGCCCAACTTCTTCCTAACTTGATGCGGGATGTTAACTAGTTCAGTATTAGCATGATAAAATATAACTGAGGGTGGTCAAACTAAAGCATGCAGTCATTGACAGTTGATCTGAGCAGACTACCTGGTTAGTGTTCATATACTTACCCTAACCAATGTTTGGAAACTGGGTGACATGGTGCAGATACATTCATTTTTGTCTCTCCTTTGATTCTAAGCATTCACAATCCACGTTTTTTTCCCTACGAATTGATTTTTCCTTCTCGAATCGAACTCTCTACTTTTAATCTTATCTCATGACTACTGATGTTGCTACCACCTCTATTACTTTTGTATTCATCTTTGTCTTGATGTGGCTTGTAAACTTGAATAGCGTCGTTTAGACTAATGAAAACACATAATTGTAATAATTATTCCAAACGTAGAAAATACATTCCTAATGCAAGCGTAGTACTTAAATAAATGAATTCAGTTCGTCGAATGAACTATCACCGATTACAACACTTCCAACTAAAAATATACGCCGAATACAATGTATCCAAAGCGCTCCAGTGATTGCAACAAAAACTAGTGATTTACCAGAATAAATAATCTAAGCTAAGAACAACACTGGCTATTTAATGCTGGCTATGTTTCAAAATACTTAGGTCACTCTACAATGAGTTGTAAAGCAATAAAGAAGTGGACTGAATATAGTAGAGAGCAATGGGTCCGAAAATGTTAATATGAAATATTAGGGTAAATAAAGGTGAGAAGAATCAATTTATTGGATGCGGGCGTGATAAGTGAAAAATACACTCACAAAGTAAGATAGTAGGTAGGCGAACAGAGCGTTTTCAGCAATAGGTATACCTCAAATTTCACGACAGTAACACAAAGTACATGGTTGTGAAGCTCGTTAACCGATCCGTTACAAACTGTCTGTTACTGGATTGTGTTGAACACGATGCACATTTAATTTAATCTGTTCATATCCATTTCATTCTCTCTGCATATTTGAAAATTATCACTTAGAGAAAGATAGGAGTCTTTGTACAACTACTTTGTTTTCATCATTATCACAGGTCATTTATAGATTAAGCAAATTATAATTTACAAATATCAAACTACTGTTTTTAGTTATGTACTGTGTTAAAATTACTGATATCAACTGACTCAGTATTTTAAATTAGCGTTATGTGTTATGCCGGTTTCCTAACCTATTTCCAACATAACTGTTACCAGTGATCAGTAGAATACATTATGTTAATTTTAATATTACGTGTTGCTAGTTCATACCGAATTTCGCACTTACCATCAAATGTTTGTGTGTGATGTATATCATTCAAAATGTTACTGAAGTAGACACTATTGAGCGACTTTTAAGGTATTTATTTGCTTATTATTTTGTCTAACGTAACAGCTAAATCGCTTGAATCTTATTTGAATAGTCATGATGATGAACATGAGAAGTAAATTGTTTACCTTAAAACTTTATGGCATTGCAGTTATAACAAATGGTATATGGAGTGCAAGATGTTAGTTCAACAGATATATCGTACGTCTTACCTCTAATTGTGACACTTGAAATTTCAATTTAGTACAGCCGGTTATATTGAATGAAAAACAATTACAATACGAGTTTATACTTGAATGAAATTCTTCAACGACAGCTACACCTCAATAATGTTGAGGTATTATCAACTTAAAACGGTTATTATTTTTTTGAATACGTCTAGTAAGAAAATCTAGGACTGGAGTGTCATTCTATTTGGTACTCATTACCTGTATATAGCAGTATTCATGTGCTGATATTCTCAGGTGGATTCGAAACTAACATTTTTGTTTTCAAACCCTAATGCGACATGCACTTAGTTACCGAGTGTAGTTCAATATGCGAGTATTAGTTTGTTTCATGTACAGAATAATTACTTGCAAAATCAAATCGTATTATGGTAGATTAGTGTAAAATGTAATGGAAGGTAGAAGCTGTAGACGTCCGGTTAATGCGCAACTTCCATAAATTTGACTAGATATCGTTAATTGCTATAATTAATTTTAAAGGTAAGTTTTGTATTCATTGAGTTGTAAAGAGCATGATGAACTTTTGCAAAATTATCAGCAGCTTCATCATATATACTTGATATTGCATGTATTTGTGACAAAAATAAAGTAAACGTACGTGAACTATTCATTTCACTCTAAACATATGAACTATTGCATTGCTTCTTATTTCATTGCTACTTAAAATCCAGGTAGTATTACACACTTACAATTACCTTGAAGTATTTTTGGTGCTTCTCAATGTTTCACAGTCACAGACAATACTCCATTTTTAATGGTTAAGGATATATTTTGTCATTGTCATTTTTAGCCAAGATACTCGTGCTATTTTGATAATCAGTAATAATGTTTTCCATACTTTTAACATGATAAGATCAAAGGTTGACCTCTTAACTCGTGGACACAATTGTTTAGCCTCAATGAAATATTTGGTACCTACATATTGATCCAACTTATTGTCGCATGATTTGTAATGTATTTCACTAATAATTCTGTTTTCATCTTATTTGTACTTTGCATTAAACTTATCACATTGGCTTCAATCTATCTTTGTGTTGACGTACTGTTGAAGAATTTTGTAGTACCGATAATTTTTAATAAAATTATCATAGTTCTGTTTGTTATTTGGCTAAACACTATCAGTGTTTATTTAGGCGGTTTCTGACGGAGAGAGTAGTATCCAGTGATTTATGTTATTTCGTGTACTGGAGATGGGATTGAAGAGTACTATATGTTAGTGAACAATTATCAATGAAAGGATTGTGATCCGTTTTATGCTGTGACTGGCTGGTGAACACAGATAAATTGGTCTACACTAAATTGAGACTACTTCTATTTAAACATAGTGTATATTGTTTATTTCTACTGTGGTACTTGTCTGTAACTGCCTGTAGTTTGGTGTTCACATTACTGTTGTATGTTTGTGTAGTATATGCGAACGGTGATTTTCTTGTTTTGGGTAAATATCTTAGTAAGCATTCATGTCAAATTATAGCGACGCATGGAAACTAGGGTAGACCGGTACGTATAACTAAGTATGTTGATTCACGTGACTTCATTCAATTTTCTAATCATTGATTACGAACGAGATTAAGAATGTATAATAGTATGTATGTACATATGTCCAACGTAAAACCTACTTTGTCCGATTTTCTGTCAGTTGAATTTTATGTGAGTGTGTATCATGTAATAGAGTGTCCAATCCATCATCGTATTTTTTAGTGGAGAAATCATATTATTGAGTTGTATTTTTAATAATCGTTATACAATACGCATTACGTAAGCTGTTTATTCTACATTGTAGTGCAATCTAAACTAGAAGTTGACAAAGCAGTCTTGTTAAATACATTTAAGTTTTGTATTGAGTCTATCTTGTTTTACTGATAAAAACAGTAGGACAACTTTCTAAATGGTTGACTTTTTCCAAATAATTAAATTTGATTTTCTTTGATTTTGTCTGCTAATAACAATGTTATTATTGTAATTGTGTTTTGTCGATTTGGATAATTGATTCTATAATAATGTAACAAGAACTGAAGAGTTATGAAATTTTCTAGAGTAAAAGTTAAACGGGCTTTTGGAGACTGTAAAATTTTGTAATTTTACGTTACAAACTAACTTTAGGTAAAAGCATCGAACAAAAATTCCATTTTCGTGTTCCACTAACAGTACTACATTCTAACAACTGTATTACAGATCAAATAGAAACTGTTCAAGTATCTTGGCAAGCAATTGATCTTAGTTGGTAGCATTCGTTATTTTACAATGATAACTACAACCAACTCACCACATTACACCTCACATAAAACGAATCAGTTATCCAATACATCCTTGTTTTTAAATAATTATCCAACCAAAGTTAGTTTGTAGTGTAAACTACAAGATTGTTAGATTGCATCAGTCGTATCTTTAATCTAATGTCCTACATATTTTTCATTGTCGTTGTTAGTGTTGTATACAGTGTTGTATCATATTTCTTTATGTTTTTTTGTTGCTTTTGCTCATTCTCATCGTAATTTTTCGTCAACATTAATCATTCTCTTTGACATTCTTAATTTTTTCCCTCATCAAAAAATACTTCGGTGTATTCTACAAATATTTTGCATCAAATCTAATCTAAGGCTATGAGCATGAATGGTAATTCTCTGTCTACACCACATCTTAATCCTCTTCAATCATCATCTTCATCCTCATCACCATCTGTTACACTATTTAGTCAAAGTTCGCATAATCCAAGTAAATCTATAACAGCTTCAGGGGTAGTCGCTTCAACAACAGTAGCAACAACATTGCATACTAATGGTTCAACTAGGAGTGTGACATTAGCAGATGCTATCGCCGGCCTCCAATTATTGGACCAAATGCGTAAAGAACGCGATATCCAACAACAGCAACTTAGTCAATCTAAGAATAGCAAATTCGCTTCATGTATCGTCTCAGAAAATCCATATGAGTTTGGACCAGATGAATATTCAGCAACATCATCATCAATGGAAATAAGTAAATTAAATTCCGGTTCTGGTGTCAATTCTTCTGGGTCGAATTCTAAATCACATCGTCATCAACAACAACAAAACACGCAATCAGTTGAAGAAAATAAACGTTTACGAAAGGTCACTAAGGATAACGATAATTTCGCTGTGAAAAATAATGTCACAACTTATACAGAAAATGTAACACCAAAGGTATTTGCTATGGCTTGCCAATCAGTTTATATTACTCGCCGAATCAATTTAATTTCCTTGCTTGCACACATGGTTGATTGCTGTGTTTCTTCTTTGTAGCTGTCCTTATTGTATATTCCAATGGCTTATTGTGTTATTGCAGTTTTAGTTTGAAGCATGCTTCTTCTGAACTTTGTTTTTTATTTTAGAATACAGCATGATTAGTGTGGAAATTTAAGTCGATTCTCGAATATATATAATGGTGTTTTTGTTTTTTGTAAGCTGGACGATTTAATCGAGAGTCTTTCATTATCGTTCTGAACAACATAATCAGCACCTCCTTTTTGTCAAAATATGCTTAAGCTAGTATGCATGTTTTGGCTTGTTTCATTCTGGTGGTATTATTACTGACTGGTTGTCCTTGTGTGTTTAGTTCATGCATTTGTCTTAACCTCAGTTCATGTGATTAGTTGATCTCGTCTACATTGCTCTATTGATATTGTTCAGAACAACGACAAAATATTCAAATATATATATATATATATATATATATATATATATATATATATATATATATATATATATATATATACGATAATATTAAGGCTGCTCGATACGAATAAATAATGACCCCCAATAGTACGTGCGTACGCACAACTGAGGAGTCTCAAATTAAGATGACGCAGTTATCTAGTGCTTCTTGATCTTCACTGATTGTCAAACCCAAGTCAATTCGTCATGCAGAGTTAACGATTGGATCTCATAAAGTTTGTTAATATATTTACTCTAAATCATAATAATGTTTTTTTGTGTGGATTAAACTTACAGTGATTTTCAGTTCAAGCGGTATTACGGAGATTGGTTTCTTTTAAATTTATTGTTCGTATTCACTGGAGTATGTTCTTATTTAGTCACCAGTGAAAACCAGAATGCACTTAATAACTGTTTCTAGTACAGATACAGAATTCACTAGTCTTTACAGCACCCCTGACATTTAAGTTAGTTTGTATGTGTTTTTACGGAAGAATATGTAGATCATATTAACCTCAAATGCCCTAATAGTACATAGAATGAATTTTAATGAAACTCACTATGTAGTACGGTAATGCTTTCGTTTTGTTTGCGTCTGCTACTCTAAATTATTTATTATTCAGTAATAGTTTTTACATTATATATCTAGTTTAAAATAATCACACACAGTGATGGACTGGTTTATGTTTGACAAGGAACTATGAGATGTAGTTTTCTTGCTCCCTTGCTTGTATTGTTTATTTTCGTTATAGATTGATTACGCTTACGTACAATTGAAAATCAGAGAACACTGGACAGTTGTTTCGTCCTGGTATGGGACTCCTCGGCAGTGTACGTCCTCGATCCCACCAAAGGATCGAATCCACTACCTTCAAGTCTTTCATTGAGCGCTTAACCACTAGCATTAGCGAGCCGGTGCCTAGCTGTATAATTTCCACTGCAATCAATTCTCCGATTGTACTAAACCGAATTCAGTTTGTGACCAATACAAACAGCTAGTTCAAATACCAATCTCTAAAAATCAACTTAAACGCGTTACTTTTTAACAAACTGATTAATTGAATGAGCTGGTGATGAATACCAATGTTTATACTTGTCGGACTGACATATAACATACTAATAGAAGTTAGAGTAAATAATCAGTGATTTTAAGTGGTTTGAGTCAGTCGGCACCCAGTTTTCATGCTACTCGACACTGATCAACAAGGCGTATCGGCGATCTTTATGGTACACTTGTCCATATAGGTTTTACAACCTGAGACATCACTACTCAGCTATGACTGTGACTGGGTTCTTGTAGAATGAATATTTACGTAAATTGAATAATGATATTATTGTTTAGTAATGGGGACTAGGTAAAAAGTAACATTGGCAACTGCTGATTAATCTATCAACAGAAGTGATCAGTTTCTCTATTTCCACTACACCATAACTTCATCTATTATAAATTCGACTGAACAATCTAGGCATTTCTCCAAAATATTAAAATGTTAACTACGTTAAAAAAACAGAAGAGTAATTTATAAACCACATGGAATGTTACAGGAGGTACAATGAATAATTGTGAAGATCCTATACGGTGTCATATATTTCCTGCTTATGGATATAAATGCTAAGATCTTCGGTTTGGTGCAAAACACGATCTGATGGATCGAGATGTATATAAAAGTGGATTTTATTGATAAGTACTTTCCAGTGTCATATGGAGTCAGTTTTACCGATTCTTCGTGACACGTACATGAACAATTTTAAAATCGAATAACATAAGAGAGTCCCCTTTTTGATATCTCAACACCTTTGCCTGTTTACTAAGAGGAGACTTTACGGTAAAAATATTCTTCCTATGTGCAGCTATAAAACACATTTGATAAATATACACTTCAAGTAATAAGTCACTAGGTGTCTTCAATGTATCGTTTGCATTCTATAGGTTTATCAAGAAAGCTATTCTTAGGTTAGTTGTAAGGTAAAAGCTGATAAAATAGTTAGGACATTATATAACAGTTAATCAAAAATTGCCTTTGTACAATTTTGGCTAATATATAAATAAATTAGAAGAAACATTATTATACCATCATATACTTATGAGTCAACTCGTTAGTTACAAACTTCCGAGTTAGCACCAGTAAAATACGTATCACTAATCAGTAAAGAGGTTGGCTGACATATCGCAAAATCACTTGAAGTAATGTAATTGCATTCACTCCCCTCAAATCTTGAGTTAAATATCATTCCTTACATTTATCCTTTAAACTGATTGAATAGATTAACACCACAATTGGAACTAACCCATTCATTTTCATGTTATTAGTTTTGTGTGTTACTGTTATGTATTGCGGATAATACGCAGTGGCCTTGATAATTGCCAATCACTATACGAACACGTCGGCCCCGCGACTAACAGTCCTCAAAACCGAAAATAACGATTTATAAACCAAGCAGACACAATCCAGCCCAATTCAGTCCTATCGTATTTCAATCATGCCTTTATATATACATAAAATCAGACCACACAGCAAACCATTTACGAATTTTACACTAATTCGAAACAGAAGAGATTGTGGCAGTGAATGGGGGGGGGGGTAACTTGTACACAACTAATTAACTAGTCCATAGTAAGAGACAATATAATAACAGCAAATATACTAAACAGGAGGATAGGGTAAGAGGAACGTAACAATAATAGAAATGTAATGTTCACATTACTCACGAACGGAATAAATGAATTAGTCCTTTAAAACACAGTTCCGGAAGTTTTTTACTTTCCTTTAATGCTCCGACATAACAGTTACAATGTTGTAAGATATGGTATGAAAGCTTGGTTTTAAGCATATTCATGTCAATTCCTACGTTAATTATAACTGATTGACATTATTTTGCAATTTCACAACTACAGATTAAAGTTAACTAGACAACTATTAAAAGCAAGAGGTGCTGAAAATCTATTTCTATCTAAAATACGACTCCTCATTAGTGCACATTATAAACCTTATCAGGGGTCAAACCTAGGGCTTTCAGGTGTCTATATTTAGACATTAAGTTTTTGCATGATCCATTCAACCCTTGCATACAAATATCAAAATGTACCGTTTGTTATTTAGTTAACAGGAATTATCGATTTTGACAATATATTTTTCGATTTTTTATTTATGCTAATATGCATCAATAGATATACATAAATACACATAGACAATTATGTACTTGCATACCTTTTATTTATTTTTCGGTTCTTTTCATTTGTTTTTGTTTCCTGTATTTCGGCACACTACTAATTTTTTGTCTGCTTATTAAAATCGTAGAATTAGTTCAACATATATAAACAGATTATTTTCATGATAATTTTGCTTCCTAGAAAGCTGTGATTTTGTGTACTAGATAATTATAGTAATATAACAGTTTTTCATGGTTATGTACACATTGAATTATAACGTTTTAAGTGCTGTTAACAATTAGTAGGTAAAATAAATGAATCATCAGGTCGAATAATACACTAAACAGTTAAAAATATTATATTTTAAGATACTGTTTTCTTATTTGTTGTGGTGATTGTTGACTTTGAAGCTTCACCCCAAAGACTTTAGTTATCGGACCATTGCATATAAAGGAGCGTTAATTAGCTATTTTCTCCTGGTATGTAACTTCTTAAAATTACACATTTACATTATATCAGGAGTTCCAACCCATAACTTTTAAATTACTGTGTCCGCTATCTATTGGTCTATATTTCTGATTTCAGTCACTCCCTAATATATTGCGTAACTATTATCTAATACTATACCTGCTCCATTTCTGATATGTTCTAGCACAACTGATTCCGTCTCACTCGAAGTTAGTCACTAGTTAGCATGTATGCATATATGTATGGCCAACATAGAACCGGGCACCTGCGTGCATCGGTCCAAGTTGCCTCAAAAGCACAACCAGATTAAGATCACATCAGTACTAGTAGGAGTTACTTCAATGATAATAATAATGAAAACGAAGAAGAGTGAACATATAGAATATGATTCAGAGAGAAAGACATGGAGCATGAAAAGAAGCTATGAAATAATTATAAGCTCATGATTTAAAGAAGGACAATCAATGGATACACCTGCACCACTGTGACTGATTCTGATCCATGCCACCCAGAGTTTTCAACCATTAATTACGGCATTCTCATGGACCCCAAACAGGTAATTTGCACCTAATGACACAACTAAAACCAGCAGTCAATGACTTGATGGATTGATTCCATGTCTCGGTTTGGTCAACCCTAATTCTCTCCCATACTATTCCTACATGAGTCATCATCGCACTTCGAGGTAGACGGTGGCTAGGCATACGTAACACTAGTTAGCTTAGGATAGTTTTCACCATTGAGCATTGTAGAGATTGTTAGGTTTGAGGTTTTATACTACGGAATAAAATATGAGGGAATTTTTGACATGAATTTTGTAAGATGGAATTTTATGGTTCTGGTCAATAACACATCGTGTAATACATTTTATAGTGTTAGGTAGTTAGAGGCAGTCGCCCGGATACACGTTGTTCAGGTTTTGTCTTTATTAACACTCTTAAAGAACTCGTACTTCCGATCTTCATTAAAAGCCGATGCTCTTCGCTTACTATTCTAACATGTAATGCGGCACTATAATGCGAGACATTCCTACTGATCTTTAAGAGAGCTCTAAGTCTCCTGTAGGACTCAGTTATTTACTTAATGACAGTAATTGTAACTATCTATTCAAATCGATTAGTAAGGTTGTGAATTTTCATTGACTTAGGTGGTTAAGGTATGTATTATGTTTGCTAAACCACCGCATACCTCTACGCTCGATGTTGGTTGATTTAAGAAAGATGAAAGGGAACTTAAGATAACTAAATCAAAACTAGTTATTAATCGATGGAGTCGTTGACTGTTTATGTGAGCCTTGTTATTGGTGTCTTTACGGTAGTCGCGGTCAGTGTTTGGAGACACTAGATGACATAACTGAGGATCAACCAGAATGACACAGATTTATTCACTCTTTATCGTCTTCTAAATGTTAATGTCATTATTCTTCCGTAATATCACTATCCCTGCTTGTTAGACCTTATCTTAGTACTCAACTTGTTAATTTGAGCTCATGTTTCTGTCGTGGAGTGTAAGCTTGGGCTAATATACATATGTTTTAAACTCTGCGTTCCTTATGACCGATATGAATTGTTATTGTTCGTTTTAATAAGAATAATTAAAACCTTAGAGATCGTATAGGTTGGAAGCAACTAATGAGCATCTATCAGTATAGAATAAATCTGTTGTCTTCAAATTGTTAGTTAAATTCAATCTATGCTGTTTGAAGCCACAAATGGTTGAACTTGGAGGCGATTATTCAATCATTACTTTGCTGATGGAAAGATGCCAACTAACCAAATATCTCCCACACTGTTACACTACACTTTATATTAATAAGGTATATTTGATAACAGAATAGAACCTTCCTAATATTAGTCATTAGTGTTTAAACATAATTGAAAAATTATTGGAAAGCGATTTTCAGAAAAGTGGAAATGGCACGAATCAGAGAACAGATCAAAATACTTGATTGTTAAAAAAAAATATGTCCTTTGCTTAGTCGTATGAAAGTGAACAGAGAAAGACGTATCGTAATCATTTATACACTGCTTTATTTTTGCTTTTTGCCTCACTAAGACATTATGCAACTTAATAATAATAGTTTTATTCGATAGTATGTTTAGTACAATATGAATTTTCAGCATACAGTGTCTCAACAAGTTACCCTATTACCGTTTACACATACAATTAGATTTACACCAGTTCGTGTTCACGAAAGTAGCAACACCAGGATTACACTTTTACTTGATGACAGAATTATCCAGACGAAAAATAGGTTGTGTAGCCAAGATTCTTGAACTGTGATTAAACCACAGTTACGGTATATGTTAAGACTAAGGAGAAGTTGTAGGTAGTCCAATTTTCAAATAAGAAATCTATAGTTAAGACTAAGAATTTCAGGAGTAGACGTTTGATGAGTACTGATCCTTTCTAACGCATGTTGCCAGCCATCATAATGTCTTCGTTTAAATCTAGCTGAATTACTTATGATAAGTCGTAAACATTTTATTAAGGCGCGTGAGTACACAATGCGATTTCAGATGATTGAAAAGTTAAAGCAAAGTAAAAAAGTAACTTTGTCAGATATTTGGTAAACAGTGGTAGCCCAAGATTTTAAGCAGGCCGCCAAAACTATATGTATAACTATATAGCATAAGGTGCATGTTTTGTTCTCTCTCTTCTTTAAACATAAAAACTTGATCTATTTAATTTCTATATGTTATAACTGATCATCTTTCATGTTACTCATTTTTTATTGCTTGATATTCATCCATCATTTTGCTAAACATATATATAAACATAGTGTTTTAGTAAAGTGGAGCTGAAACTTACATTAAAGCTGAGGGCACGCGTCTCGTTCTATATAGGACTCGTCAGCTGAGTGGACCTTTTATGCCTTAATGCATTAATGTCTAGACTGAGATTTGAACTAATAACATATCGTCTCAAATTTCTATTTACTATTTACTAAACTATTGAGACCAGGTATTCATTAACTATCTTCGGTCACTAACTAATCGTAACTACTCACGCAGATATGTTACGATAGATGTTTTAACATCAAAGTTCCAATCACCTCCCTAGTGGTTTACGTTGTGAATATATATATAATGACTCTTTGCTGGATGATAATTGTTGAGTTGGATAATTGCTAATATGTAAACAGTGGTCAGGATAGTAAATAATTTTAAAGGTGTCTAATTGCTCGGTTTGAATTCCACTTTTGTCGCTTAAATTCTGCATGTGCATGAAGTCTTTTTGTGCTTAGGCTTACGTCAAAAAAATGGTTTACATCATTGTCTTACAATTGTAAAGGATATTAAAAATGTTGTTGAATGCAAATAATGTTTTTTTGTATATGATTTATGACGTTTTTAAGTTTATATTGGATGAACTGTATATCGCAGTTGTTTGTTACAAGTGTTGATACGTTCCATGTCAATCTATGCAAACTTGATTGAAGCTAACATTACTCGTAACCATTATTTAAAATCGTTGTTTGAAATGGCACAAATTGACTTTCAATAACGTAGTTGTACTAACTCCTCCCCCCCCGCAAATATTAAGTTAAATATCATTTCTAACATTTCATGCTTTAAACTCATTGTTTCCTTTTGAACTGTATTTCTTATGTATAGATTAACATCACAGTTGGAACTAACTCATTCTCATGTTATTAGTTTTGTGTGTTACAATGTTGTAAGATGTGGTATGGAAGCTTGGATTTGAGCATATTCATTTTTATTCCTACGTTGATGATGAGTGACTCAAGGATTTAGAGTTTTCTGTATATCTCGTTTTGCTGTTGATATCTACTCTACGTAACTGAAAATCTACAATGTCATTGAATGAAGCTATTAATTGATCATGTACTTTAAAGTTCATACAAATGATCAGTAATCATTTTAGTTCTTACTATCATCATTATTCTTCGTTGTCACCAAAATATTCTTAGAGAAACAGATATTAATTTAATTCATTTATGTGGTATAGATATGTGTACTTGTCTTCCAGCATCATCGACGTGTGAAAGCTAGTGGTGCTACAATTGCCTAGACCATACTAACTTGTAATCTGATAGCTGAAAGTTAAACGCCTTAACCATTGAGCCACCTCTCCATATATATGCTGTGATCTAGTTTATCATCCTCTAGATATCTTTATGTTCCCTTGATTCAAAACGATTACTTCAAAATTTCTCTTATGTAGACCGAATTTATTGGTGCTCATGTCTTTAGGGTGTGATTTGTTTACTTGATCTGTTATGTTCGTTTTTCATCCTTTCTCACATTTTCTCCTCTATTTTCACATTCGTGGTCTTTGTTTTTCGTTTTCGGAATCAAAATCCATCGTTTGCCTTTTGAAAAAGATGTCTCATGTTATTTTACCCATCAGTTTTCTTTGTAATTAATTATGACTATAGTAGTTTCTCCTTCATTTTCACCTCTACGTAACTTCTGTTTTTTTTGGTTTTCATTTGAACATAGAAAATTAGCGAGTTGCTTAAAAATTTTTTTATATTACATACATTTTTATTGGTTGTTTTAGGAGTTACTGCCCAATGGTTGTGGGTGGCGTCACTCAATATATCGCAAAATAACCGGTTCAGTGATATAAGACTTAAATTCTGAAGGTCTTAGTCTCGATTTCCCCTATATTCTGACTGCTAAGATGAATTAACTGTCAAATGCTACCTGATTTTCAACGATTTTCTATCCTAGTTCACTTCATGATATCAGATACACTGATTTTATTGCTAGTGTATTTTTGGAAGGTTTCTTTGACTTAAGTTAATGCACATGTATGTTATTGGGTTTAGTGGTGGTTACAGGTTGAAGTTTCGGTCCACCTACTTCGGTTTGAGTAGCCAAGCAGCATCACAATCAATACCAACTACATAAATGGTTTGCATTTAGGTTAACTTCTAAAGTGTTAACCTTAATAAGGTGAAATCCTTGTTGATTATTCTTTTCTATCAATCACATTTATATACTTTTATTCATAAGCTAAGGTTTATAATTTCTGCCAGTTATTTGTTTATTTAATAAAGTATAAAACATGTAAACTTATGTCAATTTGTCTAATAATCAGATAATATAAATATGGATTATACATAGTTTAATCAATACTGAAGTAAAAAATAAAGGAACGGGTCTAAATATCTTCTACTTACTTACATTTCTTGTTCGTAATCCTATTGTATAACATCATAGTAATGAAACTATATATGGCGCATGAATCACATAGTTTTGAATGCTGAAGTGATCTCTCGACGTCCCCACGAGTTTCAACTTCTGTTTTCTGGTAATTCTCGTATAGTCATCTAAAAAGTTACTACGAAATTGGACAATGTTTATTATTATTATTATTTACACTGACAGAAGAGATTTGCAGCTCAGATGTACTATTTCGGTGGTGCTGGATTCACTAAGCAAGACTGTTTGACTGTCGTTTTAATCAGCGTCATTATTGATTTTACATGACGAAAACCTTAACGTCGGTGTTTGGAATGAGTGTGAAAGCTTCTTAATTGAATCATCTAGCTCGTAGAACCTAAAACGATGATACTTATTTGCACGACTACTCATTACTGGACATAATTTTACGTTTACAAAGTGTAGTAAAAAGACACTTGTAACTGATTGTTTATTGTATCCAATTAATTTGCTAATTAATTACGAAGTTAATATTTTGATTTGTTTATTTACCAGATAAAGCCAAAAATTAATCCAGTTTGTTCCATCTTTTTTGTGTTTCTTTCTAAACACTTTGTTACTAAATCAGATTAACAACGTTCTAATTACATCGGATGATTTATTGCAAAATACCGTAATCAATCAACCACTTCGACCTGTATCACAATTACAATATCATTTACCTTCTACAGGCGCTCCTCCCCCACCCCCACAATTACCACCTCCATCTGTTAGTCCAAATATATCCAGTAATGCATTAGGCATAGATATGAATAATGCACACGGTAATCATCCATCACCACAGGAATTAATGAATGCTAATCTATACATGAGAAATAATTATCGTTCTAATTTGCCAACTTCTACAGGTGTTGGTTGTCCACCAGGGTATGTTATTTTTGAGTTTTCTTTTTTCAAACTTTTATATGTAGGTTTAATATCTCTTATGAATTTGTAATCTATATGCTTTAGTCAGATAACTTTCAACAAGTGGGATAGGTTACACCTTTTGTAGTTACCATTGTTTATCGATTTGTTTAACAAATTAGTATGTATAACCTTACAATTTTGTTCCTGCTGGTTGTTAAATAAATGATAGTTTAGTGATTAGAACACTTGAATTTCAACTACCATACTTATAGTGATAAGCTTGATTGAAATTCAGACGAAAATCTTTTCAAAAGTTTGTAACAGACATAAGACTATAATTGAAATAGTTGAATAAAATGTTTCAAATATATATATGCATGTAAAACATGGCTATTGAACGCCAACTAATACAATAACAAACATTACAAGAATAAAGTTGTGTGATTATGTAATAACAAAACCCAAGTTGAGGAAAGTTGAAAATGGTATGAGTTCAGCTTAATCCTATTTATTAAGACTAATAGACGATATTATGATGTAATAAAATGAGTTATATTTTAAAAACACAAGAAATGATATAATGAAATAAAAGTTTGGTTACTGGAGAAAAGGATCATTGAAACTATGGAGTCACAATGGGATTCACTTTGTCTGATAATTTTATAGGCTTCTGTAAACAAACAAAGCTGAAACGTGAAATTGAAAACCCAACATACTACAGAATGTATCTTCACGATACATCTATCGTTTGCAATAACATAAATCATTCATCTGAACTACTTGGTCAGTTCAGTGATACACATATCAACATCAAATATGAATATCGTAATCTACTCAAAAAAGAAACATCGACAGGCCACTATCCTAGTTATAATAACTAGTGATATTTAGTGAAAACTTTGTTTAATAAGGCTAGAAAATTGTGCTAAACTGATAAAATAAATAAAGAGTTGACACATTGAATATTGTCTCTTGAAAAATGGTTGCACAAGAAAACTTATTATGAACGTCCCAAAAGTTCAACTGTGGAGAACAAACCTATTTTTGTCTGACTTACATTCAAAAGAATGGGAACTCCGGTAGCATTGACAAGAGAATGAAATCGGTTATCAAAGATAGTTTCCCTGCAGTTCAATTGTTCTTAGTCTACAATACCAAATGTTTAAAGCAGTCAATACTGGACCTTTTCTCTTCTGAAAATATCTCCAGATACATTTACGGATTTATTTGTGCTTATTACCTCAAGTACACACAAATGACTGAAAAAACGTTATTCATAGGTTTTACTATATATATATATATATATATATATATATATATATATATATATATATATATATATATATATATATATATATATATATATATATATATATATATATATATATATATATATATATATAACTAGACTTATGGCAAACATAATACAGAGGTTTAAAATAATCAACAAACAGAAAACACTACTTTTACTACAGTTTTCAGAGGCTGCTGCCATCAATCATCTTCGAGCTGACCTCGATGCACAGTAAGAAAACGTGGTAATCCTCTCCATGCCGTGTTAAAATAATTACATTATCATTTTGTAGTGTAATAAGTAACCTCTTCATTCTGTTATTCCATTGATGTTTGCTTAGGAGGCTAAAGTCTGACGTATTACTCATTTGTCTAAAAAGTATACCATTTTATTTCGTAATTTGTAATCCTCACACTATCCACTGTAGTATGTATTACTTTAATCATATTACAAACTTTAGACCACTTGCAACTTAGGTGAAGCCCACGATCTACACTGGATTCATTCTAGTTCGCTAATCTTATTGTTCTATATTTGTCCAAATTCGGTTGTCTTAGCCTTGCTTAATTTCTGTTAGTTTAAAAAATTGATTACAATCAAATGCATACGACAGCAACAAGGCTACTTACGTATTTCATGTGAGTCAAAAACCCAGTCGATTAGTCTCGATTTTCTTCATTGTCCTAAGATTGCGAGTTCACAATGTTTCCTAATACAAGCCCTGTACTTTAGTAAATAGCTATTATTAGGGCAAATAATTAATAATTTTGAATAGGAAAATTTTAGGTGAAGAAATATACTAGTTGGTAAACTGATAAATTTAACTACCAAATCAGAATGGGATTTATTTTTCCGGCATGCATCCAAGTTATTCAAGTACAATTAGACTTTAACTAAAATCTAAATATTCTCGACTGAGTGCACTTGAATGTCTCAATAGTATGCTGGATATTCAGAACCCTATAAGGGCAACTAGTAAAAAGGTCCGGTATTAGACCGAGTATAATGTTTAAATAAGGCGGCTAACCATCACTAACGTGTAGCCAGCTAATCTATAAGTAGACTAAAAATGGTAATAAATAACAGGGTCTGTAAGTGCTAGTATAAAACAATCAACAAAAAAAAGACCTCAAGTACAAAATACACACAAAATGAGAAAGTAGGTAGGCAAGCCGTGTATATTCAAACCTTGCAAATTAGTTGATGCGATTTATATAAAGTTATTTTGTCAGTCATGACTGGCATGTTACTACAATATTCGACTTCATATTAAGTCAGTGTCAGATTCCTAGTTTAAATAAAACCTAATTGTATATCAGTCACTTGACAACTTGTCGAATGCTCAAATTAGTCAGTAGTTTTGTCTATATGTATTTAAATAATTCTATTCCATTTTTTACTCTATTATCAATATTTACGTTATAATTTATCAGTAGTACCTTTCGCCTGAAAAGAATCTCTTTATTACCTACTTTTGAAAATAATTAGTTCTGATAATTTATTAAATGGGAAATGTGACAGCTCTACATCGAGATCAACTACACAAGTATCTGTAGCAGCAGTGGCTAAATCATTAGTTTTACCTGGATCTAAGCAACAATTACCTAACTTTCAAGAAGCTAATCAATTTAATACACCATTATTACGCAAATTATCCGCGCCTATAGGACCACCTATTCCAGATCATGCTGCAATACATCTGCGTAGAGGATATAGTTTAAATAAACCTAAAACGGTGGATGATAAACATATAGATGGTGTTGTTGACGACAGTTGTATCAATAATGAAACTGTTAGCGATGAAGATTTGAATCATTCAACATTTCATCATTCTATTAACACACTCACTGACCATGTAGCATCATCAAGGTAGTCTATGTTAATGACAGCAAAGTGTTGCATTGTGTTCGCTTTTGCATGTAGCCTGTGTTTATCGATCACTTTGCATGTAACAAATATTCTCAATTTAGACAGTTAAACGAAAAGAATTTTTCTATTCAAGAAGTTCTTTGTCAAGTCACTACACTAATATGTAGTTTTGACAACTGATAATAAAGTTATTACTAATGGAATGGTTATAAGAAATACTGACAAGTGAACTTTCAATTCAGCAAGATTATGTCTTCCTTTCAGTTAGCTATTAGTGACCATATAAAACAAACTGACCAACTCAATCGCCTCTATGTGTATTTACCGATTAAAAGGTTGTTGTAGGACCAGCTATAATCGAGTGTACAGCTAAATGAATACATCATCGTATTGCGGAACCTCAGTCTATATGGTTCAGTAAAGGATATAAGCTGATAGAATGTTCCATTCTGTCACATCTAGCTAATACCAGTCACCACATTAACATAGCTTCTTAATCTACTGTGAACGGCTACTTGATTCTCAAAATTACTCTTTTATTTTTTTAAAAGTTTCAACTTCCATATAGACTCAATTCTGTTCATTTTAATTTATGATTTTATACTTACGTAGTTCGTTTTAAAAGTCTGATGCCCCTGTTGTTATTGCTATACACAAGTTGATTAGCTAGAATAGGTTAATACTGTTATGTACACGCGACTGTTCTTATTTGTAGTAATATGCATCCTGGGTTATTTCACCATATGATTGAACTGTTCGCTTTTATTTATTTCGTATATACGAAATTAAGATGTAATAACTGCATACCAATTAGATCCTCTGAGCATTTTGCAATCAGCATGCAATATTGTTTTCTAAAAAGAAATTGAAATGATTTTTTGGTATTGCCATATGTTTTCTGAGCTCGATTGAGTAGCATTTATCGTCTTCCCGGATATCATTTGGGCTCACATCTAAGTGAAGTAAGTATTGGCCATGTTATTCAGAATGAGAATCAATAATTCACAATCAAATCATCGAGTCTCGAGAAGCATGTATGGTATAACCAAAAGCATCCGCTCTGAGATACAAACCTTATCCGCCACTTAAAGTAACCACTTGATTTATTTGAAAACACTACTCACATATAGTGGTATTTATTCGTTTATTTTACTAGTTCCTTATCGGCTATATCAGCAGATAGTCCCGAAGAAGAAGGTTCTTCAGCCGCATCAGACTCATTAGTTTGTGCTCAAATGGTTGATGGCCAACCGTCAGGTCAGCAACAACAACCACCACTAACATCAGCACAAAGTACCCCATTGATGAATAAACTGTTATATCAACAACAATACAGACAACAACCAGTTTCAGATCAGTCAATGGCGTTAACTCAACAGCCACTTTATCAGCGAGAGTATGAGCAACAATTCCAACAACAATTACAATTTACTCATCCAACACGACCGCATCTACAAATGAATTCTATGCCAATGTATCATCAACCTGTAGCAATGTATCAAAATCGTCTACGTCTAATTGGACCACGACAGCAAGTATATAATATCACTGATAGTCAGCAACATCAACAACAAGTTAATTTAATGTCGCGTCTAGATCCAACGCAATCATTCTTTTCACCTACACCATCACCTACACCAAGTAAGAAGAAGTCACGTATGTTGTCTGGAACATTTGGTCGACTATTTCGGCGTAATCAGTCTAGTAATGTAAGTGGAAGTGGTGGCGTTGGTGGTGTTGTTAGTGGACCACTCGATATGGTACAATATCCACAAAATTATTATCATATACCAAACCATGTTAATCACCAATCAATGAGAATATCAGCTTCACCAGCACGTCTCGGCTCACCAATGATACATACACCAATCACAAATCAGAATAACAATAATATTCGATTTTCTGTACAACAACCTATAAGTCCACAACCAACAGTTGGTTCAGGACTTCAACCACCTCCATTACCAGCGATACAACATCATCCCTCAATGGCAAATCAGGCTCAGATAATCCAACAGCAACACCTCATGGATCAACAACAACAACAAATGTATCAGTTTAGACAACGGCAGCAGGGATTGGAATATGGTATAAATGTGTTTGTGTCCTTTCTCTTGTGATCACACTTGATAATTGCATTATTATTATTTTTATAATTGGTAGCTTACCAGATATATAGTGGTTTTTGATTGTGTTCTGTGACCTAGGTGGCTAAATTAAGATGCCTTCATAGACAAACATCATCAGGGCCTAAACCATGTACTAGATATCGTAACGGCGCCCTAAGTTTATATATATATATATATATATATATATATATATATATATATATATTCAGTTGATCAAACGGAAACAGGTGAAAGCTGAGTTCAAACTTAAAATTTTTTGGCTAATGAGCGAAAATCACTTGCTTCTTATTGCTTCTTATAACAACCCTCTCTAAAACCTAGCATTTCGTTAAATGTTAGGTACTTTAATCGACTTTATATTGTTCCAAAAATTATCCATGCGTTTCTCACTTAATTAGGTTGTCACAATATTATTTGTGAATTTAAATATAGTGATCTTTAACCATAGTGAAGTAAATTTTAGTATCGTTCCCACTAATTAACATACAGTCATTTCCTTACTTATGTATCTACATATTAAATGTACAGAAGTTTTTACTTTCAGAAATTCACTTTCCAAAAAAACGGCGTACTCATGTGCCAAGTGCGGATTTGTATGCTTAGCTTTGAACCACACTAGTTGTATGAGGTGATGCCACCAGAGTGCTCAAAGTACGCAGAAAATGGTACTAATCTACTACTCAGTTGCAAGCCAAGTGCTGTAATTAATAAGCCACAACTCCATCATCCATCTAGAAGAAAGCTATGAACGTATATATAATGAAGTATAAACTCTTCTGAGCCTCACCCTTGCTATTTAGCTGAATTCTATTTTCCTAATAACAGTGTCATTAGTCTTGACTACTATGCCTCCTGCTGACTACCTTAAAAACAACCTTTCATCACATCCTAGTGCATGCGATGTCGAGCCACTTAGTCTCCCGACCGTAGCTGCTACCTAGACGTGGTGGTTGGGATTGCGATAAGACTCAGAGAAGCAACCTAAGATCTGAGGGTGAAATTGTACTGTTAACTGCAGTGGGATGTGACAGCAGTAAGGTGTTTACCTTAGATAACCAGCATCTGCAGCGATGCCTCCTTCTTAACGGAAGAAAGGGGTTAGAAAAGGTCGACCTTAAAAATATCACACCTCACCTTACTCTACGGATTTCCATCTCCATCAGTAAGGCCTTCTATTGAACGGAGCTAACACTTCAAAAACTTCCCATAACAAAGTCGTGGGTGATCGGCCTCAAGCATTTGCCCCTTTGGCTCTGCGATCGCACTCCCAGGTCACTATGACCAATACTAACCCAGTTTCCTTTTCAGGTACCTTAAGAAGTAATATCCTTCCATGATGTGGGCAGCCAGGAAGTAACAACTACGCTCATACCTGTAACAGCACACAAGATCAACTTGTTCAAGGTCAAATCCCACCATCAACTCACAATAACTCTCTTATCCCCACGATTCACCTCTCTAGCACAACATTATTACCTCACGCCTCTAATGCTAATGGTTTGAGTTCATGAAACGTTATTCCTGGTCTCCTGAAACCTCGCACTAAACTATATATCGAAACTTTTAGCATTCGGACTTTATGCCAAACAGGATAACAAGTCTCCTTAGTTATGACCTATGATTCCTGCTTCTTCGATGTCTGCTATGTCTCTGAAACACGTATACACGATCCAAGTACAATCATTCGCTTGACCTCCCCTTGTCAAAATAAAGAACCGGCCCGGTTCATCCTTTATGTTTCTGGAGACCCCACCACTACCACTCGAGGCCTTGTTTTTGCAGGTATAACATTAAGTTCAAAAACTGAACAGACTCTCCTTGACTGGATTCCCATAGACAGTCGCTTATGCGCTGTCCGTCTAAACGAGACGGTAAGAACTCGAGAAGGTAGGGACACACGTCGTTGCCTCGTTGTTATCTCTGCCTACGCTCCCACTGATTGCAGCTCAGATGAAGTGAAAGATGAATTTTACAGAAAGCTTTCCGACCTCTTTCGGAAAGCTAAGCGCACTGATGCAGTGATAGTGGCTGGTGATTTTAATGCCCAGGTAGGTAAATTAGGCGAAACCTAAAAGCATCTAGGTGGATCCTATGGTGTTGACGCTCAACGAACTGATAATGGTGACTGTCTACTTCTAGCTTGCGCCAACTTTGAGCATGAGGAGAAACATCCGTTGACATGGCGACCTCTACGATCAACTCAACGCTGGACTTAAACGAACCACATTGCCATCAGCCACCGTTGGAGAGGCTTGATAGAAGATTGCCGCTCATTCTGGTGCATATGTTTAGATGTAGATACGAGCGCGTAGTAATCTGCGTCTCACTGGACGTAAAAGATCCACGGCAAGGATTCCACTTAGAGTTCAACTTAATGATAATAAAGACAAGAATAAATTTCATGAATGACTGGAAAACCAATTAGTCAACTACGTAAGCAGTACCCATCCCGAGTCAGCTTGGAATGATATCCAAAAAACTGTACAAACAACAGTTATATCTACTAGTAACCTAGATCCAGCGATTAAAAACTCAGTGAACTTCAGCTGCATCTACTGAACTGGTAGGTGCTCGGCAACTCATCTCGTTTGTCTCTGAACACGATGGAGAGCGGAGGCTGCTTAAATGCAGGCTGGTCAAAAGCTTACGTAACAATTGTGCGCAATGGTGGATAGTGAAAGCTAAATGGGTGAAAAAGGCAGCGGTAATAAGCAACAGGTAACTATTCAGATTTTTAAAGGAAGCAGGTGTCAGTAATTCGGCTGCAAATCCAGAAGATTAGACCGATGGGCAAAACACTTTAGGTATAAGTTTAACTGACCATCGACTTCATCCCAGTTGCCCACCATTCCCAAACAATCTGGATGGCAAATTAATATCGGTCCCCCAAGTCTTAGTAAGGTTGAGGTTATAAGGAATCTAAGGCGAGGGAGAGCATCAGGACCTGATGGGTTAACCCCTGAGATATTTAAGGATGGTGATCCAGTTTTAACAGCAAGATCAACCAGGATCTTGGCTAGAATCTGGGAACTAGAGGCAATCCCATCTGACTGGTTTCGAACACTAATCGTAACAGTCTACAAGAAAGGACAGAAGTTCTCTTGTGACAATTACCAAAAAATCAGCCTAACGAATATGGTGTCTAAAATATTGGCTTCAATAATACTTCGACGACTAACGAAAGCTCGTGAAGAGCAAACTCGAGAAAACCAAGGTGTATTCAGACTCGGACGTGGTTGTTTAAGACCGAAAATTCACACTTCGTCAGGTTCTGGAACATAGACACACTTTTAGACCTCCAACAATAGTTGTATTCCTTGACCCTAAGGCGGCATTTGACTCTATCGGTCGTAAAGTTATGTGGCAATGTCTGTCATTGAAAGGCGTACCAGAGAAGTACATTAACCTTATATACAAGCTCTCTATTCGAACACCACATGTCGAGTCGGAGCTTATGGCGGATTGTCGTCGGAACTGACCACCTCAAGTGGTGTTCGTCAAGGTTGTCCGCTTTTCCCATTTTTATGGAACCCGCTAGAGATTACCAGTTCCCTTAAGATTGCTGTCATGCCTCGCCGATAAGTGCTAAGCATCACGCAGCCTATGTCTGCAGCTGATTGTCGACTATTATCTTCCATCACCATGTTTAGTTCTCAAAATATTTTACATTTAGAACAAACATCTGCCTAATGTTAAATTATTCTGTTGAGTTACTGTAACTTGATTGATAACATTTCATCTATATACACTAGTAACTGAAGTTCTGAGTATTCAGTGTATAACTATCAACATTGTTTATATAAATGTTCTAGAAGACAATCGTAAAAACAACCTTTTAAATAATTTGACTCTGTAATTGTAATAATTGTACTATCCAACTCCAAGTGCTTTATAATTCAGTCTTCAGTTGCACTCTAAATTTGTTGATGTAATTCTTTTAGAAGCTAACCTAATTGAAAATCACTAGAATCGTTGCCGCTCGGAGTATTTGGGAAAGAATTGCTATAACTTATCGGTTGTTTTATCAGATGATATTTCTGACTCACGTGAGTTTATTTTAACTGAGGCGATCTTCAGTACTAGTTCACATCTCAGAGGATAGATTGATAGAGTCACTCCAGGCGGATCACTTTTAGATTGTTGTAGTTTAAGTCTTCCGGATTATGATTCAACAAATCATCCTAATAGAATATGAAAAATACTTATGCATCATTTTTGTATTTCTTATTTGCCTAAAATAACAGATGATGGATGCAATGGACCTAATGTTATTACTGGCGGGTCTATATCACCGCTTTCATCATCTTCTGTATCAGGAAGTCTTTCTGAGTCTACGGTTCCATCAAACAGTAGAATAATGAGTCCAAATCCTATGTCTATGACTTTAGGTAGTAGCGGTGGAGCTGGTGGTCAACTTTCTAATTCAACACTGCCACCACAAGTTCCTGAAGAACGTAGACGTTGGAAAAAGGAAGAACTATTAGAGCAAGCTATGATGGCTAGATTACCATTTGCACAATGGAACGGTCCTACAGTAGTAGCATGGCTTGAGGTATGGTTCATTTCAGTTTTGTTATTCACTTCTTGGTACAAGTTCAATTTACTGACTGGATTTAGCTACTGTTAAACTGTTAAAATGGACCAATAAGCCTGTCACTATCTATTAACCAATCATAGTTTAGTGATAATAAATGAATATCTTATCGGTGAAAGACGATAATATCGGATGTTATAGAAATTTTACTTGCTTTTTAGTGCATTTACTGAAGTTTTCTATAATTTTAACTATTTAAAAAAAATTAAGAACAACAATATATCCGTTTCCATATTCAGGAGTTGATAACATCCTCATTTTGTGATACCTTTATAAATGTGCAGTCTTTAAAGCGTCTTAAATTATTTTTCAATGGAGTTTTGTGTTAGCATTAGAGCTAAAGAGATTGGGTTAATGTTATGAGGTTGAAGCTTATGATTAGGTTTGTTCTATGTTAAGGTTGAGGTTAGAGATAGAATTTTTTACGTATTCCACCTAATTTATTCAGCTATTACTTAACATTTGGTAGGTTTACTAGTATCATTTTCAATTTGTGTTAACAGAGATTAATTTTCTTTCAGAAATTTCACGTTTTTGAGTAGTAGTAGAATAGCTGATATCGAATTGGTTAGTTTCAGATATCTTATCGCAGTGTTGGTTGACAAACCATGTAATTCGTCGTGGGTATTTTAAGAATCGCTAAGTCTCCTAAACTGTACTTCCACTCACTTTTTCTTTAAAAAGAACCACTGTTTTGCATATATGACATTAAATTGAGCAAAGCATCGGCAGGACTAAAGAATAGCGACGAACTAATGAGAAGGCGATTCTTCATCTCAAGGTCATTTCACACACTTTAGTTGACAATGTTGACAATTTATTGCATGCTAGCTAGTTTTGACGAGACGGTTATCGTCAGCCATTTACAGGAGAAAGGTTTACTTCATAGAACACGTTTATGTGACTGCGGCGAGTCTATGCACCTGGAAGAATGTTTGGAAGAGCGTGATAAACCGATATTTGATTGTCACAAATGTTGGCTAAATAAATCTCCTAGATTTGGTTCTTTTTTTAAGCCTTCCAAAATTTCTCTCCAGCAGATAATGGTTCTGGTAATGCAGTGGTTGTTGGAGACACCTGTAACTGCCACTGTGGTCATGACAGATGTTAGCGAAGTTACATCTGTTCAGTGGTATCAGTACTGTAGAGATGTATGCTCGGAGATACTAATGAAAACACCAATGTCTATGGGAGGTGTTCATGAAATTGTTGAGATTGATTAAAGGGTTCTGAGAAAGCCAAAATATAATCGGGGATGCATCATTCATACAGTGTGGATAGATAGTTTTTACATTGAAATCCACATTAGATATTTGGACATTTCGTAAGGATTTCTGATCGCATGAAGTCTACCTTAGTTCCAGTTATTAGGAAACATATCGAACCAAGAACGATAATTTACACAGATGATTTAAAGTCATAAAAATGCCTATCAAGACTTGGATACAGTCATCAGATCGTCGTTTGCAGCTGACACTTTGTGGATCCCACAACAGGAATTTGCACAAATAACATAGAAGTTATGCGGTCTAGATTAAAAAACTATCTTCACAAATATAAAGGGACTCGTGGAAAAATGCTTTTTATCCACATGGATGAGTATTTATACAGAAGTTACTTTGATTTTAAATGTTTACAACCCTTAAATAATCTTGAAACATTTATTATTTATGTGATATTATTACACACATTTGAGTAATACTTTATTTTGGAAGGTTTTCCTAACAACAATATCATTCTATCTTAAACCGCTTTCTTGTTGGTTAGTTTTCGCTTAGCTAGTGCCAAGGTCAAACTGAGAATCGCTTAAGCTCGTCCCCATTCTTTAGTCCTGTAAAAGCATCAACATCACTTTAATCAAGTTAATTATAACTTCAGTCTAAGCTTAAAGTTTACCTCTTTACCAACTATGTTTATTAAATAGATGTTGTTATTATTATCCTCTACAGAAATCTTTTAACAAGACATTTTTTTTTAGCTGTGGGTTAGTATGCCTGCTTGGTATGTAGCTGCTTGTAGAGCTAATGTTAAGTCTGGCGCGATTATGGCTTCATTATCAGAACAAGAAATACAACGTGAAATTGGTATTAGTAATCCTCTGCATCGACTAAAACTACGTTTAGCTATACAAGAAATGGTTGCCATAACTTCACCGACACCAGTTCCAAAGCCTAGTACAAGGTAAATTATTATCGTTTAAATATTTTTGTGTTATTATAACTCCCACTTTTGATCTCTGCTAAGATTTCCTGTGCTCATATTCAACTCATTTATCAGATGGAATTTCATATATTGGTAGCTTCTGGTTGCACTTTAATTGTGACGATTAATGATACTGTCCGGTTGTCCAAACTGCCGATGTAGGTGAAGACTAAGGTTTGTACTTGTGAGTTAATAGCTGAAAAGCTAACTTCCTAACCACTGACCCACGAAATGTTAAAAGAGCAATAATTGTATTTGAATTGTCGATTTTTTCTTGAGGTTTTATGTTTTTTAAGCTGGATGGTTTCGTTGTGATGTTTTCACCGACTTATTAGCGATATCGTCTGCACGTACTTCAGAGTGAGGTGATCTTCTTGAATTTCTTCGCAGTTGACCTCTGACATAAAATCTAATTGGTCATCGTTCATTAATGTGTCGTCTTTATGTGCACATGTATTTTGGTTTTCTTTTTTTATCTTACGTCGTGGCTTTTAATCTAGGTCAGTTATTGGGATCCCTGAGAAGTTTCTTGACGCGTTAGGAAAACTCTGACATTTGCTTCACCTAATTAGGGTATATCAGTGACTTCTATAAGCATCTAGAAAATCGACTTTTCACATTCTAAGTATGTAACCATAAGTTTTCAGATATGGCACATTCTTATTGGATAGTTTTTGTATAGTTAAATTGTAATTACTAATGGTTCGTTGGAATTTTCTAATTTATAAAATCACGCCCTACTTCTAACCTTGAGTTGATTATGAAGCGCTATACACCTAGTGACCATATTTTATACAGATTTTATAAATTAACAGTTTACTTAAAAAGAGCAGGAGCAAACATTTGAGCAAGATAAGATGAATCCGTTTTATTTCATTTGGTATTCTTCATCTGCTTACAACCTATAGTATTTTAAAATTAAGATTATAAAGAGGTTTGAACATACAGAAACTTCAGTCGGAAGTTGTAATTATCACTTAACATTAGTATGATGTAACAGAGACATGGATGAAGTTATACGGTAAAATGAAACATTGCAATTATATATCTATGTGTTAAAGAAATTTCGAGAATATTTTATTAACAAAAGACTAGATGACGATTGCGTAAGGAACAAATGTTAATGAAGACAAATAATTAAAATAAGTAAGGTTCATTTAGTTGATAATGAAAATAGTTGAAGTCAAGCAAAAAAGGACGCAATGACAAAGTGTTGAACTTTGGATAAAGCAAGAATGAAAATTGACAAAGAATAATATGAATTAACACTTTATTTCGTTGGTTCTCATCAGCTGCATTACAAACGCAATTTTTTTATTAAATTATGTCATAATGGGTAATCATAATCATTGACAGTGGAATTGAAGTGACATAGGGGATCCATTAAATAAGTATGTATATGTAAGCGTAAATGAGTGAAAGGTCATTTAAGAGGTGAAACGGTGGTGAGAGTATGATTAATTTAGAGTTCAAGAATCGATAAGAAAAAGTGTACAGTAGCTATAGTAGATGTGATAAAAGGTCAAATAAATTTTAGAGAATTGAGTGAGCTAAAATCACGGATGACAAAATAATAAGCGCATACTGCACAAAGTAATACAAACAGCCAGACAACAACAAAATGAGTAACATTAATAACTGATGTCATAGTAGTAATAATAATTAATAATTAATAATAATAATAATAATAATGTAATGCAGTTGATGAGAACCAACGAAACAAAACATGAATCCATATTATTCTTTGTAAATTTCTGCTCATACTTTACTCAAATCTTATATTTTGTCGCGTTCTATAATAATTTACGGGTGATATTGTTTTTATTACTTATTATTACAGTCGTCTTGCATTTGGTGATATGAATCATGAATGGGTTGGTAATGTATGGTTACCTAGTCTTGGCTTAGCGCAATATCGTCCAGCTTTCATGGAGTGTTTAGTGGATTCGCGTATGCTTGATCATTTGACTAAACGTGATTTAAGAACACATTTAAAAATGGTTGATAATTTACATAGAACTAGTCTGTTGTATGGCATTGTTTGTTTGAAACGATTGAACTATGACCGATTGGAATTAGAACGTAGACAACGTGAAGCAGTCCATCCTGATAGTATTGGTATGTTCATAGAATTTTATTTATGTTTCTAATTTTAATCTTTGGAGGGGAGGATACGTATGGGAGGTCATTCGATATATGTTAATACTCAAGATCTAGTCTTGCTTCAAAATATCAACAGAAAGTGTTTATACTATGTGTTCTGATAAAGAATTCTATTCATTCACAGCTTTATGAGGGAAATGAAACTCCAAACTTAAACGAATCGACTCTAGTTTTTTTAGAAATCCTGAGTATCTTCGTAGATGATCTAGTGGTATATCCTCAAAGTTGTTATATATTTTCTATCATTTATTATACCCACTACTGAATGGTAATGCTTACCACTATGCTTGAGTCAATTATGTTTACCCCTACCACTCAGTTAGCTGATGCGCTGATGTTAATTAACCGATAAGCATCCATAAGCCTCCTCTCAAGGAATGGAGAGGACAGTCGATTACCATTTATTCAGTAGTTTTTTTGTGATCCTAAACTAAGGTATATTGTAACAGCAGCCCATATTACAATCACAAAAGCAATACTCTGATAGTTTAATTCGTCAATTAATACTACTTAGGAAATCAGTGAAAACTGTAAAGCACACAGTGTCATCCTAAATTTATTTCTCTCCATCACGAGCAACCTATATGGAAGATTAAATTTATAAATCTCAGGATATATACGTAATCTATCTTCGGAAATCGACACGGCATCAATTTTCTCCATAAATCAGGTATTTGAGCTCAGAATATCACTTGCTAATCTGCGTGCTAGTTTTTTTCCGAACTAGAATCCTTGGAACCTCTCATGTCGCAAACCAAGCGACAGAAGAATTGAAGGGAACTTTTACTCGGTAGGTATCTAATGTGTATAAAGACCATTGTAATTCATCCAATTCCATGTAGTTGTCCAATTGACCATTAGAGCGGTGCAATTGATTGACTTATTCAATTATCTTAACGCGTGTGTGCATCCATGCATACATGTATACCTGTCTAACTTTCTGCCTGTCTATCTACCTACCAATAAAGTCCCTTGATTGATATACCCAATTACTTATTAATTTCTATTGTGAATCAGCATGACCTCTATCTTATAACCACTTGATATTTTATGTTTTAATCATGACTTGTTGTCATCAACTGAAATGTTTATAAACCTCTGAATTAAATGATCTCTACAACCCTCTAAACTCCGCCTGTAGCCCTCCTAGGGTTACTGCCGGTCCCAAGCCCGGGTAAAGGAGGAGGGTTGGGCATGGGGCTAGCACCCCCATCCCGTAAAAACCCAAACTTGCTAAAAAAACGCAAACCAGATTAAACAAGATAAACCATTTAAACCATTTAAACTCTGCCCTGGGAGTGGAAGGATATATGACGCCTCATGATGAAAGCCGAAATTCTTCGGAAGTCATGAGGCCGATGCCCCCCCTTCTAACAACCAGAGCAAATATTTTTATAGGTACATGGAATGTTCGAACAATGTGGGAGAGCGGGAAGACAAATCAAATAGCTGCAGAAATGAAGAGATACAACTTGACAATACTCGGAATCAGCGAAACTCATTGGACTCAAGCTGGACAGAAAACATTAGCTTCGGGAGAGACGCTACTATACTCCGGCCACGAAGAGGAAAATGCTCCCCACACTCAAGGAGTTGCTCTGATGCTGTCCAAGGAGGCACGTAATGCACTGGTGGGATGGGAACCAAATGGACCCAGGATCATCAAAGCATCTTTCAAAACAATGAAGAAAGGGATTACAATGAATATTATCCAATGCTATGCACCAACCAACGACGGCAACGACGAAGACAAAGATCAGTTTTACGATAGACTGCAATCAATTATAGCAAAGTGTCGAGGAAAGGATCTGACAATACTGATGGGAGACCTCAACGCCAAAGTCGGAATGGACAACACTGGATATGAAGAAATCATGGGACGACAAGGACTGGGAGACAGAAACGACAATGGTGAAAGACTTGCAAACCTATGTGCCTTCAACAAATTGGTTATAGGTGGTACAATATTCGCCCACAAACGCATACACAAGGCTACATGGGTCTCACCGGATCATACTACTGAGAATCAAATCGATCATATATGTATCAATAAAAAATTTAGAAGATCAATGGAAGATGTAAGAACCAGGAGAGGAGCTGACATAGCTTCAGACCACCACTTGGTGGTTTCTAAAATAAAACTGAAGCTAAAGAAGCAGTGGACAACTGGAGTGTCAGCAGTACAACGGTTCAATACAGGCTTTCTCCGAGACACTGACAAACTCAATGAATTCAAAATATCTCTCAACAACAGGTTCCAAGCCTTACAAGATCTGCCGAAGGAAGAAGAAACCACTATAGAGGACAACTGGAAAGAAATCAAAGAAGCACTAACGTCAACGTGTCAGGAGGTTCTAGGCCGCAAGAAGCACCATTATAAGGAATGGATCTCCACTGAGACATTGAGCAAAATTCAACAAAGGAGGAACAAGAAGATAGAAATCAACAACAGCCGAACAAGAGCAGAAAAAATCAAGGCTCAAGCTGAATACTCAGAAGCAAATAAGCAAGTAAAGAAGAGCATTAGAGCTGACAAACGGAAATACATCGAAAGCCTTGCAACGACAGCGGAGAAGGCTGCAAGAGAAGGAAATATGAAACAGCTATACGACACAACGAAGAAACTGGCAGATAAACATGGTAAACCAGAGCGACCGGTCAAGAACAAAGAAGGCAAGACACTCACTGAGATTGAAGAACAAAAGAATAGGTGGGTAGAACACTTTGAGGAACTTCTAAATAGGCCAGCTCCACCGAACCCACCGGACATTGAAGCAGCACCTACAGATCTCCCGATAGATGTCACTCCACCAACGATGGAAGAAATCAAGATGGCCATCAGGCAAATCAAAAGTGGGAAAGCAGCAGGACCTGACAATATACCAGCTGAAGCACTCAAGTCAGATATCGACCTAACAGCAAAGATATTCCACGTTTTATTCAAAAAGATCTGGGAAGAAGAACAAGTGCCGGCAGACTGGAAAGAAGGTTATCTTATCAAGATACCAAAGAAAGGAGATTTGAGCAAATGTGACAACTACAGAGGGATCACGCTACTGTCGATACCAGGGAAAATCTTTAACAGAGTATTGTTGAACAGAATGAAAGATTCAGTGGAGACTCAACTGCGAGATCAACAAGCTGGTTTTCGGAAGGATCGGTCGTGCACGGACCAAATCGCAACACTACGGATCATCGTTGAACAATCAATTGAATGGAACTCGCCCCTGTACATCAACTTCATTGATTATGAGAAGGCGTTTGATAGTGTAGATAGGAGAACACTATGGAAACTTCTTCGACACTACGGTGTACCAGAGAAACTCGTCAACATCATCCGGAACTCTTACGACGGAACACAGTGCAAAATTGTGCATGGAGGACAACTGACAACTGCATTTTCAGTGAGGACCGGAGTCAGACAAGGTTGCTTGCTGTCACCTTTTCTCTTCCTCCTAGTGGTCGACTGGATCATGAAGACCTCCACATCTGAGGGAATGTACGGGATTCAATGGACAAGTAGGATGCAACTCGATGATTTGGACTTCGCAGATGATCTAGCTCTTTTAGCACATACACACCAACAAATGCAAGCGAAGACAATCAGTGTAGCAACAACTTCAGCAGCAGTAGGGTTGAACATACATAAGGGTAAGAGCAAGATTCTCAAATACAACACAGGGAGCACCAACCCAATTCAACTTGATGGGGCAACTCTGGAAGAGGTGGATACCTTCACATATCTGGGGAGCATCATCGATGAAAAAGGAGGGTCTGATGCAGATGTAAAGACAAGGGTTGGCAAGGCAAGGGCAGCATTCCTGCAGTTGAAAAACATCTGGAACTCAAAACAAATATCAACTAACCTCAAAGTCAGACTCTTCAATTCGAACGTGAAGACAGTCCTGCTGTATGGAGCTGAAACCTGGAGAATTACTGCAAACATCCTCAGACGGATACAGGTATTTATAAACAACTGCCTACGCAAGATACTGAATGTCCGTTGGCCGGAAACCATCAGCAACAACTTACTATGGGAGAGGACAAACCAACTTCCAGCAGAAGAGGAAATTAGGAAAAGACGGTGGAAATGGATAGGACATACACTACGCAAACCATCAGACTGCATCACAAGACAAGCATTGACATGGAATCCTGCTGGGAAACGGAAAAGAGGAAGGCCAAAGAACACGCTGCGTCGAGAATTGGAAGCAGACATTAAAAGGATGAGCAGCAACTGGAAACAACTGGAAAGGATTGCTCAGGACAGAGTTAAATGGAGAACACTGGTGAGCGGCCTATGCTCCTCAGCGAGGAGTAACGGGCAGTAAGTAAGTAAGTAAGTACAACCCTCTAGCTTGATAATAAACGTATACTTATAAGTAGCTAACTTCGGAAAGTATTCTTGAGTTTTTGGTGACAGTAATTAATCAATGGCTAGCTCAGCCATATTGGAATTGTGGTTGATAACAATGGTGCCAGTCAAGGACAACTGTACTGTACTGCGAATAAACTGAAGTTAGCAATGTACACTGACTGATTCAAACTCTGTGGTTAGATAACACTATCGTGTTCATCATAAGGTCTTAAATTTCTGTTTTTAGTCCGGCATAAGATTGTCGTTGCATACTCCTTATGATGATCAAACAAGGATGAATCAACTTACTGAATGCTAATTAGCCTTCAATTATTCTCCAGCTTCTATCACTCCATTATCATAGTTAAGATCAAATAAATTAATCCCCACAACTCCCCCCCCCCTTAGACTAGTAATACTGTAAGGTATTGTGTCATTGAACAGCGTTTGTTGTCTTTTCACTATATCACTTGCTGAATTCAATAGATTATCCCTAAGTAAATGAGTGAATCAAACCGTTACTTCATTAACTAACAAAACCCCAATAGATGAACTTAACTTTTCATATGCGAAAACAAAGTACAAATACTTCTATATATCTTTATTAAATTGTAATAGTTATTGAAACAGTTCATTTCCAATGTTTATGTATTTAAAGAGTGTTTACTCTCATCTCTCTCTCTCTCTTTATTTCTCAATAATTAGATTTATTAGTTTGGTCATGTGAACGTGTTCAAGGTTGGTTAGATGAAATCGGTTTAAAAGAATATTCACCAAATTTAAATGGATCTGGTGTACATGGTGGAGTGATTGCTTTACATCCTGATTTAAATGCACAACAACTTGCTTTAACACTACAAATACCTACATCAAATACTTCAGCTCGTGCTGTACTCGCTAGAGAATTGGCACAACTTGTACAACGTTTTCGTGCTAATGTACCTATTGCAGCAGCTACTATTGGACCAGCTCCAAGAGTATTAGCAATGGAAGCTGCTGCTGTGGTTGCAGCGAATAGAGCTCGTGCGAAATTTGAAGGTCAAGATATTTGTTATCCTGATGATGGATTTAATGAAACAGCTGTAAGTAATTCTTGAAGTAATGAGATACTTAGTCTTAACAGTGAGGCTTATTAGTTGAAACATTTTGACTCTCAACTGGTAATTTGAACGTTCGAATCCAGTTTAACCATTTAGATAGTATTATTAATTCTTACACAAATAGAGTGTGTCTCAAAGTAAAGTATCTAAACTTGTATTTGGTTCATGAGTAGATCAGTTTCAGTTTCTATATAGTAACGTACAACAATGTTAGCCTTAACATCGTCAGGTACCTTAGGTGATGTCTCAAGCCACTGAGCTGGAAAATCTTTAGAACCCCAACCAACGAGTCAGAGTGCACTGACAGTGGTTAATCCCGTACAGCTTTATTTTATACTACAGCATCACTTCACAAACTAATCAGATCTCATTTTTCATCCAGTCACAGCATCGGTACGATACCCACGATATGGAAGCCACTAGGATGATATTCGTAAAACATGACTACTCCACTGAAGTTGTTTCACGGTGATAATACCAATTGAATTGCCATCGCAGTACCCGAGTATACATTGAACCCTGGTATATTAATAACATGATGTCGCCACCAGGTATCAGTTATTCTTCAGAGACCATAAATACCGGATACAGAGAGTCACCGAAAACCCTGGAGTTAAAAACACAAAGTCACGTAAGAATAGGATAAAGCTTCTCTCACCCTTACTAGATGAATAGTGTTCACATCAGGTGACAGTGGTTTCATTCCTCTTCACATTACTGTTTGTGATAAATTTCAACGATACAGCTGTAGTAAATAGCCTGTTACCTAACTGTAGGCCAGAATGATTTTGTAACATAATGATCTGCGTTATATGAACTATCATCAATTCAATTATCTTCAGTGGTGAAATTTCTTTAATGTTTCTATTGAATACAAGATGTTTTTCTCTGTTGTATATAATTTTTATTAAGGTAAATATTCAGTGATTAACGCTATGTTCTGCTGGTTGGCTCTAATCGTCTCATTATTTCACTAGATGACGTCATCAGCATAGATTTCTAAAAGATGTGAGCTGACAGAAGTTTATGCTACTGATGATATCGTCTAGGATGACAATAAATTCTTCATGATTAAACTCCTAACTTCATCAAAATCATCCTACATGAGGTATAAATCTTCTCCAAAACAAATAAATAAGACTATTTGTAAATAATTCCGCTAATTGTCGATCCGTTTAAAATTTCCCACTATATTAATTAAGCAAAAAAAGTATTTCAATAAATAATTTGTTTTATTTTCTAAATAAATTTTTATCAGATTTTACAATTAACTACTTAAATTAATCAAAACAAATGTACTTTTTAGAAAAAAGAAGGCTAAATAGAATTAACGAAATATCCATGAAATAGATTTTCATATTAATGTATATCTGTTGAAATGATTGACATGTAATGCTGTATGGTTTAGATAGCATTTTAGATAAAATATAATATTGTGAGAATTAATGACTGTAATGAAATACAGATAACATATAAAGTATGAGAAATAATAACATATTTCAACATAAAGTTACTCAATATACAGATGTGTATGAGTTAGTTTGAAGTAATAGGTGGATTGTTCGAATGTAGAAGTGTAAATTGGTTATAAGAATTTATATTGATTGATCAGTGAATAGTGACTAGTGTAACGTTTGTCGTGTCATTTTTGGTATTGATTGAGTTCTGTCGGTTAAGTTTCAGTATGGTCACTAGCCTAAGTAAACTGTGTTGTGATGTAGGATGAAATTTTGCCCTCCTAAAACCACCTTTTATTACAACAAAGTACACGCGATGTCGAGTTACCTAGTCTTGGACCTCATTTTAATTTGGTCTATGGAATTTAATTTTCAACGTAAGAGACTCAATAAACATCTCATTAATCACTACTCCAATTAATCCAGTTATCTCACTCGTACAGAATGTCAGTCGCTGCCTGAATAGCTCAGTGATGCCTGATCGCATACTGTGAAATTATCTGGATTGATAGGAATCCATGAGGGTGCATCAGTTCCTTCAATGTTACTGATGAGTGTCAAATTACAGTTAACCTGATAATAATAGCAGTATCCATTACTTTAAATGTTGTTTCATTTAGGAATTCTTATCTCCAGCCTATTAATATTTCAGGAAGTGTCTGCTTAACATTCAGTCAAATTGTAATAGTTATTAGGTGCTACCTATTTTCAATCACTGTAATTTTTGCTACTACGTCAACTAATGAAGCCATTAATTTTAATATATACGATGCCTGCTTTCCAATATGTTAGCCTCTCGCTTTTCTCAATATATGCATGAATTACAATATTTCAACAACTGAAATGTTCCTACCGAAATTTCCTTGCATTTAGCATCGCGACAATTCGTGAGACAATTCGTGAGCCTTTTTTGGATAGTGCGTGTGTACATATAGGTATAGTTCATATTTGTTTTGTTAAAAAAGAGAGGCTGGACTTGCTTTTTTAGATGTATAACTGGTGTTTTTTATACAGGTAAATTAATGTTGGAATCGTCTCTGGCTTCTGAAGGCTTCAGAGCTGGAAGATTAATGTAACAGGTTCGTTTGAAGACAAAGTTGTTGACAGTCTTTACGACTTAGTTAGGAGAGGAAATAAATATCGTCAATAGTGGTCAATATAACTTACAGCTGAAATGATAAATAAAAAAATAAATGACTTTGATTTATTGTATTGGCTGGCAATTCATTTTATTTCTTCTCATCTGCTTCAGATAACTAATGTTTGTGATGGAATAGAACCAACAGAAGATAGAGCCACACCGACGAATATTTCTGAACGAAATCATTCAGATACACAACGAATTCAAATAGAATTGTCCAGTTCTAATTCAGATAAAAGTGGTGTCAATACTAAAACGTCTGAGATACCATCTTCTGATTTAGGATCAGAATGTTTCACAACTGATAGTAATACTAATGTTAATAATAGTAGTAATTATAATAATACAACTGCACATAGTCACACTTCAATCGGGCCTACTACAATATCACAGAAGAAACGTGCTCCTCAGGTACCTTCTGTTACTAGTACTACTGTCACTACAAACATAACTACAACTTGTACTACAGCTCCCAGTACTCAATAAAACAACAACCACATCTTAAACAGGTTTGGATATCTGATTCATCAGTGTGTATGTGACACCTTTATTTTCATTCATACTTACCTTTACAAGAAGAAAAGTATTACTTAATGTTTAAACAGTACACATTTACGAATAAAATATGATTATCTTATAATTTGAATGCTGTAATCAGCGCAGAACCTAAATTAAGGTATATATATATATATATATATATATATATATATATATATATATATATATATCCAGATACGATCTCCTTGGTAAGAACCCACTACGTCACTCTACACCTCCAACCAGATATAAGCGTATTGTTTCATCGAGTTATAACATTTATGATAAATATTATCTCCTGTCCAATTTTGTTTCTTATTTCTGCTGACTTATATCACATGATTTGATATGTTCTGTTTTTTTGTGTAGTTTTTCTCTTCTTCATTGTATCGTTTCTCTACGCAGATACTTTGTACACTTTTTCCCACTTCATTGTTGTTTTCTGTATTCGTTTCCTCACTTTCTTATTTTGACTTTATCACAATTATCGTCCTCTATGTTCTTGGTTAGTTAATATCTTATTACTCCATCAGTAGTACATATATATTTTTTCCATGTTGATTTATTAACTTTTTAGATGTCCTATATTTTATTCTAATTTATTTGGAAATGAATTAGAGAATGGATGTAATGAACGTTCTGAGGAGAATAGATTGTTTCCTTACTCCCAGCCTCATCTGCATTTTCGAAAAATAATATCTGGTTCTTATATATACTGTACCTGTCTCTTCGTCTTTCGCCTCGTTCCACTCCAACACTATTGTACTTCATTCATTGTAGTCAACTACCAAAACCATAGTATGAGAGGATTAACTAATGGTCTTTCAATTTTAGGTGGCATTCTTTTTTCTTCATCTTGTCTATTTACAATTTGTATATCATCCAACTAATTTCCTTTCATCATTGTTTATTCCTTCTCCTCGTTATTTTGGGTGGTGGCAGTATAGTTCTCTAAATTAGTTTCAAGCAAAAGATGAGGTGACTAAATAATTTATTACTACTATTAATATCGTTTAGTCGCATATTTGGTAATAAAAAAATTGCACAATTAATATCAATCTCATGATTTACATGAATTTAAATTCGTGCATATAGTTGCATTTTATCCTGTCTCAGTCACCTACATACATGTCGAGTTCATATTCTCAAAAGTGACTACACTGCATTACTTTTTATTGTTTGTACTGAAAAAAACCACATTGGATTAAGGTAATCATTATCTTTTATTACACATATACTCACGTACTCTCCATCTCACTGTTTTTTTCTGCCTTTATAACGAAGATCGAAATCATATCAGATCAAGTGACAATGATGATTGTGACGATATTACTGATAAACAAGTGTTCTTTTTTCAGTACTAAATATCTCGTTTTTATGATTTCATAATATTTAGCTTGCTCACGATCTCATGCATAGAGAAAACACTGACACGAATACACCGTACATTATAAATACCCACAAGAATATAATATATGCATATATTTCACATTTTGTACATAAATTTATTTATTATGGTTGACAACGATAGGCTTGTTGAACTCATCCAGTCCTTTTTAATTTTCTTCTGTTTGTATGTGTTGATACAGTCTACTATATATAGTCTTAGTGTTACTATCATTGTTATATTATTATTATTATTATTACTATTGATTGTCACTATTATTACAACTACTTTTATTATTATTATTATTATTATTATTATTATTATTACCACTACTATTGGTGGTGATGTTTGTACTGAAAAAAACTTGACAAATGTTTGTACATTCGACCTGGTGACAATATACACATATAAAACTGGTACATAAGTAATCTGGATTCTCATTTTAATAATTTTTTCAGTGTGGTTTCCACGTAGAGTGAGAAAAATAAGAAATAACATGCGGTCTATTGGGTTTTTACTGCGTACATCCACTTAGGTGCAATAGTGCACCATTAGATGGACGTTAATCATATTTTGTACGTTATAATCGGTGGTATTTGGTTGTGTGCTCTTATTTTCTGATAATGTCTTGTCTTAAGGTACATATATGTAATATGAATTGCTTGGTTGGGTATACTACATCTTTCCGACTAAGTAATCAACAACACCACGTGATTAACCCTAACTAATTGTATAATAACAGACATAAATTGGCAAACATGTCCTTTAACTGGTCATTTTAGTGCACATCGCTCCTTATTCTGCGTTAAGGTGATAGTCATGTAGGCATGCTGCACATTTTGGGGGTCGTCCTTTATCGCATAAACTCATGAAAATATCAAAAATGAATACTAAGGTCGAATCAAAGGGTCAATACTATGTCTTCTACTTTACTGCTTCATTCAGCTGTGGGTGAAAATAAGTGTTGACGCTTTGCAGTTTGTTAACACGTCGGGAAACTAGAGCTTTAACTCTGTTAAACATTTAAATGACAGGCTAATTGACGTAAGTTAGTAGATGTGAGTGAATTAATGCCGATAAGACAGTGGTTATTCTATCAACTAGTTTGAGAAGTCCAAACTACTTATTATATTGAGTGACTCACTTAATCACATCGACAACTTAATATGTTGTCGAACTTACACTAGTAGTGCTCAGTTCAGGCAAGATACGTGGTGACCAAAATAGATGAGTACTAGCATTGTGTCTAAACGAACTATTAGCATCTACATTATAATCTACGGTTTGACTGAGCGGAAACCAATTGGTTGGTATGTCGCCAGAGTGGACAAAGTCTTCCCCAGAGGCAAAGAGCGAGAGAACAACAAATAAGAGTCAATAAAAAATAATTTATTGGGTAAGGACAATGGTCTTTATGTACCGAACACTTGATCAATAAAAACTTATCTAACGAAGTTGTATGAAAACTTGGATAATAGGTGCATAGTAAAATTGCAATGTCTTTAGACCGGGAATAAGTATAATATTAGCTCATAGATTTTATGAAATTTGAAAATTTATGGAATATGGGCATTTCATTTACATAATGTTGTATAGTCACAACTAAGTAACATCCTTATATCACTGAAGATAAGCTCTAAACATTGTAAATCCCGGTTCTTTGCGCTGTTACGCACCAAGATTAACATCACATTAGTAGAATTAGGATTTACCAAAATGGTAACAATAATAAAAACAAAAAAGTGAACGCGTAGAATATGGTTCAGAAAGATAGTATGGAGCGTGGGAAGAGAATTGTGAAGTCGTTTTAGGCTTACGATTTAACAGTGGACAACGAGTGGACACATCTACGCAATTGTGACCGATTCTGAGTCATGTCACTCAGTGTTTCTAGCCGCTGGTTACGGTTTTCGCGAAGATCCCATCCAGGTAGTTGGCATCTACTCACACAACACGAACCAGCAGTCAGTGACTTCATGGACTGATGCCATGGCTACCCCTAACTCCAGTCCTGCTCTTATATCGGTCAAAATCGCGCATCAAGTCAGACGGTTGTTGGGTATATGCAACACATGTCCCAACTACTTCAGTCAATGAAGATTCACAACCTCATCGACTGATTCACCACATTTGTCTAACATCCGTCGTCTAACCTCGTTATTACTTACTTGGTGATTCCAGCTAACGCGAGCAATGTTTCGAGGGCATCTATCGTCAAAACTAATAACCCCTGAGTTATGTCTACCCTTAATGGCCACGACTCACATCCATACGGTAACACAGAGCAAACCGTTGCGCAACGCACTTTTTCCTTCGTTGAGAGACGAATATCTCGTCTACGCCATTGGTGACAGAAGCTGGTAAAAGCCAAACGGGCTTTCTGAATTCGTACTGATATTTCGTCAGAGACCAGCCGATCAGGGCTAGTCAGACTTCCAAGGTAAGTGAAGTGGTCGACGTGCTCAACTATTTCACTCCCTACCTTTAGCTTAGGTGTTGACGAAGACCAGTCCTGGAGCAATAGTTTGCATTTACGAGGGGAGGAATGCATTCCGAACATGTTTCATTAGAGCTTATTGCTATTAAGAGGTTCTGTATCTTATTAGCGACTTTGCCAAACAGGACTATGTCATCAGCACGTTCTAAATCAATGAGTGGATCCCTCGGCAGAAGCTCGATTCCTGAAAAATCAGACGATGAGTTTGTTATTCCCAACAGAAAACTGACTATGAAATTAAATAAAAATGGAGAGAATGGGTATCGTTGACGGACACCACATGTTCGGATGACAGTTCACTATAAGCTCTGACACGACTAACAGTTTTTGAGTAAAGCTTGGAGCCTGATGGGATAGGTTAACAGAAGTTCATCAACTCAGCAGACATTGTCGAGATCCACTGACTTTTCTTGACCTGTTGATTTAAGTCCGTGATGGATTTCACTGTAGATGCCACAGTCGCTTAAATGTCATGCCAAGTAGGATCTAGTTGCGTCGCATATTTTCAGTTGCCTAAATGATTTTTTAGTTGTTCCTGGAATTTGATCTTTGCTGTCTCATTGCTGAACTGAATTCTAATGAGTTTTCCTGTAGTAGTTTTTCCTCGCCGAATAAGATGCAAATCAATGCGTGCTCATACTAGAGCATGATCAGAATCTAAACATGTACTCTGGGAGGATTGGCAATCTTCTATCGTGCCCTCCTCTCAACGGTGACTGATGGCGATTTGGCCTATTTGAGTCCACTGTTGAGCAGGTCCAGGTGGTCTCCATGTTACGCGATGTCGCTCCTTATGCTTAAAGTTAGTTTTTACTAGAAATAATCGATTGTCTGAGCAAAATTGTAGCATACAGTCGCCGTTATCCGTTTTCTAAGCTGGAATACTGAAGCATCCGCTCAAATGTGCCTGTTCTGCACCGATGTGAAGTTTTCCAGCATGGTCTTAATAGACTCGGGACGTCATTTCGTGGGCTAGAATCATTAGCGCTGATGACAAAGGAGGAAGTTAAAGATAGGGAATTAGGCTTAAAGGTAGGAGTACGATAAATATTAGGAATAAGAGAGGGAGTTTGATTAAAATGACGGTGATCTTGTGTACTGATAGAGGTATGAGAACGCTATCTTTTACCAATTGTCCATACTGTGGAAAGGTCCTTCATGATGTACCCCGAAAGTAAAATGGGCTAGGGTTGGTCTGAAAGACCTGGGAGCGTGACCGCAGTACCCAAAAACGGCTGCTTGAGGCCAGTCACACACGGTCTTTCTAAGAGAGGCTTCCTTATCGTAGCTTTGTACTTACTAAGGCTTTGCTGCCGGAGACGGAAATCCGCGGAGTAAGGTGTGTTTTATTTTGTGGGAAGGCGGCATCGCTTTTATGCTGGTTGTTTGAGGTAAAGGCATTACTGCCATCACACCACTTTACAGCCAGCAGTACGACTTCTTCCTGGGATCTTGGATTTACTTCCGGTTGGAGTCTGTTTCTGTAGTAGTTATTAAATAAAAGCATCTACATCTGCAATCTATGCTCACTCAGAAGAACGGGTGCATTTTTTGTGTCAAAGGTGGAGTTTGAAGTTCAAAGATTTTCTCATAAATGGGAGTAAGATCAGCTTTTCTTATGAAATATATTTGGGAATTTCAACTTGCTTCTACTTTTGTGCAATGAAATAAACTTAGGGAATGTTGTACATTCGTTCATGCCAGCAGAATTGTTGAGCGATAGTTGGACTCCGAAAACTTTTGAGCTCAAAGTCACTGATACCAAATAAACTGTCGTGCTAACTAGATAATGAAAGATTGTGAGAAATCTGGCCTAGCACCAAATAATGACCAATTCTGTGTGAATATTTCAATTTAGTTTTGGTCACCTTAGAAACACTATCATAAAACGGCTTTTGTTAAAGTCGATATAACATGGCAGTTTACTCGAACTCGCTAGAATACGGCTAAACATCTCGTGACACAAGTGAGCAGACGAATAGGAAAATTTTACCTAATGTTTGTGGTTCTCCATAGCTCTTTGATTAAGTACAGTCCATGACACGAAACTGGAGACACGTTTTAAGGTATATCCTGAATTATGGGTAAAGTATAAGGAAGTAATGCAGGCTCACGTTGCAAAGGGGTATGTGGAGAGAGTCATCATGGAGCCACCGGGAAAATGGTATTTGTCACATCATCTGGTTGTTAACCCGCGTAAACCGGGCAAAGTTCGAGTTTTGTTCGATTGTTCGGCGAAACTTAATGGAGTGTCACTAAACTACATGCTACTTAGTGGACCGAATCGTATATCTTCGTTATTAGGAGTACTGTTTAGATTTCGCCGATCATCCATTGCTATCGCCGCAGATATAGAAGAGATGTTCTTACAAGTCAAGATTCCTGAAGCGGATCGTGATTATTTAAGTTTTCTTTGGTGGGAAACCGGTACGAGAGATAAAATATCAGAGTACAGAATGATGGTTCATCCCTTTGGTGCTACCTCTACGCCATTTTGTGCCAATTATGCTTTGCGACAAGCGATATCTGTATTCACCGGGGATGCGCCAGAAATGAGACAGGTGGTAGATAAAATAGAATTGAGACTTTTATTTGGAAAGGCCAGAGTAGCACCCATGAAGACTGTCACGATTCCCCGTTTAGAGTTAAATGCTGCATCGATGGCTATTAGAATGTATAGTGTGATTCAAGAGGAACTTAACATAACTCCAGATAAGACAACGTTTTGGACAGATCCCATGACTGTAATTTACTATCTGAGAAATGAGTCAAACAGGTACTTCTGCTTCGTGGCAAATAAAGTAGCCTTCATTAGAGAAGTTACCCATAAGAATCAATAGCAGAGATGGTTAGAGGAGTACATTATGACACTGCAAACAAGAGATAAATGGAAGACGCTAAGAAGAAATCTGCAGGTTGATGTTGCACTAGTAGCTGAAAAATCAACGTCAGATCGATGGCCACTCGGCATAATGGTTAACGTCCATACGGGTGAGGACAGTCTTGTACTAACCGTAGAGGTGAAAACTAGAAATGGATTGTTGACAAGAGAAGTGAGAAAGCTGTGTTTGCTAGAACGTTGTGATGAGAGACATCTACAGAACTATGAGGTAGATGATTTCCCTACGTAAGGAGGTAAGGGTGCATGATAAGTGTCTTTCAGGCGTACTGCTGTAAGTCCTGGAAGATAACTGTCTACGCAACTTACTTAAAGTAGTGGGTGTTAAATTACTGTATATACACATCTTTCTCCAATGTTTAATTTAATGATTCTAATCATGACTCATCTTATAAGTAACTCGTTTGCCATCGTTCCTGTTGCTGCATCTATGGAGCTAGGTTATTTTGTTAGTGAGCTAGAGATATGTATGACTGACAGCTTATACGCCGGGGAGAACTGAATGACGAGTGGGTTCATAGTTGGTGACTGGAACTCGTGTTGTTTGGCTGGGTATGTTTGTGTGTTTAGTTTTTGTTGTAGGCCCATCCCGAGAAGCCCAGGCCGTGTAAACAAAAAAAAGGTCTACGTCCCTTTTTGCCGGGGAGTGTCAAGGAAGTTGAACATTGGAACCACTGAATGTTGTTTGGCTGCATCGAGTTCCTTTATTATCAGCCATTTGTTCTGGAACGATTGAGCGAATGTTCGGGTTACTGTTGGAGTCAATACTATTCAGAAGCACACTTCTAATTACTTTGTATATTTATTGCTCTATTTTAGACTATTGTTATTGCTATTATTGTTGCTGTTGGCATCGTTGTTGCCATCGCTGCTATTGTACACAGTAATTAATCGTTTTCCGATGACTTCTTGTTATTCCTTTGGGTTTTGGTGATAATAAACAAGATCGATACTCGATTAGTTAGAAAATCTTGATCAGTAGAAGCAAGACAGTAGTGTTCTGAACTCCAATAAGCGCTCAATCGTAGCAATTCAGTCGGCTGATTTGACAACAGTAATCTCATGACCCTACCACTTGCATTTAAAAACAGTAATTTCGCCACGATTATCAGCCACTTCACTAGAGTTGGGAGTACTTAACCAAAATACTGTATGAGAGAAACACCATGAAACGTGGCTTACGCAGCCCAATATAGTTAAATGCACCCAGTATATGACCAAGTGTCGTTTACCGTTTAGCCACAACAACTAACGATTAAACCCATGCGTACGAATAAGAACAATTCAGAAGACAGTGAGGGATGTAAAAGAAGTTATATTATGATCGCCAGTAGTGTCAATAGGATTGACTAATTACAGAGTTGCTTCCCACATCGTGCTGTGTCGTGATCTGGTGGTGGTGCGTCCCTGAGCGTCTTTAACTAGTCATGTCCGCTTAAACAAACATGGTCAGCGTCAATGTTGAAGGCCTATGTAACTATTTGTTTAATGGATTTGTAGCGGTAAATAATCCCCAAAATAAATAGTTACATAGGTTTCGACATTAATGCTGACCATGTTTGTTTTAGCGGACACTACTAGTTGAAGGCGCTCGGCCACGCATCATCACCAGATCACGTCACGCCGCATCATGGAAAGTATCTCTCTCTAGTTTGCCAACCTAGACGTTGCTATTCCATTGCCGCTCTATTCACAATCAAATATAACTTCCTTTCCATCTTTTATTGCCTTCTGATTTATTCTCATTCGTAAGAGTGGGTTCAAACGTTAGAAGTTGCCCTGGTAATACAGCAAGCGTAACTTGGTCATATATTAGGTGCACTTCATTGGTGAGCACGATGTGTTCTGGACACGTTCATAACTGTGAGTTCGTTCCTGTTTATAGTTTTTAACAGTATTTTGGGTGTGATTAGCATTTTTTGCACATTTTGACTGCATTTACTTTTGTATTTTCATATACTGCATATATAACATGACTGACCAGACTCCTAAGTTGATTAAGATTAAAACTCCCACACCCCCCAAACTTTCAGCTCATCCCTTTCTGGACAGAAAACGTAGAAGCTTGGTTCTGCTACGCAGAAGCCAAGTTTCGAGACCACGATGTGACAGACCCACGCGTTCAATTCCTTACCGTTGTAAGGTCACTTCTGCGTGAATTGAACAGGTACGTCACCCCCTTTTTTTCAACCCTGACTGCCTAGAACCTTATGACCAGCTCAAAAGATCAATTCTCAAACGCGGAGACTTATCCGACAGACAACGTCTTGATGAGTTGTTTCACACCATCGAGTTAGGTGGCGGTTCAGCAACGGAAATGTTATCGCGCATGCGAGAAGTGATTGGTCTACGCAACTTCGACGAAGGTCTTTTCCGCCAACTCTTCTTATCAAAACTGCCACAACAAGTGCAAGCAGTTCTGGTAACGTTTAATAACAACCCAGTAGATGAACTAGCTTCATCTGCTGATCGAATTCTGGAGATCACCAGAAGTCGAAACAATGAGGTTTTTTCGATTACTTAAAAACCTCATTCCACCGAAAACGACGTGACAAAATTGTGTAATATTATTTCTTGTTTTCTTGACATGAAAGAAAGACACCGACTGAACGAACCGTAGCCGGTGGAAGCAGCCGCCTTTTATTAATTACTGACGTGATAACGAAGGTTCGCCACCTCGTCGACACTGGCGCAGAAGTTAGCGTTCTTCCTGCAGCTCCATCTGATCGCCATCATGAAGCTGCGTTCAATTTACAGGCAGCCGATGGAAAACACATAACTACGTAAGATAAACGATATGTCTACTTAAACGTGGGTTTACGAAAACCCATACACTGGATTTTCACTATCGTCGATGTGAAAATACCTATCACAGGCATAGATTTACTTAGCCACCACAACTTGCTTGTGGACCCTAGCAAAAAAAGACTAGTGGATAGTAACACAAATCTCCACGTTCGTGGAACCGCTGCAACAGGTTGTAGTTTATGTCCTCTTCGTTTTAAACATTTAATTAACCCTTATTTTTAGCCGATACCCGACAAGTATTCAGACCCAAATAAGGCAACATCAAAATTATCATGTGTAACCAGCAATGTTACACATCACATCACGACTACAGGTCAACCTGTGTTTTCCAAAGCACGCCGACTCGCACCCGAAAAACTAAGGATTGCGAAAAACGAACTCGATCATATGATTGACTTGGGAATAATACGCCCATCTTGTAACCCATGGTCATCTCCATTACATATGGTCCCGAAGAAAGATAGCAATGATTGGCGTCCCACCGGTGATTACCGACGTCTCAACGCCCAAACTACTCCCGATCGTTACCCTTTACTGCACATCTACGATTTAACGGCCACCCTGGAAGGGATGACAATGTTTTCGAAACATACGGAAATGCCAAATCGGAACAGCCTCGTCGGACTTCCTGGGGCATACTATTGATGCGAATGGTATACAACCCCAAAAACACAAGGTGGCGGTTATTCGGGAGTACTCGGAACCAATCACCATCAAGCAGTTGCAAGCTTTCAATGGATTCGTAAGTTTCTACAGACTGTTTATACCAAAGTGTGCATCTATCATGAAACCACTAATGGATCAGCTTCGTGGAAATAAAAAGGTGTTCACAATGGATGCAGACTCAAAGAAAGCCTTTACTGCGACTAAAGAAGCAATAGCCAATGCGACTATGCCGGCACATCACAATACTGAAGCTTCTGTTAGCATCGTGGTTGATGCATCTGACTCAACCATTGGCACAGTTCTGCAACAATGGACTGGCCAAACTTAGCAACCATTAGCATTCTTCTCAAGACGACTATGCGATACCGAATCAAGATACAGCACTTTTGGTCGTGAACTGCCAGCCATGTACTGTGCTGTACGACATTTTCAACATTCCATCGAAGGCCGGGAATTCACAATATTCACCGACCATAAACCACTGACGTTCTCTATGAAGTCATCTTCAGATAAGTACTCTCGCGAGAGTCGCGTCATCTAGACTACATTTCCCAGTTCTCTACTGATATACGACATACATCTGGAGATAACAATGTAGGTGCCGACGCGTTGTCACGAATACATGCCTTGAATCGTATCCAAGGCATCGACCTTGTGGAACTAGCTCGACTTCAAAATGAAGACAATGATCTTCATCACGAGTTATCCACAACAACGCTTAAACTTCAAACAAAGACGATTGGAAAAGGTAAGAAAACTTTAATTTGCGATTTTTCTACAGGTACAGCCCGTCCAATCGTTCCCAAGAGTTATGGACGAATCACCTCTGACACATTGCACAACCTCTCTCATCCTGGAGTTCGTGCTACGTCTAAACTGATTGCCCAGAGATTTTGTTGGCCAAGCATGAATAAAGACATCAAAGAATGGGCACGCTCCTGTGTGGCCTGCCAAAAGAGCAAAGTAATTCAGCACAATAAATGTCCTCTTGGCACTTTCCCAACTCCCGACGCTCGATTAGACCACGTCCACCTTGATTTGGTAGGACCCTTACCAGAATCAAATGGATTTTCTCATCTTTTGAAATGCGTGGACCGTTTTACACGCTGGCCAGAAACGATTCCACTGACAGACATCACTAGTGAAACGATTGCTCGCGCTTTCGTCGAACGATGGATAGCGAACTTTGGTTGTCCATCTACAATGACGACAGACCGTGGACGTCAGTTTGAATCTGGATTGTTCCACTCTCTGCCTAAACTGCTTGGAGCAACGCTCTTCCGAACAACTGCCTACCACCCACAATCTAACGGGTTGGTAGGAAGATTTCATCGACAGCTGAAAGCATCACTTTTAGCCACAAACATGCCGCAGTGGACAGAGGCTTTGCCACTAGTCTTACTCGGAATTCGAAGCACTGTAAAAGAAGATTTCGGGTGCAGTGTGGCCGAATTAGTTTACGGAACGACTCTTCGATTACCAGGTGAATTTGTGGAAACCGCTTCCACCTCAACAAACCTAGACATCAATCCTTATGTGAACCGGCTTACAAATGCTATGCGTTCAGTTAAGCCAGTCTAAACTCGACGACAATCGACAGACACTTTTATTTAACCCGACTTAAAATATAGTACACACATTTTCGTAAGTCGTGAAGCTTTACGCTGACCTCTCGACGCGACTTACGAAGGACCATACAAGGTCTTAAAACGAGAAACAAAGTACTATACGATCGACAAGAATGGCCACGAGGAGAACGTCAGCATTGACCACCTCAAAGCAGCCTACCTAGAAGGTAAACCTTTCGATGTCAAACTCGTCACAACACCTCCGAAACTTATCATGAACGAAGTCGTCACGCCACAAACACTGACAATTAAGCAAGCGGAAATTCAGAAGAGCTCCGATAGCCGAGAGCTACACGTTCTGGTAGAAATGTACGGTTTCGAGAACACTTAAACGAATATTACGTCTATTAACTTTTTCCTTATATCCCACTTCCTATGAATTGTAAAGTTTTTTCGTTTTTCCATTTAAAAAAAGAAAGAAAAATCAAATAAAATTACTTTTTAACTTAACGGTATTCATTTTACACATATACGTATGTTAAAAAATATATATCAAAAGACCTTTTATTATTCATGTTAGAGTTGTCGACATTTTATGCGTTTTTGTAGCTGTATTTAGCCATCAAATTGCTTTTAAATATATTTATATATATAAATGAAATGCATACATTCACATCTTTTTTTTGGATTTTCAGGCCGTCTGGGAATGAACAGAAGAACGAGGAAGAGAACGATTATATTTTGCACGAATATTTTATGTAACGACAGCATAGCATAGGTACTGACGCCCAGAAGCCGCACAACATTCAAGCTATCAAAAGAACGTTTACCAATGTCTAACGCATTGGGTTTTATCCTTTGGCTGGTACGTCATAGGGTCCTCACAAACCCATTAGGGGGGGAGTAAGCTGTAGCGGTAAATAATCCCCAAAATAAATAGTTACATAGGTTTCGACATTGATGCTGACCATGTTTGTTTTAGTGGACACTACTAGTTGAAGGCGCTCGGCCACGCATCATCACCAGATCACGTCACGCCGCATCATGGAAAGTATCTCTCTCTAGTTTGCCAACCTAGACGTTGCTATTCCATTGCCGCTCTATTCACAATCAAATATAACTTCCTTTCCATCTTTTATTGCCTTCTGATTTATTCTCATTCGTAAGAGTGGGTTCAAACGTTAGAAGTTGCCCTGGTAATACAGCAAGCGTAACTTGGTCATATATCGGGTGCACTTCAGAATACTTACTGCTATAAACTAATCTTTGTCTTTTCAACCGTGTTCCCCTTCCACATTTCTACTTTTTTGCCTTGTTTGTCTTCACGATTTTGCTTACTATAAAAGTTGCTAGTTCTGTCATTGTTTTATTTAACATTTTTTGTCAAATTAATAAATCTAATATCTGTTTTAGCCTTCATTCTTCCTATTCTTCTGCAGGAATTAACTCGTAACTAACTAAATGAATGCTTGGTAACGTGATAATTGTAACGGCGGTGACCCTATCACTCTGAAACAAACGCGGTTACCTACACCCTAGTTATACCAACCTCCAAAAGAATTGCTACTTTCACTAAGTATTGTGCAGTACAGTGGCTAAACTATCCATCTCAGATGTTACCAAAGGTTTCAGAACCGCACCTTAACAATAAAATGCAGACTCAAAAAAAGACGGCCGGTCTACTGTAGCTAATAACGAAGTCATTTGGTATTTTATCAGTGTTTGGTAATTTAGTTTACTTTTACTCCTCTACTTCGTCTGTGAAATTGTAGCTGATAAGCGCGCGCGCGGTGCAGACAGTAACCATGCTTGTACGTTTGGTAGTTCTAATCGAAGTCCTAAATTAAATATATAGCTTCGGCCACCGAAATCTCTATTTCTTCTAATAGTTGTTTGGTATATTATGTGTTTAAATGTTAGCAGTTTGTTGTCATATCCATAGAGTCTTTATAAAGACTCTTAACCCCACCTCAACATGAAAATGCCATATTAAGAAACCAATTGGTTAAAACTAGTTCATCACAAAGATATTGTTCAGCAAATATATAGCTTAGGCTTAGCATAACTGATCTGTTAATTTTGAATCCAAAGTCAAGGTCTGATCCAAACGGTATGGTTACATCAATGTCTTAAATATTTAACATGTTCGCAATTATCCTTCAGTAATTCTATCCTGTTACGAAATAAAAGCAGACTTGTTTCAGGCATATATCATACCTAACAAGCCTCAGGATGTCTTTTGCCGAAAGGTTCGTCGAATGTTGTGTTGTAGTTTCCAGCGCTGTTACAGTTATGAATAGGCTACGTGACTTGAATACTGTATTCCAGGAACTATACACTTCGTCATTTCCCTGAGTAACATCGACCAAGCACGAACAGCTGGAGTATATTGAAATTCAGAATAAAGTTTTTTTTAAGAGCTAATCAGTTCAAGATTAACCACTATCTTCTCTCCTATTTACTTAACTAGTGTGGATTAGGTATATTCACTTCAAGGGCACCTTAAAGTGGCCAGTTTTACGAAGTTGGATTAGTACTTTGTTTTTGTACATGAGTTGTTCTGCACAGTAAAGTTTCGTGATAACCTTACACGTTTTTTCTAGACCAGGCGTTTTGTTTTGAATTTTATTACCTGTACTACTTTGGATATTTTAGGCTACCTCCCCTTTAATTGATATATTATCAGTTATAACTAATGTATTCATAATTAGTTGAATTACCATACTAGAATTTTCTGTCACAAATGCATAGTATAACAGTTATGTGTATAGTCACAGTTTTTTTTCGTAAAGTCAATAACAATTTGTTACCGCATGCTAGGTGGCTTGTAGTGTAGTATATAAACTTGTACACAGTCCAAACCGCATATGTTGTTTCTTCCCAACTTTACAAAGGAAAACTGCTTAATAAATGAACAGTATCCCGCCATAGCTGTTATACTTGTGTGCAACATGTGACATCAGGGTACAGAAACCTTGTCATATAAATGACCAGATGTATCTTGTCTATAACTTTGCATCTATTACGTAAATACATTTCACTAACTTTTCAGCAACCAGCCAGGATTATTCTCCTGAAGGAAGGTACTGATTCGTCACAGGGTGTCCCACAGATAATAAGTAATATAACTGCTTGTGAAGCAGTTTCTGATGCAGTTCGTTCTACATTGGGTCCCCGTGGAATGGATAAGCTTATAATAGACGATAAAGGAAAAGCTACTATATCAAATGATGGAGCAACAATCTTGAAGCTACTAGATATCGTTCATCCTGCTGCGCGTACTTTAGTAGATATTGCACGTGCCCAAGATGCCGAGGTTGGTGACGGCACAACAAGCGTTACACTTTTGGCAACAGAGTTTTTGAAACAAGCAAAACCATTCCTTGAGGAGGGTGTTCATCCATCTGTTATTATTCGTGCATACCACCTTGGTGAAAAGATGGCTTTAAAGCGATTAGAAACTATAGCCTGTCGCATTAAAAAAGAAGATCCCAAGTAAGTATTTTTTATTCATTTTAATGAATACTTAGCACCAACCTCAATTTTGATACACGTTCAGTTAATCTGTAAAATGTGTCGTTATTCATCCTGTTATGAGTATTACCAATTAGCTTTTAGTTAAGGTGTTTGCCTTAAGCATTCGTCTTGTTCAAACTGAGACAGATATGAAGTTACAACGTAGCATATGGTACATGCGTGCATCAGTTCAAGTTTCCATACCTAAATTAGCAGATAGAGATTAAATTGTTTGATCAAATTCCAGAGTAGAGGAGGTAGTATTAATGGAAAGGAATAGAGATCGGATTTAAGAAAACATGATTCAGCAAAGAGAAAATTATGATAAGTTCAGAAACTTAGAATTTGGAGGAAGACAAGGAGTGGATGCACCGGCGCCATTGCCGACGATTTTGAGCCATATCACACAAGGTCTCTAACCATTTGTTACGAGCGTCACGCGGACCTCAACCAGGTGGTCTGCACCTGTTAACATGGCTCAGCCTAATTGTCAATGACTTCATGGACTGGTGCCATGTTTTGGTTTGGCCGCCACTAGCTTTCTTCCAGCCTACTCCTACACCAGACAGCATTGCTCGTCGAGGTAGGCGGTGGTTTGACACATTTAACACATGTCCTAACCACCTTAGCTGATGGAGATTTACTACTTCATCAATAGACTTATCGTATTTACCTAGTACTCTATTCCTAACCCACGTATTGCTTACTCGGTGGTCCCAACAAACACGAGCAATGCTCCGAAGACATCGATGATCGAATACTAGGAGCCTACGAATATCCTCCATCCTTAATCGCCATGTTTCACATCCACAAAGTAGAACGGATCGAACTATTGCGCAGTAAACGCGTTTTTGAGTCAGTAGTCGGATGTTTCGCCTACGCCACAAGTGACGCAAATCCCCAGAAGCTAATCGGGCCTTATGTATACGAGCCGAGATTTCAGCAGACACCAGACCGTCAGAACTGATTAGGCTCCCAAGATAAGTGAAGCGGTCAATACATTCAACTGCCTCACTCACTATCACTAACTTCGGTACCGAATCAAGCCAATCCTCAAGTAAAATTTTGCATTTGGGTGGAGAGAGTCGCATCCCAAACATCCTCACATTCATGATTAAGGTGGCCAAAAGATTTTGCATTTTATCAGCATCTTCACCTAAGAGAACTATATCATCTGCATATTCTAAGTGAGCAAGCTTATCTCCTGGAAGGAGGTCAACCCGATGAAGTCAGACGATGACAATGTTAACTCTAAAAGTATGTCAATGATAAAATTAAATAAAAATGGGGAAGGCGGACAACCTTGACGAACACCACTTGAGGTGGTCAGTTCCGACGACAATCCTCCATAAGCTCCGACTCGACATGTGGTGTTCGAGTAGAGAGCTTGTATATAAGGCTAATGTACTTCTCCGGTACACCTTTCAATGACAGACATTGCCACATAACTTTACGATCGATAGAGTCAAATGCCGCCTTAAGGTCAAGGAATACAACTATTGTTGAGCGTCTAAAAGTGTGTCTATGTTCCAGAACCTGACGAAGTGTGAATATTTGGTCTATACATCCACGTCCGAGTCTGAATACACCTTGGTTTTCTCGAGTTTGCCCTTCACGAGCTTTCGTTAGTCGTCGAAGTATTATTGAAGCCAATATTTTAGACACTATATTCGTTAAGCTGATTTTTTGGTAATTGTCACAAGAGAACTTCTGTCCCTTCTTATAGATTGGGACGATTAGTGTTCGAGACCAGGCACATTGGATTGCGTCTAGATCCCAGATTCTAGCCAAGATCCCGGTTAATCTCGTTGCTGAAACTCGACCACCATCCTTAAATATCTCAGGGGTTAACCCACCAGGTCCTGCTGCTCTCCCTCGCTTTAGATTCCCTATAGCCTTCTCAACCTCACTAAGACTTGGGGGACCGATATTAATTTGCCACTCAGATTGCTTGGGAATGGTGGGCAACTGGGATGAGGTCGATGGTCAGTTGAACTGTTCTCTAAAGTGTTTTGCCCATCGGTCCAACCTTCTGGATTGACAGTGAATAATAGTCCCATCTTTATCTGAGATAATTTCATTCACAGTCGGATTTCTGATACCCGTTTCCTTGGTAAGTCTGAACAGTTGCCTACTGTTACCTATTGCCGCTGCCTTTCCCATCTGTTTAGCTTTCGTCACCCACCACTGCTGACGATCATTGCGTAAGCTTTTAACCAGTTTGTGTGAATGATTTCATTAAATTGTGTTCATCTAAACATAAGTGATTGTTAATAATTCTTCTCTATAAATGGTTCAACATTCGTTTATGGACCAATCATATTGTTAGTAGCCCCATAGCTGCATTAATATGTATAACTATCAAGTTTTATACAACTTTTGGTGATTGATTATTTTACACCAGATTTCTTTTCTTTATTGTTTTTTTGTAATTTCCAGTGAACAACGTGCTCTATTAGAAAAGTGTGCTTCGACTGCCTTAAGCTCGAAGTTAGTAGCTGGTCATAAACACTTTTTTTCAAAATTGGTCGTTGATGCTGTTAGTCTGTTGGATTCATATCTGCCTTTAAAAATGATAGGGATTAAAAAGGTAATTAGCTATTATTAAGGTGTTCTAACATTCTTAGCATATACTCAGTAATTTATTTGGTTCGTATATTTTACTAGTGCCTTATTACATTCAAATGGGAGTCGATTCTTTTGTTAGCGTTAATTCAGCTTAAAGCCTTATAGGTACAACGTTTCGTTCTTAGCTTAAGTTTATTAGCCGTGAAATTTTCATAAGGTTTTTATTTAGACCCAACATCAACGTGTGTTTTATATTGTAAGTGCTTTCATATTCTACAAAAATCCTTATTATTAATTCCATATTTCACTTATGTTGAAGAATATTCTTTCTAAATTTTCTGCCTAGTTGATTGAAGTATTTGTAAGATCTCTTCATAATATGATTAACTGGGTATAGTAATTAAGTTAGTAAAAAAACTACTAATTGACTGTGAGGGTAAATCTATACATATTTATCTGGTTTGTAGGATAATTATAAGTCAATGTCATTTGTAATTTATGATCGTCTTCTGATTGGCTTGTAATATCCTAGTCATGTGTGGTGTTATCAGCTAATTAGCTTTCTCAAAATCTCACTAACTCAGTTTCTCATTTATCTGTATGAGTTAAATGTTTTCAGGATCAATATTCAGTTGTAAGCGGTTTCTTTCATTAAAAATACTCTACTCGGTCATGGTTAATATTGGTTAGCACTAAGTACAGTTGACTCATTGGCATCAGTCCTGAGACAGCACAAAAAAGTTAGATATATTTAGTTTCTTTTGTTTATGTAATACATCATTAAAACATCGATTGATCATCCTCTTTGGGCATATATTATAGTTTTACCTTTCAGTTCATGATCTCTTTGAGAGCAGTTAGTCAATCATCAACAACGTAGAACCTGAAATATATGCCCATAGGTTCAAGTTGCCATATCACATTAGCACAACGAAGTCAAATTTACAAGAATAACTCTATAACACAATACCAATATAAAGAACAAAGTAAAGGTGTGTATGATGCCGATATATTTAAAGTTATGTTGATGTTGGAGGTAGCCATGTTAGATATTGTTTCTCCTAATTCTTGAAGTACTAGCTAAAAGTTTGCCGTTGTCCAAGCATAGTTACATTCGACGGTCTGCACTATCCGTTCATTGGTCTGGGATGCCGAGCGAGCAATCTAAGGGTTTTTCAGTTTGAATTAACTTACCAACTTGGACATTAAAGTCCCCTGTTGCGACTACTATGTCGGAGTATTTAGCCTTCTGAAGGAGGCTAGAGGGCTTCATGTGATACTCGTCTTTTAATCCATCTGTGCTGCAGTTCTTGGGAGGGGGGTGCAGGTAGAAACAACAAAACACATTGGTATGTATCCCCGTCTCTTTGGGTTCGGACTGTACCATTTCGACGGACAGCACGTAATCGATTGTCTACAGAATTCCACTCGAGTACTTGTTTTGCCTGCAAACTTAGTGCTACGCCTACACCAGCAAGGCAATGAGAATTCGCTGTATCTCCGTATTGACTCGGTGAAATCAAGTGAATGATCACACTGGGGTCTTGAATGTATGTTTTGGTGACAGCATACATCAATCGTAAGAGATTCTTGGGTTTGAGCTAACCGAGCTTGTTGACCGATTTGACACAATGTTCCCGTAATAAAAGCCTCAACATGAAGTTCAGATCGCCGTTTCAGGAAACCCAGGATAGCATTTCGAGAACTCAAATAACTGTTACTAGTGGCACACATAGAAAAGATGGTACGACTAAGTTGGTGGGGGGGGGTAGAAGTGAAAGTACAAGAAACGAGGAGGAGAATGGGTTTGATCGTAAACAGTTTGATTTTGAGTATTGTTAGAGGTATGAGGGCGGTTATCACTTCTCAGTTACCTATACTGTGGAAGGTTTCTTCTTGAGTCACTCATAAAGGAAGTGGATTGGTAGTCTTGACTACCTGAGAATGTGACGGCAGTGCCCATGGGACAACTGTGTCACATACGGCCTTTTTGCAAGTGATTTTCGGTGAGTTAGCTCCATACTTGAGAGAGCCTTACTTCTGGAGACGGAAATCCTTGAACTAAGGTGAATTGTGCATTTTTAGGGCTGGCCTTTTCTGATCCTACCCTTCCTTTATGGGAAGGTAGCACAGCTGTTACGATTATTTCTTGGGGAAACACCTTACTACTGCCACACCTCTAAACAATCAGCAGTACGACTTCCCCCTCGGATCACAGACTTGCTACTTTCGACCCTGTCGCTCCTCAGCTGATCTATCCAGCATAGTAGGACATGAAGGAACGATTGTTCCAACCATTATATCTTGGCTGGTTCATCACAATAGGTAAACCTTTTCCACCACGTTAAGGTAGCAATAACGTACGGGTTTTCTTAGTGAACCCTAATAACTTCCTACCAAGTAATGAATTCATGCTTTAGCTGTAATGACTTATAGTCCGTATTTAAATACTCGCCTGTCCAAAATCAAGCTGTTACGCATTCGTAGTTTCACTTACACTTAATGTTTGGACCAATTACAGGCAAATTTCATTTGAAATCCAGTTGAGTAGTTGTTCTTTATTGTATTGAGATTTATCTTCCCAAACCGATTTTTTGTTCAGTAACTTACAGGTTTATAAGGTGCCTCCAAACCAATAATTACATATTCTTTCTAGATGTAACACTGAATAACCCATTATGTAACGTTAAACTTTGGAAGTTAAGAAACTGCAAGTATCCTGCGATGTTATTCCCTATTGTAATTACATTTTATGTTTGTCATGAAGTTTGGTGGTATGGGACCAGGTTTTTAACTACTTTGTTTTCCTGTCACTTATGTTCGTCCTGTGGAAAAGCCGTACACACTGTTGTATTTGCTTCGTACAGTGCTATCGCCAGCTTCATTTTTTAATTGTTTTGTATCAGCCCATTTTTAACCTCGACTTCAGTTGATAGTAAATGGATCTTTTATCACCTCGTTTCTGATACAAGTGACATATCTTCAAGTGAGGAAGCAGAATTCCTGTAAAGGGAGCAACTGCCATCCGAATTCCGAAATTTGTATGCTCATGCAAAACAAATATTTGAAATATGGGCCTTTGCTCTTGTAATGATGCGATTTCTATGCAGATTATGTAAATATTGTTATCACGTCTTCAAGAATTGGGTTGTGAGAGTATGGTGCCTATTCTCGTGCACTACATGATGAATATGCTTTGGTTTCATAACTTGTATTACATATTTTACTTATTCATTTAAGGTTTCTGGTGGAGCGTTGGAAGATTCAATGCTTATTGCTGGAGTAGCATTTAAAAAAACGTTCAGCTATGCTGGTTTTGAAATGCAACCCAAGTGTTATCAATCTCCGAAAATTGCACTATTGAATATAGAGTTGGAATTAAAAGCTGAAAAAGAGAATGCTGAAGTTCGTGTCACTTCGGTGGAGGTACGAATCATTTTTAGCATAAAATAAATTTACTATTAGGAGTATCAAAAAGTTGTTGATGCTGAGTGGCAAATTCTTTATGATAAACTGGATATTCTGTATAAAAAAGGAGTTAAAATTGTTTTGTCCAAATTACCTATTGGAGATGTCGCTACCCAGTATTTTGCTGATCGTGACATGTTCTGCGCTGGTCGTGTACCTGAAGATGATTTGAGGCGTACTCAAATGGCATGTGGTGGGAGCGTTCAAACAACTGTTCATGGACTTTCAGATAGTGCACTGGGAACTTGTGAAGTTTTTGAAGAAATTCAAATTGGATCAGAAAGGTGCGTGTTGAAAATGTGATTTAAAGTCATGTCATATATATTCTAAGTGTGCATTGTTCAAATAATTAACATTATTACTTTAGGTTACCAGTCAATCATCTTAGTTGCAGACTATGTTTAGGACGCCGATTGACCTTTGTGTATATATATATGTGTATGTGTGCCGAAGTAGACTTAATTAGTTAATCAGTTACAACGTAGAACATGGTACATGTGTACATCGGTTCAAGTTGCCATGCCTCAATTAGCAGATAGAGATTAAATTGTTTGATCAAATTCCAGAGTAGAGGAGGTAGTATTAATGGAAAGGAATAGAGATCGGATTTAAGAAAACATGATTCAGCAAAGAGAAAATTATGATAAGTTCAGAAACTTAGAATTTGGAGGAAGACAAGGAGTGGATGCACCGGCGCCATTGCCGACGATTTTGAGCCATATCACACAAGGTCTCTAACCATTTGTTACGAGCGTCACGCGGACCTCAACCAGGTGGTCTGCACCTGTTAACATGGCTCAGCCTAATTGTCAATGACTTCATGGACTGGTGCCATGTTTTGGTTTGGCCGCCACTAGCTTTCTTCCAGCCTACTCCTACACCAGACAGCATTGCTCGTCGAGGTAGGCGGTGGTTTGACACATTTAACACATGTCCTAACCACCTTAGCTGATGGAGATTTACTACTTCATCAATAGACTTATCGTATTTACCTAGTACTCTATTCTTAACCCATGTATTGCTTACTCGGTGGTCCCAACAAACACGAGCAATGCTCCGAAGACATCGATGATCGAATACTAGGAGCCTACGAATATCCTCCATCCTTAATCGCCATGTTTCACATCCACAAAGTAGAACGGATCGAACTATTGCGCAGTAAACGCGTTTTTGAGTCAGTAGTCGGATGTTTCGCCTACGCCACAAGTGACGCAAATCCCCAGAAGCTAATCGGGCCTTATGTATACGAGCCGAGATTTCAGCAGACACCAGACCGTCAGAACTGATTAGGCTCCCAAGATAAGTGAAGCGGTCAATACATTCAACTGCCTCACTCACTATCACTAACTTCGGTACCGAATCAAGCCAATCCTCAAGTAAAATTTTGCATTTGGGTGGAGAGAGTCGCATCCCAAACATCCTCACATTCATGTTTAAGGTGGCCAAAAGATTTTGCATTTTATCAGCATCTTCACCTAAGAGAACTATATCATCTGCATATTCTAAGCGAGCAAGCTTATCTCCTGGAAGGAGGTCAACCCGATGAAGTCAGACGATGACAATGTTAACTCTAAAAGTATGTCAATGATAAAATTAAATAAAAATGGGGAAGGCGGACAACCTTGACGAACACCACTTGAGGTGGTCAGTTCCGACGACAATCCTCCATAAGCTCCGACTCGACATGTGGTGTTCGAGTAGAGAGCTTGTATATAAGGCTAATGTACTTCTCCGGTACACCTTTCAATGACAGACATTGCCACATAACTTTACGATCGATAGAGTCAAATGCCGCCTTAAGGTCAAGGAATACAACTATTGTTGAGCGTCTAAAAGTGTGTCTATGTTCCAGAACCTGACGAAGTGTGAATATTTGGTCTATACATCCACGTCCGAGTCTGAATACACCTTGGTTTTCTCGAGTTTGCCCTTCACGAGCTTTCGTTAGTCGTCGAAGTATTATTGAAGCCAATATTTTAGACACTATATTCGTTAAGCTGATTTTTTGGTAATTGTCACAAGAGAACTTCTGTCCCTTCTTATAGATTGGGACGATTAGTGTTCGAGACCAGGCACATTGGATTGCGTCTAGATCCCAGATTCTAGCCAAGATCCCGGTTAATCTCGTTGCTGAAACTCGACCACCATCCTTAAATATCTCAGGGGTTAACCCACCAGGTCCTGCTGCTCTCCCTCGCTTTAGATTCCCTATAGCCTTCTCAACCTCACTAAGACTTGGGGGACCGATATTAATTTGCCACTCAGATTGCTTGGGAATGGTGGGCAACTGGGATGAGGTCGATGGTCAGTTGAACTGTTCTCTAAAGTGTTTTGCCCATCGGTCCAACCTTCTGGATTGACAGTGAATAATAGTCCCATCTTTATCTGAGATAATTTCATTCACAGTCGGATTTCTGATGTATGTATGTATGTATTTATGTACAATCAACATAGAACCTGGCACATTTGTGCATCGGTTCAAGTTGCCATACCACCATGGTACCGCAAGATTAACACCACCACCACTGGTAGAAATCACTTCAATAAAATAAAATAATAATAGTAACAAGGAGTGTGAACATATAGAATATGGTTCAGGAAGCGTAGAAAGAAAATTATGTAATAATTTAAAGCTCATGATTTAAGGGAGGACAATGAGTGAATACATCTGCGCCATTGTGACCGATTCTGGGCCATGTCACTCAGTGTTTTTAGCCACTGGTTACGGTAATCGCGAGGACCCCATCCCGGTAGTCTGCAGCTACCGACACGACTTAAACCGGCAGTCAGTGACTTCATGGACTGATGCCATGTTTTAGTTTGGCCACCCCTAACTCTCTTCCATCCTATTCCTATATCAGACAGCATTGCGCGTCGAGGAAGACGGTGGTTGGGCATATGCAACACATGTCCCAACCACCTCAGTCGATGAAGATTCACAACCTCATCGACCAATTTACCACATTTGCCTAACACCCATCGTCTAACCTCGTTATTACTTACTCGGTGATCCCAGCTAACGCGAGCGATGTTTCGTAGACATCGATGGTCGAAAACTAACAACCGTCGAGTGTCATCTACCCTTGATGGCCACGTCTCACACCCATATAGTAAGACAGAGCGAACTGTTGCGCAGTACACTCTCCCTTTCGTTGAGAGACGAATATCTCGTCTACGCCATGGGTGACGTAAGTTGGCAAAAGCCAAACGAGCTTTTTGAATTCGTACTGAGATTTCGTCAGAGACTAACCCATTAGGGCTAATCAGACTTCCAAGATAAGTGAAGTGGTCGACGTGCTCAACTACTTCACTCCCTATCTTTAGTTCAGGTGTTGACGAAAACCAGTCCCGGAGCAATAGTTTACATTTAGAGGGGGAGAAACGCATTCCGAAAATGCTTGCATTCGAGCTTATTGCTGTTAAAAGCTTCTGCATCGTATCAGCGTCTTCGCCAAAACAGGACTATATCGTCAGCAGCATCGTCTAACTCGTTATTACTTACTCGGTGATCCCAGCTAACGCGAGCGATGTTTCGTAGACATCGATGGTCGAAAACTAACAACCGTCGAGTGTCATCTACCCTTGATGGCCACGTCCTCACCCCCATATAGTAAGACAGAGCGAACTGTTGCGCAGTACACTCTCCCTTTCGTTGAGAGACGAATATCTCGTCTACGCCATGGGTGACGTAAGTTGGCAAAAGCCCAAACGAGCTTTTTGAATTCGTACTGAGATTTCGTCAGAGACTAACCCATTCGGGCCTAATCAGACTTCCAAGATAAGTGAAGTGGTCGACGTGCTCACTACTTCACTCCCTATCTTTAGTAAGTCAATAAGTGGATCTCCTGGTAGGAGATCGATTCCTGAAAAGTCAGACGATGAAAGTGTAATTTCTAACAGTATGTCAACTATGAAATTAAACAAAAATGGGAAGTGGGCAGCCTTGACGAACACCACTTGAGGTTACGAGTTCAAATGACAGTTCGCCATATGCTCTGACACGACTAATAGTGTTTGAGTAAAGAGCCTTAACAAGTTTTATGTACTTTTGGGGCACGCCTTTCAATGAAAGACACTGCCATAGAACTTCACGGTCTACGGAGTCAAATGCTGCTTTCAAGTCAAGGAAAACCACTATTGTCGGCCGCCGAAAAGTATGTCTGTGTTCTAAGATCTGACGAACGGTGAATATCTGGTCTATACAACCGCGACCAGGTCTGAAACCAGCCTGATTTTCTCGTATTTGTAGATCACAAGTTGCAGTTAAGCGTCTGATAATTATAGAAGCTACTATTTTAGACATATTAGTCAAACTAATTCCTCTATGGTTATTACAGGACGATTTTGACCCTTTCTTATATACTGGGACGATTAACGATCGACACCAGTCAGACGGAATTATGTCAAGTTCCCAAACCTTAGTCAAAATATCAGTCAGTCTGGTTGTCAATGTGGGACCACCATCCTTAAACACCTCTGGGGATAATCCGTCTGGACCCGCTGCTTTGCCTCGCTTTAGATTGGCTATAGCTTTTTCGACCTCGATAAGAGTCGGGGGACCTAAGTCGACTTTCCATTCTGGCTGTCTCGAAATAGTGGGAAGTTTTAGAGTAGCGGAAGGCCAACTAAACTGTTCCTTGAAGTGTTCAGCCCATCGTTCTAAACGTCTAGACTGAGAGCTAATAAGCGTTCCATCTTTTTCGGAAATCGTCTCACTAACGCTGGATTTTTTAACCCCAGTTTCTTTTATCAACTTGAAAAGTTGTCTAGTGTTACCTATCGCCGCTACCTTTTCCATTTCCTTTGCTTTCGTTACCCACCACTGCTCACGGTCGTTTCGCAGACTTTTCGTCAGTTTATGCCTGATTACTCGTCGCTCATCATCGTGTTCGGAGCCTGATGGGATAAGTCTTCGGGAGTCTATTAAATCAACAGAAGCCATTGAGATCCATTGATTTTTCTTGACATGTTGATTTAAGTCCTTGATAGATATCATTGTAGATGCCACAGCTGCTTGAACATCTTGCCAAGCAGTATCTATTTGGGACGCAGCTTTATAATTGCCTAAGTGATTCCTCAGTTGTTCCTGGAACTTAATCTTGGCTGTTTGATTACTAAAATGAAATCTAAAAGGTTTTCCCTGTGGTAGTTTTTCTTCGCATAATAAGGTGCAAGCAAGCGCGTGCTCTCACTAGAGCGTGGTCGGAGTCCAAACATGTACTCCAGAAAGATCGGTAGTCTTCTATCGAGCCTCTCCAACGGTGACTAATCGCAATATGGTCTATTTGAGTCCACCGTTGAGTAGGGCCAGGAGGTCTCCATGTTAAACGATGTCGCTCCTTATGCTTAAAGTTTGTGTTGGCTAGAAATAACCGATTATCTGAGCAAAGCTGCAGCAGACGATCGCCGTTATCCGTTCTTTGAGCTGGAACACTGAAGCATCCACCTAAATGTCTTTCAGATTGGTTCAAGCTTCCTATTTGGGCGTTAAAATCACCAGTCAAGATTACCAAATCTGAGTTTTTGGCCCTATGAAGTAGTTCAGAAAGTTTTCTGTAGAATTCATCTTTCACTTCATTCAGGCTGCAGTCGGTGGGAGCGTAGGCAGAAACAACGAAAAGACAACGGCGTGTGTCCTTATCTTTCCGAGTTCTTACTGAACCATTTAGTCGGACGGCACATAGGCGACTGTCCACAGGAATCCATTCAAGAAGTGCCTGTTCTGCTTTCATACTTAACGCAATACCTACACCGGCGAGCCCACGAGAAGTTGCTGTTGAATCGCCAGATAAACGAAGAGTGTATCGCGAAGGTTGTTCATTCTGACTAGGTGAGGTCAAGTGAATGACCACGCTAGGATCCTGTATGCGTGTTTCGGAGACGCAACATACATCAATGGCGCGGCATTCTAATGTCCTAGCTAGGGAGGCTTGTTGCCCTATTTGACATAGGGTTCGTACATTGAAAGCACCAATGTGAAGTTTGGAGCGTGGTCGTAGTATGCTAGGAACGTTATTTAGTGGGCCGGAATCGTTAGCACTAATGACACAGGAGGAAGTTGAAGATAAGGATTTAGGCTTGAAGGTGGGGGCAGGATAAACATTAGGAATAGAAGAAGGAGTTTGATTAAAATGGCGGCGATCTTGCGTGTTGTTAGCGGCATGAGGGCGGTTATCTCTTCCCAGTTGCCCACACTGTGGAAGGGTTCTTCTTGATGTACCTGAAAAGCAAAATGGGTTAGGGTTGGCCTGAAAGACCTGGGAGCGTGACCGCAGTGCCCAAGGAACGACTGCTTGAGGCCGGCCACACACGGCCTTTTTGAGAGAGGTTTTCGTTGTTGTTGTTGTAGCTCCGTACTTGTTGAGGCCTTACTGCCGGAGACGGAAATCCGTGGAGTAAAGTGAGGTGTGCATTTTTAGGGTCGACCTTTTCTAACCCTGCCCTTCCTTTGTGGGAAGGCAGCATCGCTGCTATGCTGGTTGTCCGAAGAAAACACCTTACTGCCGTCACACCTCTGTACAGCCGGCAGTACGACTTCGTCCTCGGACCTTATATTTGCTGCTTTTGGTCTTACCGCTCTCCAACCGACCTGCCTGGCATGGTAGGACCTAGAGGAACAAGCGTTCCAGCCAATATAGATCGGTTGGGTCATCACGATAGGCAAGCCCGACCACCACGTCAAGGTAGCAGCACGGTCGGGGGATTTCTGTTACCCGTTTCCTTGATAAGTCTGAACAGTTGCCTACTGTTACCTATTGCCGCTGCCTTTCCCATCTGTTTAGCTTTCGTCACCCACCACTGCTGACGATCATTGCGTAGGCTTTTAACCAATGTATGTTTAAGTTGCCTTCGGTCATCATGTTCACAACCAGATGGGATGTGTTGCCGAGCATCTATCAGTTCAGCAGATGAAGATAAAATCCACTGAGTTTTCTTAGCTTTATAGCTTAGTTTACTAGTAAACATTACTGCTGTTTCAACAGCTTTTTGAATATCATTCCAAGCTTACTCGGGATGGGTACTGCTTATGTAGTTGACCGATTGGTTTCGCTTAGTCTGTCTTCTTGGGAATTAAAATCACCAGTCACTATCACTGCATCAGTGCTCTTGGCTTTTCGAATTTCATCTAGCACTTCATCTGAGCTGCAATCAGTGGGAGCGTAGGCAGAGATAACAACGAGGCAACGACGTGTGTCCCTATCTTCTCGAGTTCTTACTGTCCCGTTTAAACGGAAAGTGCATAAACGACTGTCTGTTGGGATCCAGTCAGGGAGAGTCTGTTCAGTTTTTGAACTTAGTGCTATACCTACACAAACAAAGCCTCGGGTGGTAGTGGTGGGGTCTCCGGAAACACGAAGGGTGAACCGGGCCGGTTCTTTATTTTGACAAGGTGAGGTCAAGCGAATGACTGTACTTGGATCATGTGTATGCGTTTCAAAGACGTAGCAGACATCGGAGAAGCAGGAATCAAGAGTCATAGCTAAGGAGACTTGTTGTCTTATTTGGCATAAAGTCCGAGCGTTGAAAGCTCCGATATATAGTTTAGTGCGAGGTTTCAGGAGACCAGGAATAACGCTTCATGAACTCAAACCATTAACATTAGAGGCGTGAGGTAATAATGTTGTGCTAGAGAGGTGAATCGTGGGGATAAGAGAGTTATTGTGAGTTGATGGTGGGATTTGACCTTGAACAAGTTGATCTCGTGTGCTGTTACAGGTATGAGTGTAGTTGTTACTTCCTGGCTGCCCACACCATGGAAGGATATTACTTCTTGAGGTACCTGAAAAGGAAACTGGGTTAGTATTGGTCATAGTGACTCGGGAGTGCGATCGCAGAGCCAAAGGGGCAAATGCTTGAGGCCGATCACCCACGACCTTGTTATGGGAAGTTTTTGAAGTGTTAGCTCCATTCAATAGAAGGCCTTACTGTTGGAGACGGAAATCCGTGGAGTAAGGTGAGGTGTGACATTTTTAGGGTTGACCTTTTCTAACCCCTTTCTTCCGTTAAGAAGGAGGCATCGCTGCAGATGCTGGTTATCTAAGGTAAACACCTTACTGCTGTCGCATTCCACTTCAGTCAGCAGTACGACTTCGCCATCAGATCTTAGGTTGCTGCCTTTAGTCTTATCGCTCTTCAACAGACCTGATTGACATGGTAGGACCTAGAGGAACATGCATTCCAGCCAAGATAGCTCGTTGAGTCATCACAATAGGCAAGCGCGACCACCACGTCAACGTAGCAGCTACTGTCGGGCAAAGTAGACTTAAGTAACTTTGATACAACTGTAGTCTGAAAATTCAACTGTTGGGTCGTACGTTGCAATATTGTTGTATTTATTGTTATTCTTAGCTACTGGTTATAAGCGTATATCCTATTCAGCGTGATTCTAACTGATATGCAGATTTGTTTATTTGGTTTATTTGTTTTCATATTGCGTGAAGCTGTACATATCATATTTTCATCAAACTTAAAATTTATCCTAGTGTTACCGGTTTGTACAGTCGCCTTATGTTGTTAATATACAAACTGGGAATGAATATCGAATCATTTTTATTTCCAATCGTTGTCAGTAATGTTCACTTTATCCTGTAGTGTTAAATAGACGATACTTGGCAACATACTTCCATAAAATCATTCGTTTAGTTTTTGTGAGTAAATGTTAGGAGTCATGAGTATTCGTATCACATCTACTTAATTATAATATACTTTATTCTTGTATCTTAGGTTCAACATATTTAAAGGCTGTCCACAAGCCCATACTTGCACAATTATTCTTCGTGGTGGGGCAGAACAATTTATGGAAGAAACTGAAAGGTCGCTGCATGATGCTATTATGGTAGTCCGAAGAGCTGTTAAAAATGATGCATTTGTTGCTGGTAAGTAGAATTTTTCAATTATTTTTCTGTCTATTTTCGAACATGTAAACAGATCACTTCCTATCTTCATTCTCATCTTTCTGTTATACACACAGGTGGTGGGGCTGCTGAAATGGAACTTAGTGGGTATCTTCGCAAGGAAGCCCTTCAAATTGGTGGACGTGAACAGCTATTAATAAGCGCTATGGCTAGAGCTTTTGAAGTTATTCCTAGACAATTGTGTGACAATGCTGGATTGGACTCAACCATTATTCTGAACCAGCTGCGTCATAATCATGCGAAAGGTATAATGGCCATTTGTAGTACACTAAACTTAAATTCAATAACTAAGTATTAGACTGTCGTACTTGACTATAAGCTACGCTTATTTAAGAGAGTTTTTGTGATATTACCAAGCTAAATCGATTGAAAGTGTGGCTCGAATCTGTAACCTTATGGAAGTGGAGTGTTTCAACTACTAGTTATGTATGCTATTGTATAAGTTCTTTCAGCTCAGACTCTGAATTTCGTTTTCCACGTTTTCTTACGACTTCGCAAAATAATCACGGCTAAATTCCTAGTTGGTACAAACTAGTAAATCATTGATCCTCTATAGAAATTAAATGCCTCTGACAAATATCTAGCGTATTAAATCAAAACAAATTTTGTCCATGCCAGTTTAAGTGACTTATCTTTGGACATGAATGAGTTATAGAATTCTTGAGAAAGTTATTATCAATGTATGTACATATAGGTTCTCATATTTAACTTCAGCTAACCTAAATACATAAGTGGATTCAATCAATTGGAGGTCCAAGGAACATTGGTACTAGTTGATGTGGATTCTATTCGTGTAAAATTTGGAAATATATATGTTGGCAGTTTGATTACATCCCATGGCTCATAAGGTGGATATCCAGAGCATAATCAGAATCCCAACTCTGACCGATTTCAGTGATTTATGTGTAGTATGCTTGCTTGTCGTTAGGAAAGTGAGTCTATCTGTGTTTGAATTGCATTAATCCACCTAGTGTAATTTCGACATCAATGTTTTCATTTTAGGAGATATTTGGTACGGTGTTAACATCGAGAAGGAGTGCGTGTGTGACAACTTTGAGGGTGGTGTTTGGGAACCAGCGCTTGTGAAGAGCAATTCAATCATTTCGGCTACTGAAGCAGCTTGTGTTCTGTTAAGCGTTGACGAAACCATCAAGAATCCAGAATCAAAGGGTTCTGAGGATAACACACCAGTCCGGCCTCCTGGGATGAGGCATTAATTATTAATTGTTTCGTTTTTAAATGGATAAGCTGAAATAAACCACTTTATTGTTTGATTCTCGTAAATTTTTTATGCAATATGTTGGTCCAATCACAATTTAATTGAGGACTAGCTTGTCATAAGTGAATCCTACTGATTTTACAGAGAGCAGATATCATAATGAAGTTCCAGGAATACGAAATGTGATTCATCAATAGCTGGCATTTTTTAATTAACAAGGTGTAGAAGATATGTTTGCGTACGAAAAGAACAGGAAGTACCTAACTAATATTTAGCCGACACTGACATATGCGTTAGTCAATCTGGGAGGGGCAATTTATTAAATATCAGATGCCTAACATTTATCTTTATTCGTTATTTTAGCAGTTTGTTAAAGTGTTTCCTGACGGACGTACTATGTTAGTCACTTCTTCTTGGACTCAACCTAGTAAATAGGCACAGGCGGGTTCTAACAATTGACACCGTGGTTGCCGGGTGATATGAAAGCTGCATTTAGATACAGTGTACCTTGCGGAAGTGTTCTGCGACCAACATGTAGAAGATCATGAGTCAAGAATATGGATAGGGTTTCACGCGGTCATTAGTAGGGGGTTAATAGTACGTTACACTATTCAGATGTCCCTGTAATAATTCTTGCGAATTCGAAAGCTGTAAAGCGACGCAAGGGCAAGTCAAATTGATATGGTCAGAGTGGGGAGCTTACTAAAGAGGGATGGACAAGTCAGGCATAAACAAAATAGTGATACCACTGACGCATTTGGAGCTTCACGTAGTTAGCCGCAAACCAGTCAGCCGAATGATTATTGTCGCAGGACATCAGTTCAGACACAAGAGGGGTTCTAGTCCTCTGTTCACCACGATGAGTGCTTAAGATCCATGGCCACCTGTTTCTACATCGGGGAGATACCCAGACTAGTCAATCCGAAGGCCAATCGCTTAGATGCAGACTGCTTGACTTTGATGGGGAGTATTGGCTTACTCAAGATTTCAGATACGGCTGGGTGACTCGTTCTAACTGGCATTTAGGGTCAAGGATTTTAGCCATCCTACATTTAACGACTACCTTACGATTTCCTGTCAATTTACTCATCAAACTGGGCCTCACCGTCCTGCTTTTCTTAGAACAGTGATGAGCTATATTCTACTTTTCTGTGACAAGCATGGAATGTCGTATTTGCGCTTATTTGGTCAACTTGATCTTTTCCAGACAGCAGGTCCAAGAGCTCGAGCGGTATCGACGCATATTCTGGAAAGTAGTTTTCGCAGTGTACGGAAATAGTTTCACTGATAATAATCGCGTAATAAATACAGCCCTGCTGTATTTGGAGCAGGAATGGCCGGTATTATCGATTCTATTATCCGCCGCGCTGTCTTACAGCTAGTACCCAGCCTTGCCTTAATCTATTGCTTAGGCACAAAGATCCCACTGATTACCAAGAAACCAACTAGTCACTCACACGCATGTATTACAACAGCAAACCAATAATATACAAGATATATATGTAAGACCTAGTCTTTGTCATATATGTATCACGCGATATTGGTCAATCACATCTCTTCTAGACATGTCAAACCCAACACGGTGTAGTCTACTGTATTAAAAAGGAACTAAAGAGAAGCTACTTGGGGTGACACTACGTTTTCGGAAATTGTTTAAATTGTACACTGATATAACACTGCAACAAGTGAATTATTGGAAGGAATAATAATCACAGTAAACATGATCTGCTATTGCAAATTGTACAACGGGTTGTTTCAGAAAATCTACCCATTGAAGGCATATTCAGCTTTGTTGTGCATGATAAGAATCCCATCAACAAAATAAAAGCTGTCTGAACGAGTATCAAATGGGTTACGTACCATATTATCGACTGAAATCTTTACAAGAATGTTGAAAATTACCTTCAGCATCAGAAAGTTCTGGAAATTCATATATGTGCTCAACAGTATTGACGGAATAAGGCAAAACAAAGCCAAAATTGAGATCAAAGCTCTTGAGAAGTATGTCCTTAAAATAATGACGCTCAACCATACGGAAATCCGAGAGATACCTATCACCAACAGAAAATTCAATACTAAAAACCTAAGAAAGCAGTAAAATTCTCACGTTGCACCGATAGTTTTTAAGTTTAGAAAATCTGGAGAAAACTGGTAACGAATACACCTACTTTGCTCACGATTTTCCGAAAGAACTAAATTTACGTGTGAACATAAATTGTCCTAACTTACGCTCTGAGGGTGGCCTCTCTACTTCGAAAATAATATCATGAGTGTCTAAATTTCTCAGAGCAAATCTGAGAAATTTAATGTCGTAAACGTTGCAATTAGGAGGACAAAGGAACCCTGCATATGTTTAATTAATTATGAGATATGCAGAAGACAACTATTACCTATTGTTGCAGTCCTTAGCTGCAAAACATCATCAATAGTTATTGACTCCTGGGATATTAATTCCTCCTCTAATTTAAAAGTACTCTTTGGATTACTTGTACCTGCCCTTTCATATTGTTGTGTAACTCCACCTCTTGACATTCAACTGGGCGGGAGTGATGTCAGTTGCTAGCCTTCATTCAATATCTTCTTGATGAGCAAGTTTAAACCAAATGTTTTTCAAACAGTTGTGGACCCAATAAGAAAAGCTTTCATCTTAAGGGCTTCCGTGTCTAGTAGCAGCTGATCACTAATTCCATCAGGTACAGACTTAGGCATATAAAAATTTGTATATAAAAGAAGCGTTAACTTGCTAGCAAGAGAATTTGATCTTTCCCCTATGAATAAATCAGGTTTTTCTTAAATCCTTCAGTAGAATTTGAGTGGATAACTGTGACCTGGAGGCAGTTGCTAATGAGAAGCTGTATCTACAATCTAGTCTACTGTAATGAACTTCTAGTTTTGGATACTCACTTTGAGATGTGTTCAAAATCGCTTTAAATAGGTGTCCTAACAGGTTCCTGGGACTTTTTAAAATTTTATGAGTCATTATAAGGTTCCGTCTTGGCCGTCTGTATTCTACAGGATATATGTCTAGTCTTAACAGGCATTTCTCGTATGATTTGAAAGTGAGTCGACAGATGCACTTCATAGTTTTTCTTTGAATCAGTTGCAGAGTATTGTTGTCTCTACGCAGTGACGGGTGAAATACTGTTTCCATACATTTAATGATAGCTATTGCAATTATTAAAAGTTATGTAGATGGTTCTATTATGCGCTTCAGAGTTATAAGTGCTTGGTTGGCTCGGAAGACATTTGTCGCAATTAGTAGTCAATTTGAATCTTTCTCTACTAGTGACTCGCTTAAATATGAGATTATTTAGAGCATATGTGTTGTGTGTTTTGTGCTACACATGGGCAAATTTATCCCGATTGATTTATTTCCCTTCGTGTCCTGATGTTGAGGTAGGGTTAGGGGTAGCTGGTAGTAACCAGTATCCGAGTTCTTGCTACTTGACTGCTTAGTACCTTCAATTTACTTCAGTTGGCTTGTGGACTCATATCACTTGACAATGAGTGAGTGTAAGTTGCGGAACTGTGGATTAGTAAAGACAAGTAGTTATCACGTTAGGTAACAAATTAGTAAAAACGAAAATGTAAAGAAGAATTAAAGAAGATCACGAAGAAAGGTGAAGAAAGGCATCATCGACGGTAAAAAGATGGATAGACAAGTTGGGTGAACTAATTGTCGTGGTGTATACATCAGTAATAAGTAATAGGTGCATGAAGTAAAGAGCTGACAGAAATGTGATCAGCCCCTACCACAGGAGGTGGGCGGAATTACATATGCACATACACATTCATCCAGATGCTTCTCGGAGGAGGTCAATCAGTCGGCTGAGGTCACATCATTTGGTAGAGCACTCCTGGTCGGCTAGACCTTCGATGAGATAAAGTGTGACCTGATCTCAATGTTTACACTTTGGTGTGTGACTAAACGGGGACTAAGATATTATCGCTTTTGAGTGGTAGGCTGAGCTGTTTAGGGTTTTTTTGATTGTTATTAAGTCAGCCCTGGTTCTTCTGTAGCTAAGCAAGAATAAGCTGAGGAAGCATATCCAATCTTCTTAAGACTTCAGGGTAGGTCCTGTGACCTACTTCATTATCTACTTCTGCACATTTTCTTAACTGCTTGCTTCGTGCATGAGGAAGAAAGAAGAGATTGTGCTGTACACCCCGAGGCATGGTCGGGTATAGGTCTTATAGGCAACAAGGAGTTCAGAGGTAAGCATTTTATGCTGCCTTCAGATGTAGCAAAGTGTGACGTAGGTGTTATCTGAGACCTCGTGAAAGTTACCACTAGTAACGAGTGTGTCAATCTGGGTGAGACCTAGATCAACTTCTATTAAGCTGACTGAGAGGTCTCCACATTCATAGTAGTTCTGCCTTCCCTCCACCGAGGTCACAGAAGTACACTACAAGGCATTTCCTCTCGCTAAATTACAGATCGTTGACTTGCGACCAGCGTTCGTGCTGAAACGAGTCATGCTGTTGTATCTGCTCATCGCTTCACGTCGTTCGCATAGATTAGCACTCACGACTTGAGTCAGTCGGGTATTTTATTTTTAAAATAAGGAAGAACAAGGTCCCAGAATGTCTCCAAACGAGACTCATGACAATATTTTTTTCAAGCTGACCGAATTTTGTTTACCTTGGTGCGAAATTCCTAGTCTTGTAGGTATTCTATTTCCAATATTTGCATTACGAGCTATTATACACCAACTGATTTCTTTGCAGTAATCGTATCTTATTATCCGCCTTTGTGCTTCAACGATTACTTTGGGCTAAGGGCATGATGTGATCACAGTTTCGAAGAAATTTAGTTTAGAAAACGGCTTTTGACGTAAGACTTCATCAAACGCCTACTTAAAGTCAAGAAAAATCGTTGATCCAACCATCCCTTTATCATGTACTTGGATTATTTGATTAGGATAGTCTACAAGACACGTACCATATGATCTAGTTTTTGAAAACCTAAGTTAAGAAACGGCGAGTAAATTGTTTGCATGCACTTATTAGAGTATTTTGGCCCTAATCACACTTTCCATCACTTTAGAGATAACAGATATCATTTTATTTTGTCGAGAGTTTTCTATATTTTCCACCGGTCTCATTTTAGTCTCGGGTGTGATATGCGATTCATCATGTGAAAAGATAGCATGCTGCAGAAAGCAATATTGTAGGTAGTTTAATGATTAAGTGGTGGTTCTTACTTCTAATTTCTATCATACTCGCCGTGATACCGCAAAGTCCCTTGGTGTTTGTGCGTTTCAGATGTTTAATAATCTTCGCAGTGTTTTATGTAGTGACAGTTGAATAAGTAATTTCACATGATGGAGTTTATAAGAATAGGCTTAATGGTTTCTACCATAGGCTTGACAGCCTACCCAATATATTTCCTACAGTTAATAGTAAGGTGTAACTGCTTATCCTGCCTAAAGTTACACCACTCGACAAATCCATTGATCTTGCCCACCCTAACCATAGCAGCCAGCCTCCTTGACTAGTATGAAATCGATTGGTGATTAACTTGTATTTCAGGTGATAATGATAGAAAGTTTACAAACCTTCAAATGCTAATTCGTTCGTTGTTACAATAATAAACACTTATCAAACTTTCCGTTCTAACTTTTAAAATATATTAAACTTTGTACGCGCTTTGTCAGTGTTAGTCAATAGTGTAACAAAGTGCATAACTATTAGGATATATCATTCCAATCATGTAGTTTATTTATTTTTAGAGTTAAGTAGGACTTCTGCAACCTAAACATTGAACCCACTCATATGGTCTCACTTTCGTGAATAGATCGCTCTATTATAAATTGAAACTTCTAAAATATTATTTATTAATCTTTTCACAGAAATACGTTAGTGGCACTCAATTCAGGTATAATTTCAATCCTAACGAATTTTTTCGAAAATTTCAGCTCGAGATGTTAATCTCTTGTAAACAGTGAATTACGAATGATTTCCTCAACCGTTCTTCTCCCTCATGTTCATAACGCGTTGTTTGCCTGGTTTATTACGGCTTTATTCAGCAAATAAATTATTATTAGTATAGCTTCACCTCTCTGTTTGTTATTTGTTAAATACAACTTATTCCTCCCACTGTAATAGGCACTACTCAGCATTTTCTATGATAAAGTTATGAGCAATGAGTGACTCGATTTCTTTGAGATTTACCCACAGGTTTTACACAGAGTAATTCCCTAAAAATGCAATACAATTATATAAAATTCAATAGATAATGTATAGCTCAGAATAAAAGTTCTCCTTAATCACCCGATTAGATTCAGTCGGTTTCCTATCTAAATCATTTGATGCGACAGTATATCAATATAGAAGTTTCCTCCATATAATCTCCTCAATTCTTCGATTAGGCTCTCGCAATTTACAAAAGCGTAGCCATTCAAACTTTACTGATTTCTATCATATTGCGTTATGGCCTATTAAAACCCTCCCTGACGTTGATGATGTTGAATGACCAAAAGTTCTAAAAACAAATCCTGTGAGAAGTAGGCAGACTGACTTACAACAGGATAATTAATCGAGAAAAGTAATCTGAGGAACCCACCTCGTCAATTTGTGTTTTCTGAATATCAATTTCATAAAATATTTGTATTCTCTAGATTATAAGCTGTTAATGTTAGTAGACATGATAATACCACTAAAATTTTTTAAAGTCGAATCAAGTTCCACAGATCGTAGACATAAATCCTCGAACTAACTGAGTTAACTCACTCCTGTTACAACTAGAAACTATTCAGAAGGGCAATTCCATTTTTATGTAAGTAATGTTGTAGTACTTTAGACGCGGAGTATTCCTACTGATATTGTTGGATAAACAATATTTGAATGGACCAAACAGTCCAGTAGTAGAAATTAAGGATTATTTATTCAATACAATCGTTTATACATACACACACAAGCCTAGATTGCACAGTACGTCAATTATGATAACAGCAACTATACGTATACGACTAGTTAATCCTAGTTCACTAATGGAAACTACTAGAGTAAACAGGTCAAATGGGTGGATAGGATGACGGAATAAAAACAAAATAGGCGACGCACACACAATCAGAATATATGTAATAATTTCTAGATAATTAGTTCATCAACTCTAATCATTCTTCTCAACTCGCCCTTTATATCAGTTTTGGTTCCAACCATAGGTCTAGAAATGGACACAGTGTTCTGTGGATCATACAATAACTCAGTTATCATAACAAATTAGCTGGTTCGACATAAACTTTCTATTGGCTCATCAACTTTAATATTCTTTACCGTTTACCAATTAATGTAAGTGATTGGGTTTGTGTATACAAATCCCTGTTTTGTATTTTTCATCACGAAGTGGTCTATTACATGACGCACAAATGTACTTGTTCTTATTCACTAAACTTGGAAAGTGTGTTTTACCTCTGTCATCCACCCATCGCTGCCTTTGTAAATTAATCAGCTTTCTAGTAGTTAGATCAAAGCTCTTAGAAGTTAATCATACTGGATTTAGTGGGTGTAAGGACACATAAAATTTATCCTCACTCATTTCGCAAGTGCTACCAAAGTCACTTTACAAATTGTTCCCTTCATAATGTACACTTCACTACAGTTATAAGTAACATTTACAAACGATATAATTCAAAGTAAAGCCAATGTATTATTATTATTATTCAAAGTTACGATCTTTCTACTGTTAATTAGGCCATGAATTCGGCTACATTCTGATGGTGTAGTAACTTACAATTTACTCAGAAAAAACCTCGTTATTATTATTAATTACGGAGGTATTGGACTAAAGCCTGAACATCTGTACAATACTTTGCAAAGCATCATTCACAGTCTAGTTATATCACGAAAATTTCCAATAAAATTAAAAATCAACCTCTCCTCTCAACAAATGAATATTTAAATCCATCTAACGATACAAGGTCCCATAATATACGCCGTTAAGAAAGTACATACAGTCGAAACTTGGTAATCAGTGCACCAGTAGGCAATAAGAACGTCCTTATACTTAAGTTAAAGTAGATTTGTGAAGGTTAGTTTCAAGTTGTTATTTATATTCATCACAGATTGATATCACTTGGATACTATTAAAAATTAAAAATCACAGAACTGCTGTTTCATCTAACTATGAAACTCCTCAGAAGTTCACATCTACAAATCTACTATGAATCGAACTCACGACCTTTACGTCTCTAAGCAAAACTCTAAACATAAGAAACACTACGCTGATGACTAATAGTAGGTAGGATCCCCACTTCAATAAACTTGTGATACAGAGTAATGATTATCTAACAGCATTGATGATATATGTCACACTACCAGTTGACTTCTATCTAGAACTTCGAGAGTTTTGAATCAGGTCACTAGTGAGCTAGTTGTTATAATTATGTCGAAGTGATTTTGTAGAAATCGATCCTGACGTGTTTGTATTCATCAGATGTTCTAAGAGTGAGACAATTAGTACTATTGGCATTTGACCATCATCGCACTATATCACGAATTTATTAAAGTGGGAATCCTTCCACTGAACACCAGTATAATAGTGCTGACGGCTAGACGTTCGGTGATGGTCATGGATTCGGACTATGATAGGGTCATGAGTTCGCTCTGACGACGTCACACATTAGGACGAAACAGCTGTCTAATACCTTCTGATTTTCAATAGTGCCTAACTAAGACTAACCTGTGACGAATGCAAATAAAAACTGATTTCGAAAATAAAAGATAAGTCAAATGCAGAACAATTTATTTACAATACATAAGTCATTTTAATTTATACATGCAAAGTATACTTTAGTTCAGTATTCCTGATCTGGTATATTGTTCATAATCGAAAATGTCACTTTGTTGTTCATCAAAATATAAACCAATATAATCCAACTCCAAACTAAATGGACCTTCAATATCATCCATCAAAGTAAGTGAAAAAAGGCGCATATTACCTAGATTTGCAGCCCTTTGTCTAGTATGCACAATACTTGAATGTGCACGATAAAATTTAGATAATGGAATTTTGGCTATTTGCCAGTATGGTCCACCTCGAGTAAACAATGCAAATTGATGTGTATCAAAACGATTAAAATCCCATCCTTCACGAGGAAGTACAACGATTTGATATTTCCGACCATCTCCACGGTATCTGAATGAAATATTTTCCAAAAAAATCTATAGTAATATAATTTGAAACGTATGGGAAAGTAGAAATAACTCGATAATGATCAAACTACAAGAACTGAAACTGTTGATTGTCCCTGAAGCTAAATCTAGTTGTTTTATAATGCCAATCACACTAAATCGACCCGATATTGATGTGATCTGTTCTTACTTGACTACCATTCAATAAATACACTATTATCCTTGTGAATTTAGGTATTATTTATAATCCACTCTGTGGTCGGTTCAATAATATCGTTCCCGACCGTGAAACTGGATGATGTGGGCTCGAATGTAGAAAGCAGCATCGATTCTTTCAAGAGCCCGAGTCGACTAAATCCAGTCATCTAACACAACGCGCGTGATGATGAGTCACTCAGACTAGTAAGTATATTGCAACTTCATCGGTAGAATTTGATCAGCATTAAAGGATTAGACAAATACATGATATTAGTTACGGTTTGAGTAGATCAGTGATAACATAACTCACAGGCCAATCGTGGCGGCCAGTTTGAAGTTATGGGCTAACACGTTTTACCAAATATCTCAACAAGTTACTTTTCCGTCTTTTGTTTTATTTTAATTGCACAATTATGTCTCAAAATTGGATTGCGTACTTATGCATTTTTATAAAAAGTCTAAGACCCATCGTAAGTAATCCAGTTATATCTAAGCGAAAACGACATGGTGGCTGGTAACATGCGTTACTAAATAAACTCGAGTATATGAACATAGAAAGCTAGATAATCAACTGGATGTATTCCTATTTCTCCGTAAGAGAACAATATACTTTGTACAAAGAGAAGTGCTCCACTCATCTATTAACGAAAATTGGTTTGCCTCAAAGTGCAGTTCTTTTCTCATTTTTCTTGAATGACTTGCTCTCTTTTATGAAAAATAACACTTTTAAATACACAGCTAATCTTATTATTTGTATGGTAGTTTCTTCTTCCTTAAATTGTTGTGATATGAACTGTTTCTTGGCGAATTTTGAACGATGGTCTTCAACTTAATCCCTCTTAGTGCCAATCAATCAGTTTGAGTTTTAGACATGGAAAAGACCTAAATGTTCTTGTGAATTCGCAAGATGCTTGTAAAATTGGGGATTCTATAATTAAGACTACGTCAAATGTTACTTATCTTACTGTAACCTTTACTTCTGATCTATCTTGGTCTTCGCATGTTATGCTAACATCAAATAGGCTTTATTATTTAATATATCAGTCAATCAGTTACAAAGTAGAACTTGGTACATGTGTACATCAGTCCAAGTTGCCATACCAAAATAGCAGATAGAGATTAAATTGTTGAATCAGATCCCAGAGTAAGGGAGGTAGTAACAGAGTTAGTATTAATGGAAGGGAATAGAGATCGGTGATAAGATTTAAGAAAATATGATTCAGCAAAGAGAAAATTATGATAAGTTCAGAAACTTAGAATTTGGAGGAAGACAAGGAGTGGATGCACCGGCGCCATTGCCGACGATTTTGAGCCATATCACACAAGGTCTCTAACCATTTGTTACGAGCGTCACGCGGACCTCAACCACGTAGTCTGCGCCTATTAACATGGCTCAGCCCAATTGTAAATGACTTCATGGACTGGTGCCATGTTTTGGTTTGGCCGCCACTAGCTTTCTTCCAGCCTACTCCTACACTAGACAGCATTGCTCGTCGAGGTAGGCGGTGGTTTGACACATTTAACACATGTCCTAACCACCTTAGCTGATGGAGATTTACTACTTCATCAATAGACTTATCGTATTTACCTAGTACTCTATTCCTAACCCACGTATTGCTTACTCGGTGGTCCCAACAAACACGAGCAATGCTCCGAAGACATCGATGATCGAATACTAGGAGCCTACGAATATCCTCCATCCTTAATCGCCATGTTTCACATCCACAAAGTAGAACGGATCGAACTATTGCGCAGTAAACGCGTTTTTGAGTCAGTAGTCGGATGTTTCGCCTACGCCACAAGTGACGCAAATCCCCAGAAGCTAATCGGGCCTTATGTATACGAGCCGAGATTCCAGCAGACACCAGACAGTCAGAACTGATTAGGCTCCCAAGATAAGTGAAGCGGTCAATACATTCAACTGCCTCACTCACTATCACTAACTTCGGTACCGAATCAAGCCAATCCTCAAGTAAAATTTTGCATTTGGGTGGAGAGAGTCGCATCCCAAACATCCTCACATTCATGTTTAAGGTGACTAAAAGATTTTGCATTTTATCAGCATCTTCACCTAAGAGAACTATATCATCTGCATATTCTAAGTGAGCAAGCTTATCTCCTGGAAGGAGGTCAACCCGATGAAGTCAGACGATGACAATGTTAACTCTAAAAGTATGTCAATGATAAAATTAAATAAAAATGGGGAAGGCGGACAACCTTGACGAACACCACTTGAGGTGGTCAGTTCCGACGACAATCCGCCATAAGCTCCGACTCGACATGTGGTGTTCGAGTAGAGAGCTTGTATATAAGGCTAATGTACTTCTCCGGTACACCTTTCAATGACAGACATTGCCACATAACTTTACGACCGATAGAGTCAAATGCCGCCTTAAGGTCAAGGAATACAACTATTATTGAGCGTCTAAAAGTGTGTCTATGTTCCAGAACCTGACGAAGTGTGAATATTTGGTCTATACAGTCACGTCCAGGTCTGAAACCACCTTGCTACTCTCTAGTTTGCTCTTCACGAGCTTTCGTTAGTCGTCGAAGTATTATTGAAGCCAATATTTTAGACACTATATTCGTTAAGCTGATTTTTTGGTAATTGTCACAAGAGAACTTCTGTCCCTTCTTATAGATTGGGACGATTAGTGTTCGAGACCAGGCACATTGGATTGCGTCTAGATCCCAGATTCTAGCCAAGATCCCGGTTAATCTCGTTGCTGAAACTCGACCACCATCCTTAAATATCTCAGGGGTTAACCCACCAGGTCCTGCTGCTCTCCCTCGCTTTAGATTCCCTATAGCCTTCTCAACCTCACTAAGACTTGGGGGACCGATATTAATTTGCCACTCAGATTGCTTGGGAATGGTGGGCAACTGGGATGAGGTCGATGGTCAGTTGAACTGTTCTCTAAAGTGTTTTGCCCATCGGTCCAACCTTCTGGATTGACAGTGAATAATAGTCCCATCTTTATCTGAGATAATTTCATTCACAGTCGGATTTCTGATGTATGTATGTATGTATTTATGTACAATCAACATAGAACCTGGCACATTTGTGCATCGGTTCAAGTTGCCATACCACCATGGAACCGCAAGATTAACACCACCACCACTGGTAGAAATCACTTCAATAAAATAAAATAATAATAGTAACAAGGAGTGTGAACATATAGAATATGGTTCAGGAAGCGTAGAAAGAAAATTATGTAATAATTTAAAGCTCATGATTTAAGGGAGGACAATGAGTGAATACATCTGCGCCATTGTGACCGATTCTGGGCCACGTCACTCAGTGTTTCTAGCCACTGGTTACGGTAATCGCGAGGACCCCATCCCGGTAGTCTGCAGCTACCGACACGACTTAAACCGGCAGTCAGTGACTTCATGGACTGATGCCATGTTTTAGTTTGGCCACCCCTAACTCTCTTCCATCCTATTCCTATATCAGCCAGCAATGCGCGTCGAGGAAGACGGTGGTTGGGCATACGCAACACATGTCCCAACCATCTCAGTCGATGAAGATTCACAACCTCATCGACCAATTTACCACATTTGCATAACACCTGTCGTCTAACCTCGTTATTACTTACTCGGTGATCCCAGCTAACGTGAGCGATGTTTCGTAGACATCGATGGTCGAAAACTAACAACCGTCGAGTGTCATCTACCCTTGATGGCCACGTCTCACACCCATACAGTTTGTGTTGGCTAGAAATAACCGATTATCTGAGCAAAGCTGCAGCAGACGATCGCCGTTATCCGTTCTTTGAGCTGGAACACTGAAGCATCCACCTAAATGTCTTTCAGATTGGTTCAAGCTTCCTATTTGGGCGTTAAAATCACCAGTCAAGATTACCAAATCTGAGTTTTTGGCCCTATGAAGTAGTTCAGAAAGTTTTCTGTAGAATTCATCTTTCACTTCATTCAGGCTGCAGTCGGTGGGAGCGTAGGCAGAAACAACGAAAAGACAACGGCGTGTGTCCTTATCTTTCCGAGTTCTTACTGAACCATTTAGTCGGACGGCACATAGGCGACTGTCCACAGGAATCCATTCAAGAAGTGCCTGTTCTGCTTTCATACTTAACGCAATACCTACACCGGCGAGCCCACGAGAAGTTGCTGTTGAATCGCCAGATAAACGAAGAGTGTATCGCGAAGGTTGTTCATTCTGACTAGGTGAGGTCAAGTGAATGACCACGCTAGGATCCTGTATGCGTGTTTCGGAGACGCAACATACATCAATGGCGCGGCATTCTAATGTCCTAGCTAGGGAGGCTTGTTGCCCTATTTGACATAGGGTTCGTACATTGAAAGCACCAATGTGAAGTTTGGAGCGTGGTCGTAGTATGCTAGGAACGTTATTTAGTGGGCCGGAATCGTTAGCACTAATGACACAGGAGGAAGTTGAAGATAAGGATTTAGGCTTGAAGGTGGGGGCAGGATAAACATTAGGAATAGAAGAAGGAGTTTGATTAAAATGGCGGCGATCTTGCGTGTTGTTAGCGGCATGAGGGCGGTTATCTCTTCCCAGTTGCCCACACTGTGGAAGGGTTCTTCTTGATGTACCTGAAAAGCAAAATGGGTTAGGGTTGGCCTGAAAGACCTGGGAGCGTGACCGCAGTGCCCAAGGAACGACTGCTTGAGGCCGGCCACACACGGCCTTTTTGAGAGAGGTTTTCGTTGTTGTTGTTGTAGCTCCGTACTTGTTGAGGCCTTACTGCCGGAGACGGAAATCCGTGGAGTAAAGTGAGGTGTGCATTTTTAGGGTCGACCTTTTCTAACCCTGCCCTTCCTTTGTGGGAAGGCAGCATCGCTGCTATGCTGGTTGTCCGAAGAAAACACCTTACTGCCGTCACACCTCTGTACAGCCGGCAGTACGACTTCGTCCTCGGACCTTATATTTGCTGCTTTTGGTCTCACCGCTCTTCAACCGACCTGCCTGGCATGGTAGGACCTAGAGGAACAAGCGTTCCAGCCAATATAGATCGGTTGGGTCATCACGATAGGCAAGCCCGACCACCACGTCAAGGTAGCAGCACGGTCGGGGGATTTCTGATACCCGTTTCCTTGATAAGTCTGAACAGTTGCCTACTGTTACCTATTGCCGCTGCCTTTCCCATCTGTTTAGCTTTCGTCACCCACCACTGCTGACGATCATTGCGTAGGCTTTTAACCAATGTATGTTTAAGTTGCCTTCGGTCATCATGTTCACAACCAGATGGGATGTGTTGCCGAGCATCTATCAGTTCAGCAGATGAAGATAAAATCCACTGAGTTTTCTTAGCTTTATAGCTTAGTTTACTAGTAAACATTACTGCTGTTTCAACAGCTTTTTGAATATAATTCCAAGCTTACTCGGGATGGGTACTGCTTATGTAGTTGACCGATTGGTTTCGCTTAGTCTGTCTTCTTGGGAATTAAAATCACCAGTCACTATCACTGCATCAGTGCTCTTGGCTTTTCGAATTTCATCTAGCACTTCATCTGAGCTGCAATCAGTGGGAGCGTAGGCAGAGATAACAACGAGGCAACGACGTGTGTCCCTATCTTCTCGAGTTCTTACTGTCCCGTTTAAACGGAAAGTGCATAAACGACTGTCTGTTGGGATCCAGTCAGGGAGAGTCTGTTCAGTTTTTGAACTTAGTGCTATACCTACACAAACAAAGCCTCGGGTGGTAGTGGTGGGGTCTCCGGAAACACGAAGGGTGAACCGGGCCGGTTCTTTATTTTGACAAGGTGAGGTCAAGCGAATGACTGTACTTGGATCATGTGTATGCGTTTCAAAGACGTAGCAGACATCGGAGAAGCAGGAATCAAGAGTCATAGCTAAGGAGACTTGTTGTCTTATTTGGCATAAAGTCCGAGCGTTGAAAGCTCCGATATATAGTTTAGTGCGAGGTTTCAGGAGACCAGGAATAACGCTTCATGAACTCAAACCATTAACATTAGAGGCGTGAGGTAATAATGTTGTGCTAGAGAGGTGAATCGTGGGGATAAGAGAGTTATTGTGAGTTGATGGTGGGATTTGACCTTGAACAAGTTGATCTCGTGTGCTGTTACAGGTATGAGTGTAGTTGTTACTTCCTGGCTGCCCACACCATGGAAGGATATTACTTCTTGAGGTACCTGAAAAGGAAACTGGGTTAGTATTGGTCATAGTGACTCGGGAGTGCGATCGCAGAGCCAAAGGGGCAAATGCTTGAGGCCGATCACCCACGACCTTGTTATGGGAAGTTTTTGAAGTGTTAGCTCCATTCAATAGAAGGCCTTACTGTTGGAGACGGAAATCCGTGGAGTAAGGTGAGGTGTGACATTTTTAGGGTTGACCTTTTCTAACCCCTTTCTTCCGTTAAGAAGGAGGCATCGCTGCAGATGCTGGTTATCTAAGGTAAACACCTTACT
>CM068308.1:13301653-13481653 GCA_034768735.1 Schistosoma mekongi
CCAATCAAATGTTGGAGTGAACAATAGTTTCAAATAAATTATTATTCAGACTCTACATTTATGAATCCATACATAACATTTTATAATTAGATAATGTCATAAGATAAGTAAGTATGGAAGCATTGTGATTGAGCATGTCAAAGTTGTGGATTGAAATTAGCAAGTTGCATATTGACCTGACCTTTACATACTAAAGATGGCCATAGACAAATACGAAAGGTTATGTAACAACACATTTAAAAAGTTACTAAATATGACAAGGTTAAGTAAATGGATCGTGTTAAAAGGTGATGATAATTAATCAATAAGATAAAAGTAGTAACCATAGTACAATTAGCAATAAGTTACAGTTATTGTGATATAAAAATGAGTGAAAAATAAGATAAAAATTACATAACTAAGTGAAGAAAAAAGAGAAAATGTTGACATTTATTAACAAGGGCATAAATATCTTGTGGGAAAAAAGAAGAGGAGGCGAAGAACGAAAGAAGGAAAGAAACAAGAAGGGAGTAAAATAATCAAAAAGATCCTTTGGGACAAGGCCTTATTGTGGGTTAAGGAAAACAAAAAGGTAGAATAAATTTCTTTGTATGCATATGTTCGGTTTCTTTGAGTTAATGCCTAATACTTTCGGTATGTAGAGTAGGCGTAATTTAAGAACTATAGACAAATTATTTGTAACTATGTATATAGAGAAGGCTTTATAAATCTTGATACTGTGGCCATAATCAATTAAGTGGCCAAGAATCGCGTTTGTGGTAGATTTCGCTAAACCTTTAAGTAACCAAACCGGAGAATGTTCGCGTGTTCTCATGGACAAGGATCAAATACAGTCCCCTATACTGATAATATACAAATTAAAACCCGTATACAAATATTCATATCCTTTGGATAAATACAGCGTGACAACAGAAAAACATATTCAAATAACGTAGCGATAAAAAGAAGCTATTTATTAATGTCAGTATAATTCCGCTTTCTAAATTTCCTAAATATGATTAAAATGGAAAATATTTGAAATGGTTTTGTGGAGGTTAGTTTTAAGTCGTTATTTATATTCATCACAGATTGATATCACTTGGATACTATTAAAAATTAAAAATCACAGAACTGCTGTTTCATCTAACTATGAAATTCCTCAGAAGTTCACATCTACAAATCTACTATGAATCGAACTCACGACCTTTACGTCTCTAAGCAAAACTCTAAACATAAGAAACACTACGCTGATGACTAATAGTAGGTAGGATCCCCACTTCAATAAACTTGTGATACAGAGTAATGATTATCTAACAGCATTGATGATATATGTCACACTACCAGTTGACTTCTCACTAAAACTTTGACAGAGTATTGAAGTAGGATATATGCCTAATAGTTCTGAAGGTTAAACGTTCGCTGAGATATCAAGGTTGTGGGTTCGATTTACAATGGGATTGCGAATATGTATTGATGAGGAATTCTATACTTAGCTGAAACAATAGTTCAGTGTTCTTTGATCTTTAATCGTACCTCATTGATATCATTTTGTGACGAGTTCAAGCGATAAAATAAACCCAACCTCCACAAAACCACTTTAAATTCAAAAAATTATCGTTTTAGTCAAAGTGCATTGAAAATCTAAAAGATGAATACAGGGTTTCCTGATGACTACTTCTAACTACTTAATATAGAAGCATTTACACATAAATCATATATAGTACAGAAGGTGCTGACAGAAAAGAACTTACTATGACACTGGATGTGTGTAACCGAATTCATGATCTCTATTTGGATCATCAAATGATGTTGCTATCGATGTTCTTGTTGTTTCGCTTGTGTCATTATTGTCTCCGGTTATTGTTATATTAGGATAAACACTCTCGTTGAGACTTAGTGCATTTGCACAGCCTGCAGCCGACCTAGACGATCTTACGAACTCAGCCCATGAGTATCCTTCACCATGATCACTATCACTAGTAACTGACCAAGAAGCGAATTCTTCATCAGTTAAAAATGGAAATCTAACAAAATAACGTGTTCTTGAGTGAATTTTTGTCTGAAGTGACAAAAAAAGAAAGAAATGAGGGGAGAACATTACGAAAAAAATCACATGAAATTTAAAATTCAGTATTTTTCTATTTTGAGATAAAAAGGGTTGAATAGGACATCATCATATAAGAGTGTGGGCAATGGCTATCTACACCGCATTCAGTGTCAACCAGGTATTGCATTCAACACAATCGTCCGTTAGCGTCTTCTACTTTCAATTCAATCTTTTTTTGTGTTTTTTTATTCTCACCGACCGGTTGATGGCCCTTCAGAGATAGAGAGAAATCCAAACTCATAGCCAATGCGTAATGACTTTATAACACACTTTGTATGTAATACACAATATTCATGGATAAAGTTTCAAAGATCTAAACTGAGTGGATTGATTTTAGGTAACCATTGGCTCACCCCCCCCCCCCCCCCCCCCCCCCCCCCCCCCCCCCCCCCCCCCCCCCCCCCCCCCCCCCCCCCCCCCCCCCCCCCCCCCCCCCCCCCCCCCCCCCCCCCCCCCCCCCCCCCCCCCCCCCCCCCCCCCCCCCCCCCCCCCCCCCCCCCCCCCCCCCCCCCCCCCCCCCCCCCCCCCCCCCCCCCCCCCCCCCCCCCCCCCCCCCCCCCCCCCCCCCCCCCCCCCCCCCCCCCCCCCCCCCCCCCCCCCCCCCCCCCCCCCCCCCCCCCCCCCCCCCCCCCCCCCCCCCCCCCCCCCCCCCCCCCCCCCCCCCCCCCCCCCCCCCCCCCCCCCCCCCCCCCCCCCCCCCCCCCCCCCCCCCCCCCCCCCCCCCCCCCCCCCCCCCCCCCCCCCCCCCCCCCCCCCCCCCCCCCCCCCCCCCCCCCCCCCCCCCCCCCCCCCCCCCCCCCCCCCCCCCCCCCCCCCCCCCCCCCCCCCCCCCCCCCCCCCCCCCCCCCCCCCCCCCCCCCCCCCCCCCCCCCCCCCCCCCCCCCCCCCCCCCCCCCCCCCCCCCCCCCCCCCCCCCCCCCCCCCCCCCCCCCCCCCCCCCCCCCCCCCCCCCCCCCCCCCCCCCCCCCCCCCCCCCCCCCCCCCCATAAAAAGGGTTGAATAGGACATCATCATATAAGAGTGTGGGCAATGGCTATCTACACCGCATTCAGTGTCAACCAGGTATTGCATTCAACACAATCGTCCGTTAGCGTCTTCTACTTTCAATTCAATCTTTTTTTGTGTTTTTTTATTCTCACCGACCGGTTGATGGCCCTTCAGAGATAGAGAGAAATCCAAACTCATAGCCAATGCGTAATGACTTTATAACACACTTTGTATGTAATACACAATATTCATGGATAAAGTTTCAAAGATCTAAACTGAGTGGATTGATTTTAGGTAACCATTGGCTCACAACCTAAAAGCTGTAACGGTTAAAAAAACGACGCCATACCCGAAAAATTTGAGATTAATCTCTATCGGAATTGTGGTGAGTGTGAACTCCTGAGTCTTATACCAAGTGAAACAACTGACCAGTGTTCTCAATATATAAATTTCAAAACTATTATACTGAAATTTCAGTTTTTAATTATCAGAGTAATGCCCCATGGTCTTTTGACTACGAATGAACACGCACGCAAATACCCATATGACTATGAAAGTAACTGTTTGCTTCAAAACTAAAAACTATACTATAAAAATAGATTAAGCCATTATTTCGCTTTAAACTTTACTTTACGACTAAGTATGACTATCCAAAATGATAGGATTTATGTACAAATAACACACAACTTAGATCAAAGTGAACAACAGACAGAACAAATAGCATTCACACAGCAATACTAATCAAGTACAGCACAGTACAAAAACTGTTTTAACTTTGGTTTCGTGTTCGAATTCATTAAAACACGAAATTTAGGCACACCGAAAGCGTTTGCGGTACACGCGTAAAAGGATAATATAGTGGATAAATAAAGGAAGTAAGGCGACCATAATCAAGAAAATGAAATCTACCGAGAACAAGATACGTTTCGGTGGAGAATACACCCATAAACCAAGAACTCACTTTATGAAAAACATAGGTGGAAAGCACAGTACGGCTGCCCACTGGCTTCTATGCTAAATTATAAATGCCGAGGTCTCAAGCCACTGAATCGTAACACTTTATGGACCACAGCCAGGGAGTCATTGGGGACCAACAGACCCCAGTTATATAGAACCTTTTAACTGTCATCAATTAAACATTTTTTTATTTTTCTCACCCCGTCCCATTGTCAATAAATAATATACGAAAAGGGAGCCGATGGGGTGATATTAGTAAAACATGATCGAGTCACTAAAGCTGATGTTTCAAGAAACTGAGAGCTACCAGATTGTCGCAACTGGGGTCAAATACACATTGCAGAACTTTAGTACCGCTAACGTGGTGTTGATACTGGATGTCAATAATCTTCTGGAAAGAAGTGATGTTCTATTAATGGTGGAGTGGAACTTGCACCACGCAGTTCCATGGTATGCGACCAGTGAGCTATCCAGGCCACAACTAAATTGAGCACGGAGTGATCAATAAATGTAAACCGTAGTACACAAGATTGTGTTTAGATAAAGCATATATATATATGATTCTATTTAGTATTTACTTACACACACACTTCACGTATAAAAAAAGCCCTGATAACAAGCTTTAGTTATCGTTTACATAAACAAACAAAGACATAATAGCTATTTCTGTTTAATATTTTCGTTATGTTGTAATGAGTTTAACATCTTTCATCTACTTCGCTATCTTCTGCCTCTTCTATCCGTATCGTTTCTTATTGTTTACCTACGTTGACAACCACACTCTTATTAATGATAATAGTGGTAGTAAGAGATAAAGACCAATTATGAAAAATGACCTCATATTAAAAATTCGTTTGTTAGCCAAGCGATTTTCTTATGCATACTTATGCATAATCAGTAGAAGAAAAACAGAGAGAGATGAGGAAGAGCGAAAAATGTCAATTAATCTCATGCATGGATGCATATATATGTATACTCTTTTATGATGACGTACAGAAATATAGAATTCCTCCTATTCACTGAGCTACTGACAGAAGACAGTCACTAACTTGTTCAACGAGTATGAAGGTAGATTGTTTAATCGCTGAGTAGTGACCAATGTAAGGTTTGCTTAGTCCTTTATAGTGCTCAACGAATTCTATCGATTAAGTTGCAGTGTAGCACCCATTCTTTAAAGTAACTCGACATCACGTGCAGTATGTTGTGATGGAAGATTGTTTAGGAACAGTTGGTACGAAACCTTGAATATAGGCTTCATGTATTTTGGCTCACGTCAGCAAGGCGACCTGAAATCTTGAGGGAACTGGTACTCTATGTAGGAACTAGTAATGGACTAGCCTCCTTAGATGACTACTTGGAAAAATTATGAACCCTTACCTATTAGACACTTGAGAATGTGACTAGCTTTCCATTACATTAGTAAATGATATAATGCCTCTCTATTCTAAATTCATTATAATTACTAATATACAGATCTAATAAATGACAACACCAAAAACAAAATTTTCTTCAATGAAACGTCTTTATTTTGATTTAATAATGAAATCGGCTTATTTAACTTCACGAATCTCTAAATCAGTTTAAGACATAATCAACTTTAGTTGAGACTAAGAGAGAACTTTTGGAGTTCTATTCACACTTCAACTAGACACTGAAGTCAACCAAAGATCATTAAAGATTAATGCGTTCACTACTTAGTTCACTGGTCACTGTACTAGTTTAGTAAGAGTAAATTTCTTCATAAGTTTTGTATACAAGCTAATATCTTTGCACATTATGTATGTGGCAAGAGGTGGAGTTCAAAATGCATTAAAAGAACCAACAAAGCTGAAGGGTTAATGCAATACTTTCAATCTTCACTGTGTCGTAGTCGGTACATTCAGCCAAGTTTCGATTGATTAGATGTTGAATACTGAACTATAAATTTTAATAAAGATTTCAATTCATGTTGATGAATTTATATGCGTTTATTTATATTCATTATGAACATATTAGTGTATCCTAGACTGGCTTGCAAGATTTGAAACACAAATGGAGTAAAAATTACAACACTGAATGGAATCTATAGTGAAAATTACACTCATTTCGCATCATCAAAATACTTAAGGAACCCAATGACTGGAATGTTGAGCAAAAACACACTTAATGAATATTGAGAACGTTGAGGATGATTAGGGCAAAAACAACAAACAAAACATGCCATTCGGTTAAATACTAGGTAATAGCCGATAGGGCGATGGTTTAATGGTCAAAGTACTCAACTTTCAACCAATATGTGGTAAGTATGACCGAACCCTGACTTGTCAGTTTCAGTCTAAGCAGAGAGCTATTAATAACTATCCAACACACAATAAGTCATTAACAACGCAAATCTGGGACAAACATGCATTAACTCATATCATATTAGCATAACTAAATCAAATTAATAAGATTAATACCATAATAAAGTTCAACAGCAGTGAAGGAAAATGCATGTATGAAAAAAATAAGATAGAACTCAAAATCTACAAGACAAAGAGTGAATACACTTGCACCATCCCAACCGAACATGACAATTAATCACACTATGTCTTCAACCACTAATCACTATTGTCACGTCGACCTCCACAACATACATCTACTAACATGCCTCACACCAACAGTCAACCACCTCATTCATTCAAGACATGCATTGCCTGGCCTCCCTTATCCTTCTTCTATCGTACTCCATCACTAATCAATACCGTGTGTTGAAGTAAGTGGTGGTTCGGTATACGCAATACATATCTCAATCTCTTCAGTCAATTAACAATCACAGCCTCACCAACCAATATGCTATATTTCTATAGTACTGTGTATCTAATCTCACCACTGTCTACTTAGTCGTTCCACGATATGCGAGGAATGCATCGAGGACAATAATGATCAAAGACCTGCAGCTTACGCATTCTTTATATTTTCGTAATCCAGATATATGAAGAGATACAATAACGATTCACTTTTCAACAAGATTACGTTATTAGTGAAAAAGTGTATTTGCAAACTGCTACGCTTTACGGATATAGTATTCTTAAACATAAAAGTGCATTATGAAAGTAAGTAAACATACATCAAATCCTTCTTTATTACGTAGAATACGACGACGAAGATCAGCTATTTCCACTTTCAAAGGTCGTATTTTCAACCACCATTTTAATAATAGAAATATAGGAAACGGCATTTTGTTTCTCCGTTCTTCTAAATTTTGGACACTCATTGAACGACCAAATGTATCACGTGATGTAGAGGCATATAATAGATTTGATTGTGAATGGAATGAGACCCGACTGACAGTTAAGAAAATGGAAAGACTAGTCAATCTTGGAGTTAGTAAATGTTTCATCTTGTAAAGTGGCTAGACCTAAAGGAAATAAAGTTATCAGGATTACAATCAATAAGTGCTAAATGGGAAGGAACTTTGTTGGATCACACAGAAAAAATGACAAATGCGAATCACACAACAATAGAATTACAACGTGAAGATAAGTTGGTCCAAATGAAGATGGCAACTTCCCGAAATTCCAGATGTGATAACAGATAGCTTAGTGTTATAGCACTCATATCGTTATAAATTTATGACAAACAAAGAAGAGACTTTTCGCTATCTTTCTAATGTTAAATGTCATGATAATGCTTGAAATCAATTAATTCCAGTTGTTATCATTTTGCACTCCTTTTTAGTGAGATTGACTGCCATGTTTAAATCTATAAACATATGATCATTACTAAGTCGACTAATGAAGCTAACGTTATTCCAAAGTGCAATATTGTGTCAAAATCCATGGGATATGGAGTCATTAGACTAAATTGAGACGACAAAAAACTAAACTCAGAAACATAACTTTTGTTAGCCTCTTAAAACCGGCCATATTGTTAACCAAATAGTAAAGCAATTCATCGCTAACGGATATTTAATGGAACTACGCGACACACTAGTTTATAAATGATGCCAATAAATCGAAATTACGTTACACAAATTTGAAATTTAAGGAGGCTCGAAGCTATTGTACACTTTTTTCCACGTGTACGCTTGACTCTTATCTATTAAAATCATTGGTGACATTTCTAAATAAGGAATAACGACTTTTCAGGGAAAGTTGTTTAGGATGCAACATCCTACAGATTGAGAATTCCTGTTGTTACTGTGCAAATTTACATCAATATCATAATCAACAATTCTCCTCGAATTTCCTGGATAGACATAACTAGATCTTAATTTGGATACGTTGGTACACAAACTCTAATACATCAGATTGTCTTAACATGTCATAATAACGAATAGTAAGTAGTGAATATAGACAGAGACAGACAGTTACAACATAGAACTTGGTACATGCGTACGTCAGTTCAAGTTGCCACGCCTCAATTAGCAGGGAGAGATTAAATTATCGAATCAAATCCCAAAGTAGGGAAGGTAGTGACACAGTTAGTATTAACGGAAGGGAATAGAGATCGGTGATAAGATTTAAGAAAATATGATTCAGCAAAGAGAAAATTATGATAAGTTCAGAAACTTAGAATTTGGAGGAAGACAAGGAGTGGATGCACCGGCGCCATTGCCGACGATTTTGAGCCATATCACACAAGGTCTCTAACCATTTATTACGAGCGTCACGCGGACCTCAACCAGGTGGTCTGCACCTGTTAACATGGCTCAGCCCAATTGTAAATGACTTCATGGACTGGTGCCATGTTTTGGTTTGGCCGCCACTAGCTTTCTTCCAGCCTACTCCTACACTAGACAGCATTGCTCGTCGAGGTAGGCGGTGGTTTGACATATTTAACACATGTCCTAACCACCTTAGCTGATGGAGATTTACTACTTCATCAATAGACATCGTATCTACCTAGTACTATATTCCTAACCCACGTATTGCTTACTCGGTGGTCCCAACAAACACGAGCAATGCTCCGAAGACATCGATGATCGAATACTAGGAGCCTACGAATATCCTCCATCCTTAATCGCCATGTTTCACATCCACAAAGTAGAACGGATCGAACTATTGCGCAGTAAACGCGTTTTTGAGTCAGTAGTCGGATGTTTCGCCTACGCCACAAGTGACGCAAATCCCCAGAAGCTAATCGGGCCTTATGTATACGAGCCGAGATTCCAGCAGACACCAGACAGTCAGAACTGATTAGGCTCCCAAGATAAGTGAAGCGGTCAATACATTCAACTGCCTCACTCACTATCACTAACTTCGGTACCGAATCAAGCCAATCCTCAAGTAAAATTTTGCATTTGGGTGGAGAGAGTCGCATCCCAAACATCCTCACATTCATGTTTAAGGTGACTAAAAGATTTTGCATTTTATCAGCATCTTCACCTAAGAGAACTATATCATCTGCATATTCTAAGTGAGCAAGCTTATCTCCTGGAAGGAGGTCAACCCGATGAAGTCAGACGATGACAATGTTAACTCTAAAAGTATGTCAATGATAAAATTAAATAAAAATAGGGAAGGCGGACAACCTTGACGAACACCACTTGAGGTGGTCAGTTCCGACGACAATCCGCCATAAGCTCCGACTCGACATGTGGTGTTCGAGTAGAGAGCTTGTATATAAGGCTAATGTACTTCTCCGGTACACCTTTCAATGACAGACATTGCCACATAACTTTACGACCGATAGAGTCAAATGCCGCCTTAAGGTCAAGGAATACAACTATTGTTGAGCGTCTAAAAGTGTGTCTATGTTCCAGAACCTGACGAAGTGTGAATATTTGGTCTATACAGTCACGTCCAGGTCTGAAACCACCTTGCTACTCTCTAGTTTGCTCTTCACGAGCTTTCGTTAGTCGTCGAAGTATTATTGAAGCCAATATTTTAGACACTATATTCGTTAAGCTGATTTTTTGGTAATTGTCACAAGAGAACTTCTGTCCCTTCTTATCGATTGGGACGACTAGTGTTCGAGACCAGGCACATTGGATTGCGTGTAGATCCCAGATTCTAGATAGGATCCCCGTTAATCTCGTTGCTAAAACTGGACCACTATCCTTAAATATCTCAGTTCAGGAGACGCAGCTGAAATTCACTGAGTTTTCTTAACCTTTTGATTTAGTTTACCAGTAGATATTACTGCTGTTTCAACAGCTTTATGGATATCATTCCAAGCTGACTCGGGGTGAGTATCATTTATACAGTTGACTAGTTGGTTTTTAAGCTGTTCTTGAAATATATTCTTGACTTTTTCATCATTAAGTTGGACTCTTATGGGGATTTTTGCCGTGGGTCGTTTACGTCCAGTGAGATGCAGACTAACACGCGCTCGTACTATAGCGTGGTCTGAGTCTAAACATGTGCTCCAAAATGAGCGGCAGTCTTCTATCGAGCCTCTCCAACGGTGGCTGATGGCAATGTGGTCTATTTGAGTCCAACGTTGAGTTGACTGTAGGGGCCGCCATGTCTACTGATGTCTTTCCTTATGTTTAAAGTTAATGCTTGCGAGAAATAGACGGTTACCTAAGCACAGTTGTAATAAACGGTCGCTATTATCTGTTCGTTGGGCCTCAACACCATAGGATCCACCTAGGTGCCTTTCGGTTTCGTCTAATCTACCTAATTGGGCATTAAAGTCACCAGCCATAATCACTACATCAGTACACTTAGCTTTTCGAAGGAGGTCTGAAAGCTTTCTGTAAAATTCATCTTTTACTTCATATGAGCTGCAATCAGTAGGAGCATAGGCAGAGACAACAACGAGGCAACGGCGCGTGTCCCTATCTTTCCGAGTTCTTACTGTCCCGTTTAGACGGACAGCGTATAAGCGAATGTCTATGGGAATCCAGTCAAGGAGAGTCTGTTCAGTTTTTGAACTTAGTGCTATACCTACACAAACAAAGCCTCGGGTGGTAGTGGTGGGGTCTCCGGAAACACGAAGGGTGAACCGGGCCGGTTCTTTATTTTGACAAGGTGAGGTCAAGCGAATGACTGTACTTGGATCATGTGTATGCGTTTCAAAGACGTAGCAGACATCGGAGAAGCAGGAATCAAGAGTCATAGCTAAGGAGACTTGTTGTCTTATTTGGCATAAAGTCCGAGCGTTGAAAGCTCCGATATATAGTTTAGTGCGAGGTTTCAGGAGACCAGGAATAACGCTTCATGAACTCAAACCATTAACATTAGAGGCGTGAGGTAATAATGTTGTGCTAGAGAGGTGAATCGTGGGGATAAGAGAGTTATTGTGAGTTGATGGTGGGATTTGACCTTGAACAAGTTGATCTCGTGTGCTGTTACAGGTATGAGTGTAGTTGTTACTTCCTGGCTGCCCACACCATGGAAGGATATTACTTCTTGAGGTACCTGAAAAGGAAACTGGGTTAGTATTGGTCATAGTGACTCGGGAGTGCGATCGCAGAGCCAAAGGGGCAAATGCTTGAGGCCGATCACCCACGACCTTGTTATGGGAAGTTTTTGAAGTGTTAGCTCCATTCAATAGAAGGCCTTACTGTTGGAGACGGAAATCCGTGGAGTAAGGTGAGGTGTGACATTTTTAGGGTTGACCTTTTCTAACCCCTTTCTTCCGTTAAGAAGGAGGCATCGCTGCAGATGCTGGTTATCTAAGGTAAACACCTTACTGCTGTCGCATTCCACTTCAGTCAGCAGTACGACTTCGCCATCAGATCTTAGGTTGCTGCCTTTAGTCTTATCGCTCTCCAACAGACCTGCTTGGCATGGTAGGACCTAGAAGAACAAGCGTTCCAGCCAATATAGCTTGGTTGGGTCATCACGATAGGCAAGTGTGACCACCACGTCAAGGTAGCAGCTACAGTCGGGAATAATAATAATATAAAATAAAATATATAGACTATCCAGTAATTACGTTAGCTTCGGAAAAAAACTGACGAAATTCATAAAGTATTAATAGTTGTTTGCTCAGCTGTAGAGAAAACAGTGCCCTTTAGGTGAACTAAACGTTCCACTGAAGGTTGTAAAGACTGCAGAAATGATCAATGCTCAAGAAAAGTTTAACTTCCTTGCTTCACAAAAACACCAAACGCATACATCCTTACGATGTACTTCTGGATAATTGTTAAAACTAATCTGTTTATACTATGATAAAAAAAATTGAGATTGAAAAAACATGAAGTGAAGATGAAACTGACTTTTGAGAAATTCTAGGAATATATTGAACACTTTAAGTTTGAAGACTGCACAAATGCATTGCTATGAATATGAAGTGTGGCGGAAGAAATAAGATAGATATACCATGAAGAATTATAGATTTGGTTTATGCATTTGTTAAAACAATCCACGTGCACTTCTTGGATTATTTATCTTATGAGAATTAAACTAGATTATATTTTTTTTGTTAAATCTAGCTAAGTAATTTATAAGACGTCAATCACTTTCATTTATTGATAATCGGTTTAAAGACTATAAAACTTGAAGTTTAACATCAACAAATGATCATTTGGTTGGAAAACCAGTGAAAATCTGGAAGCAACATACAGCTGTTTGGTCCTAGTATGGAACTTGCCAACAAAATACGTATCCACAACCGTATCCGAGATTGGACTTGGAGTATGCAAGCTCCATGACGGGCGACTCAGTAGTTTAAAGGTTAAACACTTGAGAAGAGGCACATTACAGAGAAATAATATCCAAGAATGGAACAGCTTTCCAATGATTATAATCAATAAATCAAACAATACTAAAAACAACCACAAGATAATATTATTGTCCGACAGGAAGAAAATAACTAACAATCCAATAGCACTTTATTCACTAAACATTATCAAAAAAGAAAAAAAGTATAAATGAGGATTGTGATATGCGATGATAAACATCAACATCTATTTATTGATACTCTCTTCTTCGATGGGAAATATCCTTTTTAAAGATACAAACCAAAACGAGATATGGGAGCAGAGCGACAGAGAAGGTAAAAATGAGAATAATAGTAGATCTATTATGGAACACACACACACACACACACGGTAAATGAGAGAAGACATAAAAATGAAGTTGATTGTACAGTTAAATACAAAATGTAAAACAACTATGGTAATAACAATAATAACAAGAGAACTATCAATACAAGTTATTTATTGCTATAAGCATAAAAATGGATAAACTGTTCTCTGTTAAAATAACAATAACAGAATAACAACGATGTTCTCAACAATAATAATAATAGTTGACAAAGAAAAGTGAGAATGGTAAGTTGGATAGATTAGTGATAAGGTGGTGTTAAAAGCTTCCTCCTTCATTCTTTCTTCAATCGACTAGGAATCAGGAGAAAAACAACAATTCTGTACAGGAAATTCGGCAATAATGACAACAAATGGATATGTGCATATGTCCTCGGATGAACATCCTTAGCTCAGAATAATAGAATACGCATCATGGGAGACATATTTCTGCGTAAGAGTCCGTTAATACATACATATGATTATTCAAGGTACTCAACAGAAAACACAAAAAAACAAAATGGGATTCAGAGACAAGAAACAACACATACATACGTATATATGGAGAATTATTATATCTCAATTATTAGGTACAAACTGGTGCATTTACCTTTGAGTCACTATTGATACTAACTTATTACTATTACTACTAAACAATTGCCCAAACAGAAGTAGATAGAGCGGGATACAAGTCTGCAACATAGTGATTGTAAGGCAAAAACTTTACGCTCTGAGTTTCTACTCCCAATAAGAATAGTAATAATCTGCAAGAATCATTACGTCAAGTGAAAAATGGAAAAAGACCGTTGTCAAGAAACTGATTAACATAAGTTACATTCAAAATAAAATCAAAAGTTGACGGAAGCAGAAGATATTGAATATTACATAACAAACGTTATTACACTGTAAAAAAAAAGCCGTACATATACGTACATAGAAATACTAATGTGCGAATTTAAAGAGAGGAAATGAAAATGGAGGTGATGAACTGTCGTCTTTAATTTTTGATATTGACTGTCATTTTTTTATTTATTCGAATAAATTGACTTTCGAAAATAATAATAACAACAATTCACTAAGTAACATCAGCCTAGTATGTTCATGTTTAAGAATGTAATATGCGAGAATTTATGTTGTAAAAGAAATAAAACAAATACCATGGTTAAAGCTTCAATCCATATACACTAATACAGAAACTAAATATAAATAGCGACTGTTTAGCCACAAAGAGTGTGTGGACGCCATATAAGATAAGAAATGGATAATAGAATTCAGCAGTAATCTTGTAGTTATGAGACACTATAAGAAAGACAAAAATAAGGACTTCAATTACATGAGTTATTCATCCTCAAGAAATAATGTAATGTAATACCAACAATTTAACTCCGCCTGTAGCTCTCCTAGGGTTACTGCCGGTCCCAAGCCGGGTAAAGGAGGAGGGTTAAGCATGGGGCTTGCATTCCCATCCCGTAAAACTCAAGCTTGCTAAAAAAACGCTAATACCAACAATTTGAGTATAACAACAATTTGGACGGATATTACGTCTCAGTATGAGACTTCTTAATGGCAGTACGAACCCACCATCACATCAGACATCGGACCTTCTGGTTTTGCATCGAGTACTTAGCATACAAAAAAACAAGTTAGCTTCAAGAAGTTCAAAACATTATGTTACCATCCATTATGGTTTGTTATATTTTTTGACGCCCAGCATAACTGAATTCTACTGGTCATGGTTTCTCGCTAAAACTCCGAGAATTACAAACTGAAGTTAGCCATTAGTAAGAATATGATTGCTAAGAAGTATTTAAATCCCATGAAGCCGATATTCAATCTTTTCTAGTTCTCAATGATTATCTAAGGTCAATCCGTAATGTAAAATTGCAAAATTCAATAATCTCCTAAATCGCTGATACAATAACATTTTAATTTGTTGCATATTATTTCGCTGTACTACTATCAAATTAAATATACATAAATTATACCTTTTAATAAAAGTTCGATTAATTTTATACAAAAAAAATTCAAACCGCTGACTAAAACAAGCACAAATTTTAACGACAGAATACGGAAAAGCAGAACTGAGAGACAACCGAGTATGTGAGCGACAGCCCAGTAGTTACGTAGTTCGACATTTAGTTAACAAACCTTTGGGTCGCATTCTTCCTCACTTGCATCGATCAAGTAGTATAATTAGCTTTCGCATTTAGAGTATGGTTTGAATAAAGATAACAAAAGAATAACAATACGTCGCTTCTACATGCAGAAACAGTTACTTGATAGATGTAAAAAGTGATGGAAATGGCAAATATTACCGAAAAAGTACTTTTCCAACTGATTATTGAATATTTATATGCATGTCTTCGTACGTAGAACGATCATGAATGCCTACAGTAAAACGCCATAAATAGTGACGTAATACAAATGTACAACCTTTCTAATTTATAGTACAGAAGTTATGCATTTTAGTTACTGAGAAAATAGACAACATTTTCATGATATTATAGTGTAAAAGAGGATGATTGATGCTACTAAGCCCTTTCATAGGTAAAACCTAATTAGAATTTGTCAGTTGGATGCACTTGCATCCTGTTGTTGACGTTCAAAATGGAGCTCGAGTCTAGTAGCTTACACTTGAGACGTAAATAATATATCGGCTAAATTGATGAGCCCATATAACCGCAAACCTATTCAACAGACAAAAAGTCTCGTAGGGTGTAAAATTATAGGCCTAACCCTTTCTGACGCTATTCACCCCGTTGTGGGAAAGTAGCACTGCTATCACGTCAGTTGTTTGAAAGAAACACCGAACTGCCATTACACTTTCGCAAAGGCCTACGTAATACTGAGCCTACAGACCTACAGTTTATTGCTTTTAGTCCAACCACTATTCAACAGAACAGTTTGGAGTGGTAGGACCTAAAAGAATAATTGTTCAAGCCAGTGTAATCTAATTAGTTCATCCCGATAGGCAAACACGATCACCACATCAATATAGCAGATGAAATTAGGGGATATATATATATATATATATATATATATATATATAAGTACGAAATATTATTATTAGATAAATGGTGGTGTAATTCAACCACTTCTAGTTTCCTACCAACCTACTAATAAACAGTAGTTTTGTATTCATAATACGTCTCAGCGACCTAAGTAAATGAATGTTCACAACATTATAAACTAATTTGCCATCCTTTCCCACAACTCTGCATCTAATTTTAACATTAATTTCTTGACAGTATCAACAAAAATGAGTAACGTTTTGAAGATATTTTGTTACGATTATCGATAAACTAATATAGAAGCTTGATACGGAGTTCTAGTAAAAAATGATAAGTTGGTTGGTAATGTTTTTAATGTTTATTTACTGCTATAGTTGAAACATATATCACGGGTATTTCCCTACCCCTGCGTTAAAACACGTAATATAACTCATTTACCTATCAGATTATTACTTGACCATACTAGTTATAACAAAGTAAATATGCAAGTATGTTTAAATACAAACAATAAACAAACACTTGTGAACGCTATGCCAATAAGCAGAAATTATTTAATTATTATTCTCGACGAAAGAAGAATATGACCGAGCATAAAATAAAAAAAAGATCGATAAAGAGTAAACAGATTTATGCAGCTAGCAACGTAGATACAAGTAGAGCATTTCCCAATGCACGAATACAAACGAATAACCGAAATACAAATACATTCATTCACATATAGTAAATGAAATCGAATATATATATATATATATATATATATATATATATATATATATATATATATATATATATATTACAAGAAATGACAACCTAAATGAAATCTTAAAAATTACAATTATAAAAATACAAAAGTATGTAAACGACTTCTTTGTATTGACGGAAACCGAAAATTATTATTTTGACATTTAAACAATGCACAAAAATGCAACATATTTGAAAAATTAGCAGCAGCTGTGCATTTTAAAAGTATAAAATGCATTTTTAGAAAATAATGACCGACCAGTAGCTTGTTAGCTAATTTCTACCAATGTAGCCAAAAAAGTAAATGAGAATAATAATGATGACGTCATACACAATCTGTAAATAACATCTCTCAACAACGTCTAAATACCTAACAGATTACTTTAACATGCATTATGTTGGAGTTAGGAAGAAATATGTCGAACGGTTTGAAGAAAAACCAGAAGCTGATGCTACAACGTTTCATGGGTAGCATATAGCTACCTTTCTCTCCCTCCCCGCTCGAACTAAGGAAAAAACAATAAAATATACATTCATTGACCACTGAATACTGATCAATGTTATGTTTGTTTTGTCCTCTACGCTAACTGAGTCCTATCGATCAGGTTACACCGACATCACATGCACTAAATCCATAATTTAAGAGGATGAACTGCAGAGTGTGAAACTAGGTAACTATGATTCAAATCGCAAAGGGAGTATTATTTCCCTCAACACTGAAGGTACACCTTACTAACAAATGTAAACTGACATAAGAATTAAACCCATGGTTTTCGATAACTACTTTCAACCACTTAGCATCATAAGCAGTTAAGTGTAAAAATATTTATCGTTACACATAAAATCAGATTATTTATTTGGAACATAAATGTTAGTCTAAGTCTAAACGATGTGGAGTTACTTAGCTTAGCGACTATATTCCAACCTGATCGTTTGAATTCGATCAATATAAAACAAGATTAGACAAGCGATCACTAGCAAGTGGTCGATCTATGTAAATATCATAGCTCTACAAAAGATCAATCGCAGACAGAATAGCTCAATGGTAACCGTCACAGAGTGCAAAATTGTATGACATGGGTTGCAGTCTCCTAATAAGTATCAATTTCATCAAGATTGCAAACGCATCTTGCTGAGAACCGTCGATTAACATAAAAATGAATTCAAACCAGGATTTCATGACAAATACGTTCAATCACCTAAAGGAACTAATGTATATTTCCGAAACTATTGTTTCTTGAAATTTTAAATGGGCCAAACTAGCAAGCAACTCCGAGTTATAAAGATGAGTACTACAATTTTGTGTTATTTAAAATCTATGTTTACCACGCAAGAGTATAGATGAATTGAGATAAAAAATATACGTACCGAGAGCAAATCGACTATGATGAAGAGAGAAACTTAACGGCGGCCAAGAACTAAAATTAATTGGTTAATATCAACTTTACTAAAAGTAACCATTGTAAGTGAAAAGCATAATAATAATTCAAACAACGGCAAAAACATCAGTGATAACACAACTACAGCTACATTAAGCAGAGTCCTGAATAAAAATGTCAGTCCTTATAAATCCACTAAAGCTAAACACAGGAGTGTAAGACTGTGGAGATGGTAATGCATAGATCACATATAATTGTAATCCGAATGATTTGTCGCTTTATGCTACATAAAAATAATTTCGATCGACAATGTTACATTTATAATAAAACACTACACTAAATTTACTTATTGCGTAAAATACATTTTATCAGCCGATTGACATGCATAATGAGTACAGGTTAGTGTACTCAGCTCTTAGATAAACATTAATTACGTGAAAACATGGGTGTCCAAAACTGAAGTAGTTGGAATGGTGTTTGATTCTGCGGACTGGCTTACCAAGAAGTCAATGCCGGACTACAATAAATCTACGATATATATATATATATATATATATATTATATATATATATATATATTATATATATATATTATATATATATATATATTATATATATATATATTATATATATATATATATATATTATATATATATATATATATTATATATATATATTATATATATATATTATATATATATATTATATATATATATATTATATATATATATTATATATATATATATTATATATATATATTATATATATATATTATATATATATATTATATATATATATATTATATATATATATATATATATATTATATATATATATATATTATATATATATATTATATATATATATATTATATATATATATTATATATATATATATATATTATATATATATATATTATATATATATATATTATATATATATATATATTATATATATATATATTATATATATATATATATATTATATATATATATTATATATATATATATATATATATTATATATATATATATATTATATATATATATATATTAAATATCTATATATAGATATATATGTCACCTTACAACATTAGCCTAACGAAATTGAGGTAAACAAGATTAATACCATAATAAAGTTCAACAGCAGTGAAGGAAAATGTATGTATGAAAAAAATAAGATAGAACTCAAAATCTACAAGACAAAGAGTGAATATACTTGCACCATCCCAACCGAACATGACAATTAATCACACTATGTCTTCAACCACTAATCACTATTGTCACGTCGACCTCCACAACATACATCTACTAACATGCCTCACACCAACAGTCAACCACCTCATTCATTCAAGACATGCATTGCCTGGCCTCCCTTATCTTTCTTCTATCGTACTCCATCACCAATCAATACCGTGTGTTGAAGTAAGTGGTGGTTCGGTATACGCAATACATACCTCAATCTCTTCAGTCAATTAACAATCACAGCCTCACCAACCAATATGCTATATTTCTATAGTACTGTGTATCTAACCTCGCCATTGTCTACTCAGTCATTCCACGATATATGAGGAATGCAACGAGGACACTGATAGTCAAAGACCTGATGCTCTCGGATGTTTTATATTTCTATATTCCATGATTCACAGCTATACACTAAAATAGAGAAAACTGCTGTGATAAATATCTATCCCTAGTTTGATGCCGTCTACGCCACAATTGAAGTATGTTGACATAAGCTAAATGTCATATTAATCAATGTAAATTTGATTGTATAATCTCCAGATTAAACATTGCCGATAGGTAATCTTGATGGCATTGAATTCTGCTTTACATATATGATTTATATTAGTCTTTGTAGTTGGATACTTTATTAACAAAACATGTTGTTTGGCTCAAAATGTGCTCTAATTTGTCGTTTTTTAACTGTATTATGACTCAGCAGACAAGTGCAAGTTGACAGCCAACTTCGGACAACATTTTGCAAGTGTAGTCTAGTGATAGTACCACGTTACTTATGTTGACTTAGGTATTTGCTACACGGATACCTTCTACGTAATAAAATAGCATTTTTAAAACCACTTCATTTAAACTACAATACTGAGTTTCTCAAAAACATCGAAATGAATTCATGAACTTCTGGAGTGAAATCGTGACGAGTGAAGTTAAGACAGGTCTAAAGTGAAACATTAGTAATTAATTATATTGGTCAACCATCGCACCTTGTCGGAAATTAATTTGACTTTGGAATGCATATCTCTGAATACTAACCCAGTAATTTTAATGGTTAAACGACCACAAAAAGACGCGAAGGTATTGGATTGAACCTACAGTAGGGTTGTGGGTGTGGACTGTTGAAGGGTCCCATTTAAGCAATAAAAGGTTGTCCTAGATTTTAAATAATATCTTAGCCAGTATCAATTCGCGACAGATACTTACTTCGACACTAAACTATTTTAATCTAAATAAATCAGTACGATTGTAAATAGCTTGATCAGGAGGATTTACAACTTTAAGTTTGAGGAAACAAATAAGAGGATTGAGAGGATTGACCTATATATATATATATATATATATATATATATATATATATAGGTACAAGCCGCCAACACCTCATCGGTATATTGACTTGAGGTTATTAGAGTGAGTATAAAAGTAGCAGTAATATCATTCGTAGCAAAAAGGAATAGGCATGGACAATATAGCCACGGAGAAAAGTAACTTGCAGGAAAGAGAGACTAACTACAATTGTGTCATTTATTGGCATCTAACCTAGGCGTATTATGCTATGCTAAGAACAAAATAGAGATCAATTCCGAGCGTCACCAATTAAAATACCTCGAAGATTTTAAGCAGCTATAAACAATCAGTAGGATGACTTGGAGCTGGGGGCCAACGGGCACACTTCAACAACGTATACTAACAATCTTAGTAGATAGTACCTGATCTGTCTTAGGGACTAAATAATTGGGGTGATAGTCTAGCGATTGAAATAACCCGTTAAATACATTTTGGTTTGGGCAACTGGATAGCATCGCTAGCCTTCATACAACAAATGTAACTCAAAGCTGAGTACGTAGATTTGGAATCGACACATGAGTGAATCAAGATTAACCAATATTAGGTTATATTAAAAAGAATCTACGGTAAAATTGTTCTTATATAGTATTGCTTGATTTCTGTACCATAGTTAAGGAGGAAAAAATATTAGATGAAATTATCAATTAAATAACGGTAACATAATCAACATTATTCAAATACCTGTTCATTGTTTCATAAATCTGAACGAGCTTCAGTGAATCGATTGCGTACTAGAAATCTAGCTATGCATTCTGCAACCTACATGCAAAATAAAACAAGTTCCAAATACGACGAAATTATTATTGAAATCATAAACATAAAGCATAAACACTTGCCGACTGTCAAACAAAAAGTAGGTACCGAACGAATGCATTTTATACGTACGTATATTTAAACTTCGATGAAATCATGGATAACACATTTAAGATCGCACTTTACAACTTCAGTTACGAATTCTCACTTTTTTACTATGAATCTTATTTTCTTGTCACAAATTCGTGCACTTTAGCTTAGTCAAACTCTAAATGTGCCGGCTGGTGAAACCATACTACCCAGATGCCCAAAGTGAAGTTGATAGAGCGAGGTTCGAGACAACGGTTAAACGACCAATAATTAACCGTCTTAAACACTGAAGTATAAGGAGTTAAGCTGAATTAAAAGTAATTTGTTGGCTGTTTTCATCAGAGATTATCAGGTTGTTGACCATATGCTTGCGGCAAGACTTGGTCTGATCCCTGAAAGAGTTGTGTTTCAATAATTTCGTCACATTAAAATAATTCAATGACAGTTACATTCACCTAAATTAGGAATTACTCCAGTGTAAATTTTATAATAATTAATTACATTAACCAATGTTATGTATTGTACTCATTTAGCAAAATAATCATTTACGTTATATTTCTTTGTGAAGTTTGTCCAGTTGGTAAATTCTTCAACCGACAATCACTGTGATTTAATTGATATATAAATAAACGCACTGAAAGAAATAACGAATTTTTTGCTTACTGCTAGTAAATCTTTTTACAAGACATCTTTTGGATTAGACAGGGTCGAGGGGGAAACGAAGTTACAGTATCTACTAGTAAGTGAAGTGCCAGTGATAATCGTTCATCGTAACTGCATCATGAGTCGCGGACTTTAAGGTTAATCAAGCCACTCTAGTCCCACTAGCTGCATTCGTTTTCCGAACCTATAACAATACTAAAAGTCACTACTGTAAAACACATATCGTTCCTACCTGGTTATGCTACTCTAAAAAACTTGGGAGATTATATTTCTACTTAGTTGATTTGATGGTAATAGATAACCAGGGAATTCAGATGACAAAAACGTTACCCGGAAATATAGATATTTTCAGAAGCATTCTTTTTAAAAATGAAGTAGGGAAAACTTTACAAGAATACGTGTATAAGATAGTTATTGACCAATTCAATGAGATGAGAATAAATTGAAAGATGCCTCTAAATGCACTGGTACAGCTGAGGTTAGGAAGAATTCAGTCTACTTCATAAACTGTTCTCATATAGCCAGTAGCTTATAGCCTCTTAAGGAAGTCCTACTCACTGATATCATGTTGTTTTTATGAAAGTGAGACGACGAAAAGAGAACGTACAGTGTATAAACCTGATCGGTAGATGTGCAGTAACTACATGTATTCATACCAGAAGAATCTAATAATACAAATCGTCGATAGTTACATAACAACTAGTAAATATTTTTGACTGTACCAATAACTGCCAAGTGTAAGAAGAAAAACAAATAGAATATTACTAAAACAATAATTTACTCTATCTGGAGCATCCTCTTGAACAGCATGCCCAGTACGAGGAAAAAGTTGAACCTGAAATTTACCTAGAAGAAAAAACGGATGCTGTATTGTACTAATAATAAATTAATTAGAAGTACACAAAGTGACCTTTCCTCATCAACGATTCTAAAATCTTATTTTTGCACGTAATCATCAAAGATGGAATGCAACAAGATATTTACAAACACACGGAAAAACAAAGTACTAGACACACACTGTAAGACTATAAAATGAATAAAATACCAGGATAAATAATACCATCGTCTTGAGGTACAGTAATACTAAATAGTTTTGTAAACTTAAAATGAATTATTGGAGGATAATAGTTTATAAAATGCAACTCACAAAGATTTTCCAAATTCAGACTAAACAACTCAGTAATTTCACATACCGATGACAATGATACACATCATAGATACTAATAAGCAAATAATAATCCACTGATAAATCAATTGTTTGTCATTAAGACATTAATAAAAGCTGGAAAGTGTAGAGGAAACTAAAAAATGGATATGTTATAGCTGAGTTTTGTGTAGATTCTTGAAAATGAAGTTTCACATCATGAACTGATCTTAGACAAACAATAAAAATCAAGATGCCCTAGATAATTGTCTTAGCACAGAACTTATTTATAGTGCACAATTATGACAATATCGGGGGTCGAACTCAATACCTTGGAATTCACAACTAACGCTTAACCTATGGACTATTGAAGTGATGAAGTATGACAGTCCTGAGTTCAATCCCTGAAGGAGGTGTAAGTACGTGCTACAGAAGCCATGTACTATGAAGAAACAATGGTTTAGTGGTACTTGGTTTTCAATGGTTAAGATCAGCTGATGTGAAACCTCAGGAACGGATTTGATTGGAGATTGTTGTTTGGTACCAAGCACTGATTTATGTACTCAGCTAACAGATACACTTTAGTTGCATGAGGGTTAGTGATACTATCCGGTTACCCAAATCGAAATCGGTTGACCAGAGTTTGAACATAAGACCTACCAGCTGAAAGTTAAATGCTTTAGCCAATAAACAACTGCAACATCTTAAGCTTTTTAAAAAAAATTATCCCCTTCATCAAGTTTAAATGGTTTCAGAATATTCTGAAAGCACTTGAGATTAGTTGCTATCATATCTCGTATGCTTATCAAATATCATAATCTAGAAATTGCAGCAGAGTTTGGTTTCGAAGGGAAGCTTTTTTGGAATTTTTTCATGAAGTCAAATAACTTCTCGGCTCTGTATCCTTTCAATAAACTTTATTATACATGCATGTAAACTGATACACATAAACTGAATAAGAAATATGCAAACATCTAGTTGTTTCAGATAGGTACTATACACAATAAGATTAGTTTAGCACTCATGATGACGGCTTTTAGTGCAGAACACATTCTACGACTTGGTCTGCTTAGCATAAAATCATTCATAAAAATGTTATGCATGCTTATTTCAGTGTCCTCATATTAAACTTATGTATAAAAATCAGGGGACAGTCTCTTCCCTTGGAAAATTCGAGACGCAATAAAATTCTTTGAATGAAATGTCCAACTAAAATGTCCTAACTCAATAGAATATATATATATATATATATATATATATATATATATATATATGAAGAGTTAATAAAATAGAGGGCTTAGTTTTATCAATTTCCATGTTAGGGGCCTTATCAGAGCTGGTGCCATGGTGTCCAGCGAAATCATAACACGGATTAAGAAATCTCGCTTGTATTTTATTAGCTTTTGACACTGTCAGCGTAGACAATATATGTGACAACTAAGGGGTAAGTAAACTGGGCAACAGTGTCTATGAAATAATGCTGTCTGGACCACAGAGTGAGTAGTGCTGAGGGTAAACGTAGGATCCAAGGTAACGATGATAAACTAATTGACAGGGCTAAAAATCTTCACTGATTGAAGTGAACAGGATATAAGTTACATGTGCTCGGCCGCCGCATACTATGATCCGCGAAGCTGGATGGTCACATAGACTGGAAGAACAATATAGAGGGCCAAAACAAAAAGTCAACGGAATCTATGATGTCGTTGACTGTAAGTCTGAGTTATATAGGTATGTATGAAATATCTGGTTTCGGTTTGCAGGATAATTGCAATAATTGGTTGGAAATATTAGATGATATGAGTCAGAATCAACCGCAATAGCACAGATGCTGTCAATCCTTATCTTCTTCTGGATATTGAGTTTTAAAAATATTTCGCACCTTTTATTCCGTAATCTTTTTTTTCATCAGAAACCATATTCCGCATGCTGAAAATGTTTACTGCCATTAATATAACTATTACTTCCATTACTCTCGAGCTCATATTAAGAATTTCATCTACTTTTGTAGGTGTGGTGTGGCAACTTCACTAACTGACAACTTGCTAAATACTACATGACAAACCAAACAAAATATTAAAACAAACCTTGCATCTGTCCAATCATGAGATCCTTATCCAATCGATCAACATCAGCTAGCAAAAGTAATTTCGGTTCAGGGATTGAAAGGAACAGTTTAGATAAACCAGAAAACCATTCTTGCCAGAACGGTTCTGTTTTAATGAGGTCTACACGCCAAGTATACTGTGGACGATCTGACTGACACGATATCGAACTAGAATGCTTCAAAATAATAGGACAGAAAGTAAAATAAAGGGGTACACTAATTTTTGAATGAAAAGATTCTGCATCACATTCACTAGAAAATTCAGATGGATCTAAACATATACTTCATATTGTATCGTAAACTGTCAGTATCATTATGATATCTTGGAAGTTATCAACGTGCACATTAACAAAACACGATATATACAGTACATGAAGCACAGTACACAATGATATGAGAAGTACTAAACAACATCAATAGAAAGAAAATAAATGGGCTACAGTATAGTATAGGGACGAGCTTGAGCGATTCATAAAAACCCCGTGAAAAACAGAGATTATATCCAATTAGGGACGATCTAGAAGACCCGAAACTAACCAGGAGTCAGTTATTCGACTACAAATATTTAACGCTCAGAAAGCATAAAATTAATATGGAAACCAATTTTTATCATCACATTGTAGTGCTAAAGGTATTAAATACTATATTCTTGCTAAATGACCAATATATAAAATACAAACAAAACCCTTTACTAAAACTGATTGCCCCCCCCCCTTTGAATCGAAGGAAGATAAAGAAGCATGAAACTTAGTACTCCAAGGGGATCAAAATTACGATGCCTCAACTTTATAAATATAATAATAAACATGACCATATAAACAGACAATGAAACTAGCAAACTAAAAGTCAAAGTAACTAATAATATAATAATAAGGTCAGTTCGGAAAATACAAACAGAGATGTCGTGTATCGTCAGTTTCGAAAAATAGAATAAAATAGCTGGTTTTCGTTCCTCTTAGCAACAAAACTGGTTATAAATCTGTGAGGCTGATTGGTTGGTCTGCTTATTCAAATTACAAAAGTCTATATCGATTACCTAAATCGACGGGTAGTTTAAGGATCTCTCATAATGGAGCACGTGCACCTCATTTGAGGTCTAGAGTTTCTGTTTACAATCATTTTCATTCTTTCTTAAACCATATTCTACATGTTTAGTCCATCTCATTATCACTGGTACTACGTAAATTTGACTGGTTCAGCAACTTAGCCTAACGTAAATATGTGCTAGGTTCCATAATGGCTATGATTGACACAACATTCTAATTCATTTCATAAAGCCTACATTTCCGACAAACTGGTAATCGGAATGATACTCTCGTATTATACACGCAATATATCAATGAGCCTTCAACACTAAAAATCAAAGTGTGTTAATTTTTTGTAGAGTAAAAGCATTATGAACTGAAATTTAACAGATTTTAGTGGCTTTTATCATGCTAGCATTAATCTATAGTGCGTAGACCAAATAATGATGACGAAGATAACTATCACCTGAGTCCGAATCCAGTTGCAAACATTGAAATCTACCGAAAAATGATCTATGTGTATGTTATATGACATGGAAAATATTAATATAAAACATTCTCATAAACAATAATATTACCTGACCTTATTGGTATAAACGGTATTACTTAACGCACTAACAATGTGCCAGAAATCTCAATTATACAGATCGATTATATTTGTCTAGTCCTTAGTGAGCTTAACCACTACTACTACCTTTAGGTGATTGTCAGGTTACATTGGTTAGAACAATTGTTCCTTAAGGTCCTACCATTCAAACACGTCAGTTACAGAAATGTAAGACTATAATCAGCAAACCTATGGTCTGAGAGAGAATCCGTACTTCATACTACACAGAGGTATGATTGCAGTAACATGTTTCCTTTAGACGATCAACATGGCAGTGATGCTGTCATTGCACAAAGGTAGTGTTAGGAAAGGTTGACCGTAAAAATGAATACTTTACCTTACCAGACGGATTTCAGCTTCCAGAGGTGTGAGTGGTCTCAAGCAGTTGTCCGTTGGGCACTGTGATCACACTCATATGCCATTAAGACCAATCTTAATCTAATTTCCTGTTTAGGTATCTAGAGAAGAAGAACTATTCCACGAGTTAGATGGTAAATCAGCTAACAGGGTTGTGAACCTTCGTCGATTGGGGCGATTGAGACATGTATAACGCATGCCAAAGCACGGTTTACTACGAAGCTCAATCCCAAGTGACGTTGGAGGGAGATGGAATAATGCTAGGGGTAGCGAAACCAAAACACAGCATCAGTCTGAGAAGTCGCTGACTGTTGATCTGAACCGCGTTGGAAGACGCAGGTACCTTGGTTGGGGTTCAATTATTTGACACTCTGGGTAACATGGATCAGAATCGATCACAATGGAGCAAGTGCACTCACTCTTAATCATCCATGAAATAAAGAGCCTTGAGTTATTTTGTAATTTTCCTTCCATGAATTAATTCTTTCATCTTGTACCATATTCCATACATCCACACGTTTTTCTACCACCACTGATGCAACTACCACTACAACTGGACCAGTGTTCATTTTGCTGTGGTGTGTGGCAACTTGAACCGATGAATATATATGCCTGGTTCTACGTGCATGACTGTTGATCGAGTTCTTTCAAACAAGATGCGAAGTGGTTACCAGGTTAGGTAACTCGACATCGTGTGCATCATATTTCATGTCAAGTGGTTAAAGGTGGTCGGCTGAAAATCCTTAACTTCGGCTTGGTAGGTGGTGCGATTTCGAATCCTACAGAAAGCATAATTTTACCGCAAGGTTGCAAACATGTCATCCTGACGAGTGTCAATTACCAAGGTTTTATGTCGACTACTACCAATTACCTAACACGAATTTTGATAAGAAAAGTAGTGATCGATTAATAAAGTGAACAAGGTTTCTGTACTGTAAAATTGCATGTTACAAAATGTTTTGTTGTAACTTACGTACTTTAACTCAAAAAATTTAAAACCGGAAATCTGTGTTCATTTTCTCCACAGACAAATTTGATTATGATACCATTCACTCTAATGTGATATAATATGCATAATTATGGATATATTATACACACGGAAGTCCTAATCGAAGCAGTAAGAATTCCATGAACACAAATACAGTTGTATTGATTATTAATCTTCTAAATATAAAGAGTTCAGTAATGACATTTTAATACTTTTCACTCTTCGATCAAATTGCCTCATCATGCGCGCCATTTTAGACATTTTGCTACTGATTGCATTTACGATTATTTCCTGCTTCATTTCTCATTGATCCCATTACTCAATGTACAAATGTAAAGTGCGACTCAGCTTAAACTGGTACATATTTGTCTCAAGTCCTACGTTGTCTTACAACGGAATAACAAAGTAAATTGTTTACAATGCTAGAAGAAACAGAATACAGATCACTATTTCAGTGCAGCTTTAGTCTAAGTTGACGTGAATTACTAATGGAGTAAAACACATATTCCTAACTACTTTTTTTATGAACTAAAATACTAATTACCAACAAAAGCCTATACGCATGATGAGAAGAAGTGACAATTGAAGTAATCTCAGAAAACACTCACAGACAATGACATCAAAATTGTTCTCATGGGAAATACAAAACACAATCAGATGTATACTCTACCATAAATATCTTTTAGAAAAGAAGAAATTTCTAATTATATAACTCGATAAATGAAATAGTTGAAAAGGCATACCGTTGTTGAATTGTGATCAGTTCCCAATTTACTTTGAGAAACAATAAAACTAGTATCAGTCGCAGGATTTTTAATATCATCCATTTCGGAATCTTCAACTAGAGGCTGGCCTGATAACCGACCCACAGACGATACTCTACCATCCGATGCTGCAGTTATAGAAACAGATGAAATATTTTGTGGAATAACTGCAATTCCATCATCTAATTCACTTGTTGCAGTCTGACCAGTTGTAATACGCTTTAATTGGCCGGGGAAAGAAATACGAGCTGAATTTACATTACGTATTTGTAAACTGCGGACGCTTAAAAAACAACGAATAGAAAACAATCATAACATAAATGCGAGTAATTTACAGTAATCATTTAGAACTTAGTCAGTCGTGAGGAATGCGGGACTTGGCATATACACACATCGGTTCTAGTCCTCATACCCAAACAGTGAAGGAAAATGAATATCCAAGTAGTAGAAGTGGTAATAACAGCAGCAGACAAAAGAGGCATGATTCGAAAAGAAAAAACAAGTTCGTCGGCAGAAATGCATAAATTAAATGTAAAGCTCAGGACCTAACGGGAGATAAGGAGTTAGTGTAACTATGCTATTGTAACCAACTTAAAGCGTATCAACCAAAATCTCCATTCATTGGTTACGACAATAGCAAGAACCCCAAACAAGTAATTGCACCTATTAACATGGCTCAGGCTAGCAGTGTGATATTTTAGACAATGATAATACGATACGTTTTATGCATTTTAACCCAACTATAAAAATCAGCATGGGTTAAAAAACAAGTTAAGTGTGTCTGATACTGTTACTAAAACACTACGTGGGATCTTTATTCAAATAAAAAACAAGAAACGTCGAACGATGTGTGGGTATTCCTATAATTAATAGTATTTTCCTATACATACAGAACATATAATTGCACGTATATAAAGAAGGTAAGTTAGCCTACGGACGAGTGACCAACGTGTCATTCAATCCATGAATGCTAAACCGTCAAACAGTGAAACCAACGTACTCAAGTTGTCATACTTCCAAATAGCACGACTAAAAGAAATAGATGTGAAGAAAACAATAGTCACACTAAAAGTGAAAAAATAGGAATAAAATGGAATAAGACAAGATGTCATCTATTCCCACTACCCTAATAACCTAACTAAACAGACGGGGAAAACTAGTTAAGAAGGTAGCTAAACAGTAGTACTTACAGCTTGTATTTACCTGTAAACAGTGAGAATACTCCCGATAGTTTTTATGTGAGACTTGCTCTTCATTACAGCCACTCATATTTGCATTTGACCTACCGTGCAAAACAAAATATTGATTACTACTCATTGACCAATCAGGGTAAATATCTCAGTCCTACAGGTCGGTCGCAGCTTAAATTGCTCAGTGGTAAGGTTTCAAGCTGGAAAGCTGTCGCACGACCTCGAAACCTACAGGGAGCATAACTTCCCTCAGGATTGAAGATATGAACTGCGGAAGAGTACCCAGGATTTCTTGCCACCTAAATTCACCATAAAAACACAGTCCACATGAAGTTGAATGACTTAGACTGACGTTGCACTATGGACTAGATAAACATGACATTGATTACTATTAAGTAGTTAATTAATGTGTGGATAACGTCACTAATGTGTATCATTTAAAACAGGCCCTCTGAAATTCATTGATAAGGAAATGAGAGTGGTTAAATACAAGCAATTTTTCAGACAAAATCTAGGATCAAAATGTTAGAAGCATGAGATATACGGTCCGATGCATACAAATCCCTTTCTAACGTGAATCCTAAGAATTAACGTCATATCCGAAATAATTTTAATATCCATTATTAGTAGCAATAACTGAAGAAAATACCTAAAAGAATCATAGCTAAAAGATCTAAATAGTAAGAAATACAGGAATACAGAATAGCAAGTAACAGAAAGATAAGAATTAACAAGGGCAATAAGAAACTTTATTCAAAAGGTTAGTAGTGAAAACTTAGGAACGTTGAACTTATCCAACTATCTTATCACCAGAATAATTTTGTCACAGCAAATAATATGCACTAACATGATTGGCAACGTACAATCATATTATTTTATCACATGAGTACACCAACTGAGCCATATATATTCATATACTTAAAGCTTAGAAGTAGACATTTAAATAATGATGTACTTTACTATGAAGCAAAAGCTCTTAGAAATTTTGCTTCATAGAGCCAAGAATGTATTACTTTTACAAACTGTAAAAATCCAGACCTAGATAAATACAAGATATTATGAACATCATTTCGCAAAACTTTTACATCTGTATTTTCTGCAACTATGTTCAACTTACCTCCATTCAATTGCTTGAGGCAAAGAACGAAAATTTTGAGGACGACTACGTAAGAAAGCTGTCATACCTCGTAATGAACTCAAAGCAGAACCTAAAAATAACAAAAATAACCCTTATGATTAGAAGTAAAAAACTCATATATACTAGCTGTAAACAGTGATAAATACATTCAAGTGAATGTTATGTTTGCTGATACGTGGTCAGTCAGTCATGAACAGTGAAGAACCTTGTACGCATGCGCATATGTTCAAGTTGCCACATCACACTATCAAGAGAAGAATACATTTACGAGGTTAACACAACGATATAATCCAACAGGAAGGAATGAAGCAAACCTATATACGAAAGAATAATGAAGCATAAGATAGAGAAGAACATAGAGAGTGAATACAGTTGCGCCACTGTGACCGATTCAGAGTCATTCGGCTAGAGTAGAGCATAAAAATGAGCAAACGCCGTATTTAAATGACCGCACAATTAAGCAATGTGTGACATGCTGTTGGCTTCAGGGTTGCAGATAATTTGAAATAAAAACGTATGCAACAGACATATATTATATGTATGTATGTACAATCAAAATAGAACCTGGCACATGTGTGCATCGGTTCAAGTTGCCATACCACCATGGAACCGCAAGATTAATACCACCACTACTAGTAGAAATCACTTCAATAAAATAAAATAATAATAGTAACAAGGAATGTGAACATATAGAATATGATTCAGGAGGTGTTGAAAGAAAGTAATGGAATAATTTAAAGCTCATGATTTAAGGGAGGACAATGAGTGAATACATCTGCGCCATTGTGACCGATTCTGGGCCATATCACTCAGTGTTTCTAGCCACTGGTTACGGTAATCGCGAGGACCCCATCCAGGTAGTCTGCAGCTACCGACACGACTTAAACCGGCAGTCAGTGACTTCATGGACTGATGCCATGTTTTAGTTTGGCCACCTCTAACTCTCTTCCATCCTATTCCTATATCGGCCAGCATTTCGCGTCGAGGAAGACGGTGGTTGGGCATACGCAACACATGTCCCAACCACCTCAGTCGATGAAGATTCACAACCTCATCGACCAATTTACCACATTTGCCTAACACCCATCGTCTAACCTCGTTATTACTTACTCGGTGATCCCAGCTAACGCGAGCGATGTTTCGTAGACATCGATGGTCAAAAACTAATAACCGTCGAGTGTCATCTACCCTTAATGGCCACGTCTCACACCCATACAGTAAGACAGAGAGAACTGTTGCGCAGTACACTCTTCCTTTCGTTGAAAGACGAATATCTCGTCTACGCCATGGGTGACGTAAGTTGGCAAAAGCCAAACGAGCTTTTTGAATTCGTACTGAGATTTCGTCAGAGACTAACCCATTAGGGCTAATCAGACTTCCAAGATAAGTGAGGTGGTCGACGTGCTCAACTACTTCACTCCCTATCTTTAGTTCAGGGGTTGACGAAAACCAGTCCTGGAGCAATAGTTTGCATTTAGAGGGGGAGAAACACATTCCGAAGATGCTTGCATTCGAGCTTATTGCTGTTAAAAGCTTCTGCATCGTATCAGCGTCTTCGCCGAATAGGACTATATCGTCAGCTAGGATTAATATCTAGGCCAAAGACTAGAAACATGATTTTGTCAAGTTTCAGGGTAAGAAATAGGTTATTTAGCATAAGTAGTTGGTGAGTAAAACTCTCCACCTCAACACGTAGTTCCGGCTTCAACTACCAACAAATCCAGAAAGGAGTTGGATTAACTGAGACTTCTATCTCTAGGACTATTATAGGTAATCTAGCTTTCTGTCCTAATCACAGTGAAATCGAAACTAGCCCAGTGAACCAAAGAGGTTGGTGCCAAATTACATTAGGTTAGAGAAAACGGTATGTAAAACAACGGGAAGAATGTATGAATTCTGGGCTTCGCAACACGCTGCCCAACGTTTTTCGTGTTAAGGAGTCTTGTCTTTGTATTATGTTTTGATAAGTCTTACAGCACTACTGAACTTAAGTTCAGGAATGCGATCGAGACTTGAGGTTGGAAACAGCATTTACAGTATGGGTTAACAATAACAAGAGGATTTAGAAATTGTAATAAAAACTAAGATTTCGTGCAAAATCCTAGTTTTAGCTACAATTTCTAAATACATATATATAAGGTTTGCAATTGGAATAACTGTGGTGTGCATCCATCTGTAAATAAATATTTTCCTTCTAGTAAAGATTTTCTTGAAGAAGGTATATTGTAATTAGTAGTCACAACTCTGAAAAATGTCATGACGACTTTTCAGTCACAGATGAATTTTTATCGGCTTTTCTGTGACTTAACAGGGAAACTATGATTCATCTATTTACCATGAAGATACTTATATCCCCTGTAACAATTACTTTTTTCCCGAAAAAAATATTTAGTAACAAACACTGTATTCTCAGTGGCATAAGATGATTAGCGACGAGAAACAATGATTAGCGTATTCGTAAACTGAGAGCTGGTTTCTCAAGCATCGCATTTGCTCGTTCTTATACTATACTCTAGCCGACAATTCTCGTAGCAGTTCGCCATAAGCTCTAGCTCTACCAGTAGTATAAAAGTAAAGAAGTTTCATAAGGCATATGTACTTTGAAGTACGTCGTTTAGTGACAAACTGCCACAGAACCGCACGATTTTTGGAGTCAAAAGTCGATACTTGGTAAAGAAAAAGACTAATCACCGTCCCAAAAAATTTTTACAACCTTGAACATAAAGCTATTCTGGCGTAACATAGAAACAGGAAATTTAAGAAAACTAGTCAAGTCGAAGACCCGGTTTGTGTATTATTTATTTAACACAACAAAACGTAAAATTATGCTTGCTTATTATCATCCAACAGTAAATACAATTCATGACTCGGAAGAATATTTCAACTAATCTAGCAGAATCCTAGTTTACCCAGCTGTACTCTAATAATCAGGTCGCCAACAAAGCTTAGAAATGTTTGAGATATTAGTGAGATCAAGCTGTTCTCAGATGGGAAATGAAACGCATGAGTTTAAAAACAAAACAGAATTTCGCATGTTTATGATTAATCATGAATTGTAATTACTATTATATGGTAACAGAATATCATGCACATGTCTACTGTAATAATCTAGAGTAGTTGGCAAAGCTTTAGACATCCTATTTGTGAAATGGATTGAAATGCGAATAATATTATCATCCACATTTTAAGGATTGATCTCGGACTCGCAGAGTTATGGTAGGGGATGAAGCTAATGATATATGACTTTAGAAATAAATAAAAAAATAAGTCACTACCTTAAATGCTTGAAATGTTAAGTTACATTTGTGATCAAGTATTTCTGCGTATTTAGTCAACCGAATCCTGACCGTAGCTGCTACCTTGACGTGGATGTCGGCCTTGCCTATCGTGACGGCCCAACCGAGCTATATTGGCTGGGACGCATGTGCCTCTAGGTCGTACCATGTCAAACAGGTCCGTTGGAGAGATAAGGCAAAACGCAGCAACTTAAGGATTTGAGGGCGAGGTCGTACTGATGATTGCAGAACACGAGATTATCTTGTTCGAGGTCAAATCCCACTATCAACTCACAATAACTCTCTTATCCCTACGATTCACCTCTCTAGTACAACATTATTACCTCACGCCTCTAATGTTAATGGTTTGAGTTCACGAAACGTTATTTCTGGTATCCTGAAACCTCGCACTAAACTATATATCGGAGCTTTCAACGCTCGGACTATATACCAAATAAGACAACAAGTCTCCTTAGCTATAACTCTTGATTCCTGCTTCTCCGGTATCTGCTACGTCTTTGAAACGCATACACATGATCCAAGTACAGACAGTCGTCTATGCACTTTCCGTTTAAACGGGACGGTAAGAACTCGAGAAGATAGGGACACACGTCGTTGCCTCGTTGTTATCTCTGCCTACGCCCCCACTGATTGCAGCTCAGATGAAGTGCTAGATGAAATTCGGAAAGCCAAGTGCACTGATGCAGTGATAGTGACTGGTGATTTTAATTCCCAAGAAGACAGACTAAGCGAAACCAATCGGTCAACTACATAAGCAGTGTCCATCCCGAGTAAGCTTGGAATGATATTAAAAAAGCTGTTGAAAAAGCAGTAATATTTACTAGTAAACTAAGCTATAAAGCTAAGAAAACTCAGTGGATTTTATCTTCATCTGCTGAACTGATAGATGCTCGGCAACACATCCCATCTGGTTGTGAACACGATGACCGAAGGCAACTTAAACACACATTGGTTAAAAGCTTACGCAATGATCGTCAGCAGTGGTGGGTGACGAAAGCTAAACAGATGGGAAAGGCAGCGGCAATAGGTAACAGTAGGCAACTGTTCAGACTTACCAAGGAAACGGGTATAAGAAATCCGACTGTAAGTGAAACTATATCAGAAAAAGATAAGACCATTATTAACTGTCAATCCAGAAGATTAGACCGATGGGCAGAACAATTTAGGTAACAGTTCAAATGGCCATCGACCTCATCCCAGTTGCCCACCATTCCCAAGCAAAATGAATGACAAATTAATACTGCCCCCCCCCCAAGTCTTAATGAGGTTGAGGTTATATGGAATCTAAAGCGAGGGAGAGCAGAAGGACCTGATGGGTTAACCCCTGAGATATTTAAGGATAGTGGTCCAGTTTTAGCAACGAGATTAGCCGGGATCCTATCTAGAATCTGGGAATTGGGCATAATCCCATCTGACTGGTCTCAAACCCTAATCGTTCCAATCTATAAGGAGGGACAGAAGTCCTCCTGTGACAATTACAAAAAATCAGCTTAACGAATATAGTGTCTAAAATATTGGCTTCAATAATACTTCGACGACTAACGAAAGCTCGTGAAGAGCAAACTAGAGAGTAGCAAGGTGGTTTCAGACCTGGACGTGACTGTATAGACCAAATATTCACACTTCGTCAGGTTCTGGAACATAGACACACTTTTAGACGCTCAACAATAGTTGTATTCCTTGACCTTAAGGCGACATTTGACTCTATCAATCGTAAGGTTGTGTGGCAATGTCTGTCAGTGAAAGGCGTACCACAGAAGTACACTAACCTTATACAAGCTCTCTACTCGAACACCACATGCCGAGTCGGAGCTTTTGGCAGATTGTCGTCGGAACTGATCACCTCAAGTGGTGTTCGTCAAGGTTGTCCGCCTTCCCCATTTTTATTTAATTTTATCATTGACATGCTTTTAGAGTTAACATTGTCATCGTCTGACTTCATCGGGTTGACCTCCTTCCAGGAGATAAACATGCTAACTTAGAATATGCAGATGATACAGTTCTCTTAGGCGAAGATGTTGATAAAATACAGAATCTTTTGATTACCTTAAACATGAATGTAAAAATGTTTGGGATGCGATTTTCTGCACCCTAATGCAAAATGCTACTTCAGGATTGGCTTGATTCGACACCGAAGTTAGTGATAGGGAGTGAGGCAGTTGAATGTGTTGACCGCTTCACTTATCTTGGCAGCCTCACTAGTGCTAACAGTCTGGTGTCTGCTGAAATCTCGGCTCGTATACATAAGGCCCGAATAGCTTTTGGGAATTTACGTCACTTGTGGGGTAGGCAAAACATTCGACTACTGACCAAAGGACGCGTCTACTGCGAAGTAATCCTATCCGTTCTACTTTGTGGATGTGAAGCATGGCCATTAAGGATGGAGGATATTCGTAGGCTCCTAGTATTCGATTATCGATGTCTTCGGAGCATTGCTCGTGTTTGTTGGGGCCACCGAGTAAGCAATACATGGGTTAAGAATAGAGTACTAGGTAAATACGATAAGTCTATTGATGAAGTAGTAAATCTCCATCAGCTAAGGTGGTTAGGACATGTGTTAAATATGTCAAACCACCGCCTACCTCGACGAGCAATGCTGTCTGGTGTGGGTGTAGGTTGGAAGAAAGCTAGTGGCTGCCAAACCAAAATAAGGCATGAAGTCATTGACAGCTGGGCTGAGCCATGTTAATAGGTGCAGACTACGCGGTTGGGGCCCGCGTGATGATAGTAACCAATGGTTAGAGACTTTAGGTGATACTGCTCAAAATCGTTGGCAGTTGCTTAGGTACATCAACTCATTGTCTTCCTCTAAATTCTAAGTTTCTGAACTTATCATAATTTTCTTTTCACTGAATTATATTTTCTTAAAGCTTATCTCCGACCTCTGTTGTTCCTTTCCATTAACACTAACCATCTCCCCCTACTCTGGAATTTGGTCCGACAATTTTCATCTCCATCTGTTAGTTGAGGCATGGCAATTTGGACTGATGTATACACGTATCAAGTTCTACGTTGTAACTAACGGACTGAGTCAACCGAATTTAAAGTTAAAGTGAAAATTATTCCATAATAACCATACCTTCAACAACATCGATAACGACGAGACCAGCCAAAGAAGGGATAGTTCGTTTGCATGCTACATGCACTGCTACAGCTCCACCCATGCTAAAATAGACAACAGCAATCTGATTTTATTAGCATGATGGTAGAAAATGCAGGAAATCTAAAAATGCATATCAATTTTAAATAGTAAACACCGAAATATATTTATTTTTGTTAAAATATTAAAATCTACTTCGATTACCACTCACTAAACAATAAAATTTGATCAAACTTATAACAAACATCAAGATCGAAACTGGGTAGTTTGAACATACCAACAAGTTTACTATCAATTCGATAAACGACAGTTATAGTGGATTCCTAAAAATCAATTTACAATCACAATTATAAAATCTTCTTGATAAATATTATTAATCCAGAATCCACGAGTAGTCCTTCTTGATTAAATGAAGTAGTTAAGTCCAAAAAGCCAATTAAAGGTGAGTAGTTTAAATAGTTTTAAACAATGTGCGCCCGCTTTTAGACAATACAGCTCAACATCATATACACCGTATAGTAAACAGAAATCAAAGTCCTAATTTACTGCCGCATATAGGAAAATTGCATTTCAAATCACTAAGCACTAATTCTTCAAATGAAAAGTTATTCCAATATACCCAGTTACATATGACCCTCTATATTACCACAATGCGAAAGTCATTTTCTATGTACTTTTCTACACGTAATTGTCTGTTTCTGATGACTGTCTAATCTATTTACCTATAGTAACCACACCATAAACTAGTTTGCTAAATTTTCTGGTATGACTTCACCGGAACAATTTCGAAACAATTTTCTTTTTGGTGAAAACTAGTAAGGAAAAACAATGTAACTAACTACGACAACGATTTTAAACATAGAGGGTAGGTGAAGTTAGTTAGGACTTTCAATAGAACTTGTCATATCTGATAAAAATCTTGAGTGCTGCATCGGTAGCAATGATAATGGTATTATAAATACAAAAACAGCTTTACTTCAACCACTTAATAGTCTTTCTGCAAAAATTCATAGCTTTTAGGTAGTGTATAGGGTTAAAAGCTATTGAAGTCTTCACCTTTGCGAAAGACTTAAATAAATTGAGGTCAAAGCCAGAAAAGCACTCTGTAAACCCTAAAGGACAATCAACCGAAACCATTTACTTATACATGTTGAGAAAGCTAGTGGAAGAGTAACAAATAAAACGAAGGACTAGGAATATATAACAATGATAAAAAGCACAGCTGATCCCATAGATTTGAAACACAATTGTAGAACAACCCAATTCATCTAGATCTGGTATTAAAAAGTGCCATGCACAAAAGTTGACCAACAGCAAACAACACTTTCATTAGCTGGTAAGCTAGTCTGAACTATGAAAATCCAATATGCTGTGAAAATAAGTAGACACAAACTGTTAGGGTTAACAGAAGTGCCTTAAAATTAAATTGCTGAATCGAATCGGTGTAATGATTTTTTTAGAAAAGCGAAGCATGGAAAAAAGTATTCAACTATTTGCTTTAAGAAGATAATCAGAAACGAGTATGAAATAATTTCAAAACTAGAATTAAGCTTTCGAACGGGAATATAAGAAAGACGGGTTTTGACGATAAACATATTTTATATGTTCTAAAATAGCAAGTAATATTAATAATAAAAGGTAGTAAACACGAGACAAAATCAATCAAAAGTTGGAATATTTTGTAGACGTTAAACCTTAACACAACCCTCAGAACCACTCACCTATGACCTACGAGAATAATTGGGGGAGCTTCCATTGGATACATTGCGAATATTATCTTAATTACATCCCTTAAGTAAATAATAAATCGAGAAAGGAGTGTACTTAGAGAGTGTATCGACGGAAAGGTCATTATCATTAAGGCACTTCGTGTCGCCATGACCCCTCATGTCCACAGCCAAACATTGGCACTTGACTTGATCAGTAATAAGAGTCTGAACAGGTAAAAAAAAAACTAAAAAGGAGTACCTACGCTGAGAACTGCCCATGTCAGAGCTGAGAAACCACCACCGTGCAAAAAGAAAAGCAAAGGGCCTTCAACACCTCGACGGTATATTCTAAAAGTCTATAACAGTGGCCATACTGTAATACATGGTCTTACTCCACCTTCAAGCTCTATGTCATCCCGTATATTAAAATATTCATTCCACTTCACTGGGTTGTAATTCTCATCAGTCCGGCCACTAAAAATAAAAAACCAGTAGTCATTTTTATATTTAATTGACTCTTAAAAACAACAAATATGGGATGAAAATGACCTTTTCTGTGAATCTTTATATATCCCTTCAGAAGTGAGAATAGTATGACAACTTGACATTTTATATTGCCCGCAACTCTGTCACCGAAAGTAAAGCAAAATGACTTTATTAACTCCAAAAATCAAATACTGTTATAAAATTCGGACTAAAAATGACTATATTTGATGTTCCTAGTTGTGTGTTTAAAACGCTTATACGAAACCACAGAAACAAAATATTTGGCATTTATCGCGCGATTAGACGTTTTATGTGATTTCCGGTAGTCCCTTTGCAGCAATTACTAAAACTGTATATATTCCTGCATTCGCTTTTTGTAAGGTTTTGAATTTACTATGTTTTTGAAATCTAAAGCACCGAGTAAATAAGCGGCTCTAAAACAGAATTTGTACCTACATCATATATTAGTTTCGAATATACACATTTGAAACCAACAATATAATCAGGAACAGACTCTTATAATTGTTGGAGATTAGGTAGATAAGGCCAAAAGTAACTTTAAGTTTTTTATGTCAGTAGTCTCACATGGAACAAAACTCGGACCACTATTACTCTTCATTTTTGTAAACGACATCCATTTGAAGATAACCTCTCAATTTTTGAGTGCACAGATGATACCACAACATGGCGATCCATAAGAAGTTAAAAGAACTCTTGAAACCAACACCCACAAATCAATCCTCGATTGACTCGTATACCACCTTCTTTAAAATGAAGCATTTTTCTAGTTTACTTAAAGTTATCTCATTTAATACATAAATATGTACACACTAGCTCTTAGTAATAAGGAAACCTACTGCTTTATGTTTGGGCTTCTGATAACCGCATAAAATTCCATGGCTCAGAATTAGATGATAGAAAGTATTATTGATTGTAAAGGTAATAATAATAATTCGGACGGATCAGCAGTAAGATGGACAACCCTAATCGTTCCGCGCTGAAACACCAAAATGCAGGCGCAAAAACTTTGATTGGTTTTTACTGTCTCAATATAAAGATATTGGATATGTTAAGTTGTTTCTACCTTTCATGTGCAATGAATTTCATTAAAACTTTGCAAATTTTGCAAGTCATAGGGGATAAAACGTTACTTTTAGGTCATATTGACTAAAGCATGGCTTGCATGTAACGGCTTAAATCTCCTTCTGATTTTTCGGTGTCCATGTTGTCAATACAACGTCCCCCATTCTTGCCAGCATCAAATGTTTTTGATGTCATAAATCATGAAAAAATTTCTGGACAATGTAACTTGTCCACGCCTACTTCTCCAAGGGATCATTTATTCCGCACTTTAACACGCATCGATATGTAGCTTATTCTAAAATGTGGTGGCTTACTGTTAACCTAGCACCTGCACTCACAATTATCCAACAAATGAATTTAAAACTATATTCTGCCGATCATCTGCTGCAGTAATGTAATATGCTGTAAGTACTCCATGACCTTTAGCACTGCTACACTAAACTAGAAATATAGGTCTGTCACTAACCATGTTTCACATGCATCCCCAAACCTGCTTTACATATATTTCAGTCAGATACTCTGAATGACCTTTACTTTGCTAGTTAAAAAGGAGCAACATATTACACAGTCTTTGATCTCGTATAGTGAAGTAAATGTATTACGATAACGGTATATAACAAGGTTTAGTTTAGTGTATTAAAAACGATACCATGAGAGATCAATCTTTAAACACAACTACCTCAAAATCAACGATAGCAGAAGGACTACTCTGAAGAACTGAATAAGTTAGGCAATTTTGGTGGCAGATGTATTCGATACAACTTAAAAGATGCAAGCAGATATGAATAAAAGTCTTTATTTAACGTCCCGTTATGGTATATACTTTTTGGTTGATTAACAATACATGTAGTATTTCTGACCATTTTTTGAGGAATTGATGTTATACACTATTAAAATTGTTTAAAAAAGTATGTAGGGCATAGTTGCATACAATTAGAAAGTGAGTGTGATGTTGATTTGGTCTGATTAAATGCTTTGTCACACATCAACTTTATTTTAAGGACATGAACAGAATACACGCTATCTAAAACATCTTTGTCATTTCTACTTTTCTTGGTAAATTCAGAGTAACTAAACTAATTCTGGAAGATTATAAAACTGTCTAAAATGTGGAATGAAGCATTACTTAGTTGACGACGCTTGTCTATAGAATTGTCACATAACTAGATTGTGTTATTTACTCTGTGTTCGTATGTTCGCAACCAAATCTGACTGATGACGACTTACACAGCAACACTTTAATGTGCTTAAAACCTCGTTTAAATTCTAACCAATCAGAATTTTTGTACTAATACCTTATAAATCATGTTCTGTTTACCAGTTAGGTTACATTAAATAGTTTGGTTAGATTTGTATAAAACTACGTGACTATACTTGAATGGTTATTTACGGTTATATTATGAATATGTTCTGTTGTGTTTATGGGACAGTGATGTTAGTTACTGACCACCGGATATGATTTTTTTCACACCGTTGAAGGTTGTACTATATGTATACATGAATTTGTCTAAAATACAAGCATCTGTAGGTCAAGGTACGCAACAAACCTATTCAAAGAAACACTTAGAATGTCAAGGTATCTAATTAAATCTACAAACCTGGTTTTACTAAGGGCATTAGTAAACTACTTGAAGATTACAACCCTTCTAGGTAGATTCATTATCTTCACCAGTGTATATGGGAAAAATTCAAGGTACTATTTGACCTGCCTTTAAAGGTCAGATTTTATCTTTACCACCAGTCATTAAACATCCTATCTTTAAACCGTTTCTATAATCATAGTTGCTTATTTTAATACAGACAAACAAAAGCTGTCTCGATACATATACAATACTGTTATGACATGACGGTTTATTTTCAGATGGGTAACACTCTAATTTCATATGTGTATCCGTCTTTAATCATTACACTTTTCTATGTTTATAGTGCATATAAAAGTGTATGAAACCTTTTACATATTTCTCATTCAAGTATGCACTTCTACTGGTTATATGGAATATAGTTAGGGAAGCTATTTTCATTGACTAGCTGCACTTAACTTCATAAATATAATACGCTGCAACATGCTTTATTGTGTAATTGTCATGCATGATATTTTTCCGTTAACTATATCTAAACGCTCTTTGCACTAAAATTTCCACTCAGAAAATTTTGCCGATAGGGTTCAACTCCTGAATATACCATAGTTTTGTGCTAGTCCACTAAATTTATTCTACTCAAAAAGTGTAAACATACAGTGCACACTTAATTAAACTGAAAATATATATCTCAAACTCATTGTTTACATTTGGTAACCTGAGTTTTAAGCCTACTTAAACCGAGGTCAGAATGTTGAACGCTAAAGTTTAAAACATTCAACATAAAATACAGACGAGTAAAATTTAGTCAAATCAAATTAGATGGGTAAAGACGGATTTTCATGATTAATTACTGTCATTCATACTAGCTTTCTAGAATTCAGTTCACTAACATTTATTACAATAAGAATGAAGTGACCGGCGTAAATTATTATAATTATTTCACAAACCAAATGAGCTTTATTAGAAATAAGTCGCTACTGTTTACATAAAAATCCTCATACTCAAGCTGTGAATCTAATACAGATGGTTATTTATTCCAGTTATTATTAAAATTATATCACAAATTGCAACAGCTAGTTAATATCCTGGTTAAAGTATAGTATGAATACAAGCCAGTCGAGTATCAAATAGTATTTTTAAAGTATGTTGATTATTACTCATCTTCTTGATAATTTCGATTAAAGATTAATATTTACCCAACTGCAGGAAAATGAATTGATTCCCAAGACTAGTTCATGAGATTGTGATTAAGAAATGATGTCAGCTGTTTGGGCCAGTGAATAAACTTACGGTTTATAGTTTAGAGCTACGATTATTACTTCAGTCTGGTCCACAAAAACCATGTTTTGACAGTTGATGGATGGATGGATGGAAAAATAACCGCATCGAAAATGATTAGACGTCATATGTGAAGAACTAATGAATAACCTCTAGAAAATTATAAACTATGTGAAAATTTGATAAACATTTCAGCTTCATTTGTTTCGAATTGATTTTGCTATCATATAATCATTCTCATAACCCGTTTTCTGGATAGTGGAAAACATTTCTTGCGGTCTGAAGGACATTTTAGGGATCTAAAGTCCGTATTTATTTCTTAGTTGTGCCCTTAGATTCAGCATAATGAACTTAACCTTTATGCAGTCATTAGTATTTTTAATCTCCTACGATGCATTAAGGCCATCTAGTTACATCTGTATCACATGATGACTGAATAAATCGAGGGTAGTCATTTCGAACTTTTCTACTAATCACATTCCCCAACTTTAGTTGTCAGTCTGGAGATATCTTTAATTATGCACCGATTCTATTAGATCTCCTGTATAGATGTATTTTATTTATTGAGTCATAGATATATGTGAGTTAAAACTCATTGAGTTTACGTCAGTGGTGTACATGATCTTCACGAACCTGAGAGAAAAGATGACATTTTAGTCCACGGTGATCAATGGCTACCAGGTGTCTAATGTTATTTCATTAAGTTGTAAACTCGAAGTTGTAATCCGTCAAATGCCCACATGCATCAGTTTGTATTTTCCACTAGTAACATAAACCTCACACGTATCTTGAGCTTTGCAAAGATAAAAATCAAGAGTACAGTTTGTTCTACTAGTGAACAAACTTTTGCAAATTACATGAATTTTACTCAAGTTATTCTAAGCAAACTTATTTTGCCTCACTTCAAAGGTGTAATACATTTTGTATTCTCTGTTAAATCTAGTTTTCCATACAATATTAATTGACTACTAAAATATATGTAAGATATTTCAATGGATTCCCTCTATTTATGTTACTTATTTTTCACCACAGATTCTAACAACATAAGACAGATATCCCAGAAGAGTTGGATAACAAATAATTATATTAGTTAAACTGGTCATCAGATAGTTTCAAAAAACTATTAAATAGTCGTATCAGAAAAAAATGCACGACAATATTACTGAAATCAATCCTAATCAAGAATTACTCAATAGAAGTGTGATTCCATTAATATTCATCGACTGGGAAACGAAACCCTTGACCCTAAAGAACTACTAACAATTGCACCAAAGAAGATGCTTAACATAAACATCTTTCTTAAAGATGACACACTTCTCAAAATGTTTAAATGAATGATTTCAGACTTCTAAAATAGACTTTTCTAGCATCAAACCTGAAGTTGGCCTTCTTGCGTCAGCCTGTGTTTGCTAATGACCTTTAAGATAACCTCTTATATCTAACCACTTCCATGCATTTTAAATAAATTAACCTTCTCCTGTTGAACTAGTTATATTGATTGTTTAATGTGTTCTCTACCCAGAAGGGTCCAAGAAAATCACTCAACTTACTTATAATGAAGCAACGATGGAACACATCTTGTTAATACACATCATTCGAGCAGGACAGACTCATCATTCAAACATATCTTCTAGATAAATAGAAAGCTACCAACGACTATAAGCTTTTATCATCTTTTCACTGATAAAACTTTTGGAAAATATTTAAAGTTGGAAATTTGTCTATGATATAAACCGATCCGATCATCTTTTATACCATGGTAGTAGAATGTGTATCAAATTCCCAATAGCCATTTTCTCATCTTTTTCTTCCATTTCTTTTATTACTGATGCTTTTATCCTTTCCCTAGACGGACTACTTATTTCTTCGTATCCGGTTTTAAATTCTTAATAATAACAACATTTTTTGCTTCGTATGCTCTACTGTTTATATGTTTATTAAACTATTACTATGAACAAATACCTTGTTTAAAGTCGGATTGTGGCTGGTGACTAAGAGTTAAAACACGCTTTTCGTTTCGCCTGAGACTCATCAGTTGGACTTACCTATATCTCATTGTCAATGTTCGAAACCTGGTACGAACAACAGCAGGCAAGTTCAGTTGACGAGTCTCAGACAGATTAAAACGCGCGCTCTGCATTCCAACTGCTTGTCACAGCAACATTAACAGGAAGATACAAATACTTTCAAATAATACATCATTTTTATTAACATTGTGTAAAAAGACAGTATATATCTATCATTTTACTTCTAATAGGACAAATTCTCCAGAAAATAACTGACCACTGATTTAGTTTTCCTTTTTTGTACCATAATGAGTGTTTTACAATGTATCCAATATTATTTTCAGCCCAATAAAATAGTTGCAAAACATAAATTCGAAGTTTTACGCTGGTAGTCAATAAGTGCTAAATCCAGGATATGCTTTTCATATTGATTAGAAACATGTCAAGTTAATGTTTTAAATAAGTTAGTAACTCATTTAGACAAAAAATGACATATTTGTACAATGAATCTAAATGTCGATATAAGATCCATCAACTCATTTCATTGAAATCATAGACGGATAAATTCCTATTAGCTACCATATTTCAAAATTATCATGTAAATATCAAAACGAAAGTAAAACTGTAAAATTTTGTACATTTCACTAATAGTCTTAATTACAATTATTAATACAAATAGAATAAAAATAAACATTAAACACAATTCAATGTGAATTTCGTAATGAAATCAATCAAAACTAATGAATTTATTGTATATGTAAAATGGCTATTTGTGCGTACATGTTTGTAAAAAAATAATGACATAAAAACTATACTGAAGGAAAATTTCAAAATTTTCTTTGCTTCCAAAAAGAAATTCAAAAATTTAATAGATTTATTGATACAGTAAAACAATGTATTTCATTTCAATTTATTTTGAACATATTCAAACTTGTTTCCGTATCTATTCATTCCTCTCTCTTTCTAATATCATCAAGTTACTTTCATTCTGTTACTTTTAAGGCGGTTATGTGATAATTGATGATGGAAAGAAGTTAAACATTACAGTAGGTATATATGTACGTTAAATATTACAAAATATTGCAAAAAAGATAAAAAGGGAACTTTGATGAAAAAGATAATGAAACACAAGATAAAATAAAATGTTATTTATAATGAATGCTTTAAATCAGTTCATTGTTATCAATATTCAATGTTCAGTATTGATAAAGTCACTATGCATCATAGTTAATAACATTTTGTGTGTGACTTTCTTGATCATTAGAATAATAGTTTATTAGAATTATTACAGTCAGTACTAATAATATTTCTAACAAGAACATACTTATCTATTCTGTTCCAGTGGCTAAATGCCAGTTAACTGGTGAGACAATTATATCAACTTCAATAAGAATAGCAATTGTTACAAATATCAAATAAATAACTATTAAAACAATACCATAATGCCGACGAAAATTAAATCTTCCTATTAGAGCAGTTAATATATTTAATGTAAGTACTGCTAATAAACAGGAAAATAATAATGCTTGAGTCAGTGTAAATGATAACTGATAGCATATGATGTAACATTTTTTTCAATTTTTATAGTTCACATAAAAAGAGAAATTGAAAAGAAGGAACAAAAATATAAATTATTATGAGGTATGCGCGAGAAAAATTCATTACTACGATTATTATTGTTATTATTATTGGTTTTGTATATGAAATTAGACATTGGACTGTTGGATGTAGTCAGTAAGGAATTCTCCTTAACCTATCTTTCGCAATAGTAAGATCCGTATACACATCACTCAGTTTCACGAACTGAGACGCTAACATTAAGATATTTCCGCAGCAACTACCCTTTTAATGGACTAAGATATTTACTTTGACTGTTTAGTGTTTAGTAAGTTATGTCAGTAACTATTTTACAGATAGTTATCATCGAAAGTTTATTAGTTTTAAAGAGATATGTGAAGAAATGTTTACCTAAAAATGAGTATCATATAAAGAACCAGTGAAAATCAGTGGGACATGTACAGTTTTCTTTCCACCCTAGTACTGAACTCATCAGTATTCTGCACTTGTGTATTGAATCTAACTCCACACTTTTTGATTTTATATTTAACATGTCTATATATGAGGATCCAGTTATCTAAATTTCTAACTATGACCTTCGTCTGTCTGAATTAAAAATATCGTTTATCTATAACAAAATTCGTCCTCCGATATTTAGTGTTTCTCGAATATCTATTATTTTTGATTCAAAAAGTATTAGAATAGTATTTATGAAATTAGAATTTTAAACTTACTACTGATTTCTAACTTCAATGTATGCGACGATAAAAATAGTTTTCATTTATATACTAATTAAAAAGTAAATACGAAGCTACAAAGTGCATCTCATTCTCAGTTGTGACTTAGTTTTATTTCATTATATCTTAAAAAGGTTGCTATGGAATTCAGGACACTCAGGATTTCCTATGTGAGACTTGTCACTTAGAAAAACCTATATGGAAGTGATACTATAACCTTGTCTCATCAATTCGAAAGCTAGAGCGTTATCCACTGGGCTAATTGGTAATAATAAACACTAATTTGTTCTAAAGGCATGATGTTTATGGTTGTCTGTAATACTTTATATTTTTTATTTAGTTGGTAAGCAGAATGATTATGTGATGCCTTAAACAGTGGGTTCTGAACTCAGGTTTAAATTTGGACAGTAACACTGCAATATAGGTGCATTTAATTTACGAACCCTATGAAAAACATAACTAGTATTGCGTGATTTGCTATCCGGATATTCAACTAACTTGTAAATACGGATGAGACTGAAGTGTACATTCGAGTAATCTAAGTGTTAACGAAGATTGGCCAAATTTAGCTCTGAGAATCAATTGTTGGGAAATGAATTTCTTACATTTGCTCTATTCTACTTTTGGGTGTATGAAACTTTTTAGGTGTTGTAATATCTGTGAATAACTTAGTGCAATGAGAAATATCATCGAGTACAAGACTTGTGTTGGTTCTTGTTAAATAGCCAACATTAGGCGAACTTTATAGGTCCAGTCATAACAATTTGTTTAACCACCTGCTTCCAAACTTTTTATTCTGATAATTTTTCCTGAGATCACACAACATAGCGATACATTATTCAATCGTTTTTGCTGGAAATATCATCTGGTAGTAAAATAACAATAATCCAAATAATTCATTTTTGCAAAACGTTATACAGGTACTACCTACATTGGCATGTCCAACTCCAGCTCTTCCAATTTTGATAGTATACGACAGACCAGCACCAAGAAGTAAATTAAACAATGGGGAACCCAAACAAGCTGCATACGCGATTCTAGGATAGCCATTTCGTGCCAGTAAACAATTAGACATAATGTCTAATTCATCATCACAGCATCAATGAAAGAATAATCATAAAAAATTAGGCATAACTCATATACGTAAGCGCAAAAATTCAGTACCACTAGTGTATTTAAATACTACAGTACTGAACAACAACTTCATTCTACTATGAAGTTTTTCAACACTGCACACCCATGACCTCATATGGGCTCGAACACAGAACCTTCAAGCTTCATATCAAACACTAAACCTTCAGATCATTGAGTTGTCACTCACTAATTTATATTTTGACCTCCATCAATTTGAACATTGGGTGGCCATCGCCCCTTGCCACTAGTGGGTAATTCCCTAAAATTCTACTGTGCCTGGCAGAGGAGTTTGAATTTACGTAGTCTTATCTATCGTTTTAGAAATCTCTATCTGAGATGAGAATCTTATAAGTAATTATAATATAAATGAAAAATTCTATGAGCCGACTCAGTGGTTCGAGGGTGAAATGTTTTCCAATAAGAATGCGGGTTATATGTTACATACTTGGTGGGACCATGTGTATACACTGTTGAAGATTCCCATAATAAAATTAAGCATCTGTCTAGTGCTATCTAATGCAAATCAATTAGAGATGTAAAATTCAGATTTAACAATAGCTACATCATATAATCAAAATGTTGCATGTCTGACATGAATCGTAATATATTGTCACAATTTGGTTAAAATTAAAACAAATTAGTATCATTCATTAATCTCAGCAGATAAACATCGATTCGTAGGATTCACATCTCCAATTTGTATACCTTATTTTAAGTATCCTCAGACCTACCATAGTGTTAATTTAATGCAAATATTCCGAATATTTATAGTATCTGATTGACATCACCGTTAAATACAACCCATACATCAAATTAGTTAAAATGATATTAAACACTCAAAAAGCACTCATTTGTAAATGATACTAACTGAGATAATGTATCTCCAACGTATCATTTAAATTAAAAGGTTCTAGTATATTTTTATTATATTATTAAAGACCAATCATCAATAAGTACATTAATATTTTTCAAAAATGTCATATTCTATGATCAAAAATCTACTAAGGTTATCCGAAACTTTATAAATGCCCACCAATTCTGATGTATTCAGTACTTTAAGTCATTTTTCCGCTCACTTAGAAGGTTAAAGTAAACTTCATTAAAGATTTCACGTAAACAGTCTCAAGCTATCCAGAACTATCCGACATGAATGTATTAGCCAGTTAGGCGTAAAAATGACTGAAAGTTTTGATTAAGATACACTTTGTGAACATTGAAAACGTTTCGGATTATCTCATTTCTAATTATCACACTTCGTAATACTTACCTCCAATTGAACTAGCTAATGCCATTACACTCAATCCCAAAATAGCTTCACTAATTTCCCAAACGATACCTAATGTTTCTAATGAATTAACTAATTCATGAGCTAGAGTATATATCCATATAATTGATGTAACAAAACCAAGTGTAGCAAAAAACGGTCTATGGTAATGTTGTGGTGGTTGATTCCATTTTGAAGTGAAAAACACTATCAGTGCAATAATAAATCCACTAACTAGAAATGGACAAAATATTGGTATTGGGGTTTCTCCAATTGGTGATAATCCAATACATTTTCCATTAGCTAGATATTATAAAAATGAGCAAACAATAACAATCAGAAGAAATTAATAGAAGTGAAATTAGTAATTGAATTGTCTACAAAAATCTATAATTGTTATTAAGTGTTGCGTGGTTTGCTGAGTTCGAAGTTCCACATCACGAAGTGACTTTAATTGGACAACCATTGTATGCAGCATGCCCTGAACAGGTGTTTTATCCACAACACCACCGGAGATCAAACTCAGAACCCTCAGGCTTTGCTACACTTTTGACAGCACCCAATGAAAATAATCATGTACCTACACGTGACTGGTTTCATCATCTCCAGAAAAAAATATGCGACCAATGGAACTCGTCCACTCTAGATATGAAGCATTTACCCACTAAGGGCACTATATGAAATCGCTCATTATTACGTATTAACTTTAGTTAAAAATGTGAACCATTAGATGCTGGATTACTGGTCTGAAAAGTCAGCGCTCGCCCCGAAGCCTAAACTTGCCAAGTTGTAGGTATTCACTGTTAAACAGACTCACACTAGGACAAAGTAGCTGTCCGGCACTTCCTGGTTTCTAATATTTGTCTAATTACAGTCAGTCGATTATATGTAACTACAAAATCAGAGTTAACAAACTAGGTATTGGTTTGAAAGATGTTGTTATGAAAGACTGTTTAATAAAAAGCCGTAGTCCACACATATAATACCCATCTATTAACTATAACAAATAACATAAATCGAAATGAATCCATTAACTAGTTCTGCTCACTTATTATTATATGCCATTAACAAAGCTTCATACGTCACTCTCTTAGGATAACTACTGCTTAGACTGTTTGCTAACTATATTTACTGGTATTATGAAAACAAGTTAAATTGGAATGATCTGTGAATCAACAGCGAGGACCAGTCACATCACAAATCACATCGTCACTTTTAGAATTCCACAGAGTTGAGAAAAGAACAAATAAGTTGGAATACTAAAAGCGACTTTTCCTAGTCTTCATTGGTGAAACTAATACTGAAAAAAATTATCTAAGTTTTTGCATTTATTAAGGAGTACTGTGGAAGTTATTTAGCTTGAAGTTCTACTGTACGAGGTAACATTTAGTTAGATAGCTAGTCGGGACCAGGTATTACTAAACAGCTGCCTAGTCCCATACAAGGGCATTTTGCGGTTCCCCTCCACGATCCCACCACCAATAGAACTCAAGATCTTTAGATCTCTAGGCAAGCCTTAACCTTCAAATCAATGAGTTGATATTTTCAATGCAAGTCAGATAGTAATATCCTGCTGCTATCACCTAATACCACTGATGACCTCATGTCCAGCATAACTTTGCTCCAGTGGTCACGAATCCCCACCAAAACACCAGGAATTATCCTTAGAAGTTTTAGTAGTTTATAAGTTTGCTACCCGTATGGAGGCAGTAACATTCCTCATTGCTCGTAAACGCTCAACACCGGCTAGAGAAAAAGGAAAATGTTCTTACTACTGAACAATAAAATTCTTCGTATACGATAATCAGTAGTTTCGAAGTGACAGTGATTATACTGTGAAAAGGTTAGGAGTCAAGTAACGAGCTAATTAAGTTTAAATGTTCATTAATCAATCCTGAATTTGTTACGATTTATTGTGGTATTAACAAAAATCAGGATTACTTAACTTTTTTTTGCTTTACCTGTCAACAGCATAGGCCATAAAGCCGGCACTAGTAAACATTGAAACACGTTCAGTGGTTTGCACCATCCATGCATCAACTCTAGATTTACAATAACATGTTCTTCAGTTTTCTCTGTAGCAACTTCTGTACTGTGATTTGGTTCAGATTGGTTACAGTTTAAAGTAAATTTATTCTCTTCTGTGATTGTATTTATTTCCCGAGATATTCCATTGGCTTTTTGTTCCATATTTGGTTTTTGGATACTAACTTCTTTTTCTGTATCATCGGTTAATTCTTCTATGACAGTTGGTATTGTTAATCGAAACACTAGAAATATTGGTGTTTGTAAAATTTGTAAGAACCGACTGAATATGGATTGTTGATGCCATGATTCCACATCAATTGGTATCATATAATAAGCGAAATGGTGCCATACACCTTTGGTAGCCCATTTTTGTAACCATGACATTTCTTCTTCTTCTATCTCTTCGCTTTCATAATAGTCCTCCTCCTCCTCCTCATCTTCACCGACTTCCGCCTCTTTTTCATTCATATCATATTCTTTGAAGTCCCCCTCTTGGCTATTGACTTTCGGTAAGGTGTTTGGGAATTTGCTGCCATTTTCATCACTAGCTAACATTTGTTGTTTACCTGTCTCCAAATCAGATGGTGGAAAGTGCAATTTTATTTTTTTTAATGAGACAGATGATTTCGGAAGTCCGTCCTCTTCAACTGAATAATTAGATAATGTAGGTGATGTCAGGCAACCCGATGGAGCTGACAAATTTGATGTATGATGAGATCCTTTGCGACTAAATAAGTCTTCTTAATTAGAGAGAAGGATAAAAGAAATGAGTAAATCATCTGAAAAGATGTGATATTTATTAAGCCAATGGATCACTGAACATTTAAAGCTTCTCAGCAAAGTGTTCATCTGTCTGTTCAGTGCTCAGTGATTATTGTGGGTGATTTTACAGGAGAGAATTTGTTCTGTTTTTAATAAACCACCAAAAACTATTATAGTACTAAGTATTCATTTCTTTCTTATGTATGGCGTGTCAAAAACCACACATTCGGTCTTCTAGTGTGGCCGTAGTTAATAACTTCATACTTTCAAACTTTTGGTAATTCACAAATCCCGCCAAAATTGAAAATGCCACTCACTACCATTAAACCTATTGAAAGTAATTTTCAGATACTTACGGTTTTCATGTATTTCCCTTATTTAATATCGAGTTTTATACACTGCGTTTCTGCTATTCAGTAGTTGGCTATGATCACATTATAAGGTGTACTTATTCGCAACTCAGCCGATTTCTATCAATTACTAACTACGAACTGAAGCTTACTTTAAAATTATTAAAAACCGAGTACCATTAAAAAAATATTAATTTGTAATTTGGGGCAACATAAAACTACTAACTTTGCGCCCAATATAGGACTGGGGACTTATAGGTCTCAATTAAGTGTTTCCATTATTGTGGTATTACATGAATGATAGGATAAAGGTGTATTTACTTATGAGAAAGCAGTTGAATGAACAGTAGAAAGTTTAAACGATCAATCTTTATACAATATCAACTAACTATTTCCAGAAGTTATATTCTCATTAGGTGGTTCTTCAGGATCATATGGTGAAGATTTCTGCGATCTTCTCGCTTCTCCATCCCCTGTAATATAGTGAAAAGTCAAAGATCATGATCCATCAAATAAATATTACGAGCAATAAGAAAAATGCCAATAGAAACAAATACCTAATATTCCTTTAGAACAAATACCTAATTTAGTAGAATTGTCTTAAGTATGTTTTTCGTGTACTATATTAATAAACTTTGTATATAAGTAAAAACTTAGAGGATACGTAGTGAAATGAATTTAATTAATCCCACAGTGTTTATTGTTGTTAATTAGTTAGTCATTCAATCAGTCAGTCATTAACAACGTAGAACCTGGCATGTATGCCCTCCATATTAGCACAGCGAGATCAATTTTACACGAATAATGCGACAATACGTTAAAATAGGAAAGAGTAAAGTAAAGATGTGTATAAATGAATAATAAAACGTAAGATCTAGATGACGATAAAGTGTAAATACAATTGCGCTACTATGACTGATTCTGAGCCATGTCACCCTGTGTCTCCAGCCGTTCATTGTGATCAGTACGCGGATCCCAATCAGGTAATAGTCAGAGACTTCATGAGTCGGTGTTGTGTTTCAGTTTGCTCCACTCTGACGTTTTGCATCCTACATTTATGCCAGTCAAAGTAAATATGTAAAAAATAATATTTGTTGATTAGAATTATTCAGATTCAAGAGTGACAGAACAAGCTGCTAATAACTTGCAAAGAAATTTCCACAACCTGTTTCTATCAGTTGCTTCTCCTGATCATGTTGTCTAAAATGACGATGTGAGCTCAATGATTAAATTCCCCAACCCAGAGCACACAAACAAAATCTATTAAGCTCTATATGACCAATACAGAGACACAGATAATGCAACTTTCTTATAAGCATAGGCACCAGTGTTATTGTCTTGAATCTTTATAGTTTCTACTAAATGTAAAAGACGAAAACGAAAACCATTTGCAAAATTACTAGATAATGACTAGATTGAACGAAATGATTTAGTTTTATTAATCACATCACCACTTTTGATCACACATGATAAAAAGACTACATTTAGTACCAAATTACTAGGCTTACATATGTTCGTTTTCAATGACTTCTAAAACATTTATAAATAAATCGCTCCACTCAATCTTTATATTACTGTGTACTATACAAATCTGTCCTTTTGAACGTAGTGTATGTAATTTAATCATAAAAATTAATTCATAGTTTTACTCATAGAAAATGCATCCAGTGAAGTAACGTACTTGAGCCTAGAGCTTTATCTTTCAATTCACGATTAGCTATAACGAGAAGTGAACAAAAGAAAAGGAGAATAATAATTGATATCATTAACTCTGAATTTTTTTGGCATAAACACAGATCATAATTGTGCGTGCAACTACCAAAATACTAAATAGTGTTTTGATTACATGTTCGAAAAAAAATTCTACGGATTCGTACAAGGTATCGTGCAAGGTAGCGCTTTAGTATGATTTTATTTGTTATTATGTTAAGTTTTAGAAAGTTGAATTTATGCTTAAACAAAGAACCAGTCAGGTTCAAGACTGCAATTTCAAGATTAAAGCTAAATATTAATGTTAAATACGTATTGTCTTACGGAGGATGACTGTAATCCTTGGAAGGTATAGATGGGATTTTCAAAAGTAAAGCATAACAAGGAAGAAAAATTAAAGCGAAATAGGTAAGCGGTAATTCCTTCCACCTTATTATTAAAAATTCGATATATCGTGAAGACGCCTGTGAAAAGGACACTCTCAATTAAATATCCTCCAATTTATTCCTAGAAAAAACAGGTTGGCCTGGGACTTACATCTAAATGAATTGACCAAAATCCTCTAGTACCGTAAAATAAGTATACTTACTGATGTCCAAATATAATTGTGTTTCTTAACCTTATGACAGTGTTAGACACCGTTGACTGGAAGAATTTCGGCAGTATTCGTCAATAACGAACATATCAAGGAAGTACACAGACGTTAATAAAACTCTCTACTCGAACACTATTATTTTGGTAGGAGCCTATGGTGAACTGTTATTGAAATTGACAACAACAAATGGTGTTTGCCATAGTTGCACGGTAGCTCCTAGATTATCGAAAGTTGGTTCAGATGTCCGCCTCGTGATTGTTTATTATTATCACCATTTTTAGGAATTAATCTGTCTTCTGGAAAATTACTAGTCAACATGGTGTCTACTAGCGATATAGTTCTGTTTGGAGAATAAGCTTACACAGTAAATGTCAATGTAAGCATGTTTGAGATGTGTGTGTGCCTTTCCTTCTAAGTTCAAACTGTTGATTCAGAAATAACCAGTTTTATCACTGATATTGATCATAGGGTGTAAAGCAATAGGGTATGTCGGCAACTTTACGTATATTGGAAGTCTCGTCAATCGTAATAGTTTCGTGTCTGATAAAATTTCAGTAAACAAAAAGCTAGGTTGGCTTTATCAGTGTATTCATACGAGTGAAAGCTAGCTAATTTCAATTTTTTATAGAAATAATTGGGAAAAATCTGTCAACTGACCTATAATCCATCTGACCATATAAGATAATTCATATCCCGTTGAACTCATTCTAGAACTAGGTCTTCGTCTAAATACTGATTGTGTTCTACGACAACGCCCACGACCTAAACCAGAATGTTCAGCTGATGATAAACGTCTATCATTTGAAATTGATTCAGATGAAACTAATGAAGAGGCACGTTTTTTAACTCCGTCAGTTGGATTTAAATAATTATTAAAATCAGACAAACCAGATGATAAATATGGACTTTCATTATTAACATTTATGCCAGTTTTTTCTTCGTGCAAACACAATGAATCGGATTTATTAACGTCTGTCGGTGAAGTGATTTCAATCTTTGGTGTATTTATTTGTCGACTATTCATTCGTTTATCACTGATATGGATACTAGGTATTATAACTTTGCCTTCGTCTGTAGTTGCAAAACATAAAAATTATCAAAATGTTATGTTACCATTTTGTAGGTTTCTCTTTTCAAACTCAAACGAATACACATTATGTGGTAAACTAAAAATCGCCGGACATCTGTTATTATCCAGCTCAGAAGTCTTTAAAATTACTTGGTAACAACCCTACTAGGAATAAAAATCGATGCATACATGTTTTGCTGTGCGTCATTTCAGATTACTGAACTTTTATCAAATACATTCCTTTAATATTATCAATATGTCCACAGAATGATTACTAACCACTAACAATAACTAGAAAACACTTCCTTTCAATTTACTTTGGCCCTAATGAAAGCTTCATGATAAAAATTTTCAGCTCAGACAATGCAACACATTTAAAATACTTTTCCAGTAAACAATATACACTGGTTACGAAATAAACTGAAGTCGTTTCCGAATCTTATCTTCAATGTGTAAACAGCAATCTAAATAGTCCTAACATTAAGTGTAAATCATTTGCCATAAAAAAATCAAATCATCACCCTAAAAATTGAATTTCTAAATTTTTAATGGTATGCGAATCAGTTACATAACATACTAACTTCCTGAAATTCCAATGAGATTACTGTAGACGACTGTTCAAAGAAATTCCGTATTATTTGTTTGTATTACTGTCTTAAACCATATTATTTTCAAGTAAGTATTTATTTGCTTAACTAAATGATGTAAATAATTACAAAACATCCCGTGATTCATCAAAAGAAAAAATTGTCAAATTGCAATTAATTAGTGTAGTTATCCGCTGAGATGACTCCACATCATGTGAAGTGTTTTGACGTTGGGTGACTAGACTACTTCCAGCACTAAGGACTATATCGACATGATATTTGTCACGAACCCTGTTCACTAAGTGTAGACGTATTAGTCATATTACAGGTCAGTATCAAACGATAGTACTGGCTATAGATTGAATAATCAGGAGACACGAATTCAAACTCACCAAGTAGCAAGAATTTCCTCAATATTTCGAGTACATCTTACTAAACAGTACCAACTAGTACGAACCTAGATTGAACCAGGCCTACTTCCAGTTACCTCTTATCACTTAAAGTCAATTTAAATTCCATCAATAAAGCAATACAAAATACAGTTTTCTATACTCACCTGTCGATCTAACCGTTCCATTTACTTTCACATTTGAGGATGAATTTATTTTTTCAGGTAAAACCTGTTCAGGAATAGCACCTGAATGAAGTGTTTTTATTCTATCGTCAATAATTACATGATTCTGTATTGATTTCGACTTTTTAATTTTATAAAATTTCATTTCTTTTCGAATTCTTGTAAGGAATGTAAATTGAGGGCATATACGTTTGAAAGTTTGCACTACATTTTGTCTTTTACGACTTAAAGCATCTAATGGTTTTGAAAGAACTTTTTGGAAAAATAATGGTAGGATACTATGCGTTTTATATGACCGTAGACGTTGCATGTAAGTACCACTAGCCCATGTGGTTACTACATAGACTAAGTAGAATACTAGAAATCCTAAAAAATGAAGATCAGTGCTACAATTAAAAATGTTTCTTTAAAAATACACTTAACAACCTGCTGTTTATCAACGAAAAGATGAGGAAAATAAACAAGCCATTACAGGAAAATTTATTAGTCGTAAGTACGATCCCTGAAGTGGTTATGAGTAGGTACTAATGAAAATTTTCAGGTTAAGAGGAAACAAATATTTGTTCTAATACTCCTACAACTGATATCAGTTGTGATTTAAAAAAATCAACAAGCAAGAAACAGAGTGATATAACTGCAACCGGAAATAATTTATTGTTTAGAATCATATCGTCGTAATAAAACAGTCCTAACATCCATTTATTAATGCATATACGATTTGCTAAGACTTTTCATTCAATGGTAAATTGCTCAACTCAAAATAATTGAGGTAAATTTCGTTAATGTTGATTTCTATGAGATTAATGGCTCAATTACAAAACGTTTACTGTCATTCTGGACAACATCATCACCACTTTCATCGAGCAGAAGTGAGTATTTAAATTATCCCGTAAGTATTGCTTCAGTTTATTCTGATGACCTCGTTTCCGATTTCTTGTCTTCACAGGTTTTCGTATCTTCATGTTGCGCTTTGTTCACTTTTACTCATTAATAACCTCACAATTTCCCGAAATCATTTATTCTTAGTATTTGCCTGACCGGTAAAACTAAAATGACAAGTCTTCTACTTAAGTAATTCCTGATAAAAAGACATCTTATCTACTGTTTTTTTCATAAAATAAGCAGATCAATATCACCGACTCATCTGTACCATAACTGATAACTATAACTTTTGTAAATGAATAATTCTCTTGAAAATGCATCAAAGAGATTTGTAATCCTGGTGATATCATTGACGAATTATTGAATCAACGTCAGTTAAAGTGTCTTTAAAGTCATCTTACCGGAAATAAGTTTTATTGTAGAGTATATATATCTAAAACATGCCTGGGTCGATATTAGTTATGTATAACTACTTATAACGTTCATAAGTAACATGTTACCTATCTAAGTGGTAAACAATGATCATTGTGCGTACATAAGGAGCCTGTAAACATTGACGCTGAATTCTGAATATAAAAAATTTCATATGACTTAAATTAAGGGAAAAATTAAAACACTGTTTTTTTCATTTGTAGTGCTATTAATAAAAACTATACTGAACAGGATTCCGACTAAACAGTCGCTGTTGTCAAATGTCTATTCTCAGTGTGTGTATGTGCGTGTGTAAACAGTAAAATCAGAATGCGTACATATCCAACCGATAAGTCTTAACAAGGTCAACGTTTATTAGCTGGGCAAATTGCAACTTTACTTGACGATTGTGAAATAAAACTATGTCCAGGCAGTACTCTCATCCCCGCTCTTAGACATCGAACCCTTACAGATAACTTCATATTCTTTGAATAAATTAGTAGATATTGACTCGGCAGCTCAGAGTAAAATACGTTAGTATATGAAGTAAATGGTATTGAACTAGATACTTAACATGAAAATTTACATTTGTTTGTATCAGGTATATCAAGCTGAAGAGTAGCCGATAATATGAAAGCGTAACCTAGTTACCAAATACTAAATATACTAGAAATTAATGTTTCTGATCAGTTCATTAGATAAAAACCTTATCTTTTTAAGTTGAACGAGTGTAAAGCTTGGATGAAGCAGCTACCAAATATTTTTCTTATATTTTGTTGTTATGTTAGTGTATGACGAAAACTATGTGTAGAACATACTAATTTCTTGTATGCTAAATAAAGGTAAAGATATGTAAAAGAACTTGAATAAATGCAATGAACTAACCAATAGCATCTGTGAAATAAATTTTTCGACGGATCAAAATGGATGCAGCCCAACTGACAGCAATCATATAAAAGATAGTATCTTTTAAAAATGGTCTACGACTCATTTTGAACGGTTTCAAAAATATAACCAATCCTGCTGTAACCGTATTTACCAGAAGACCAGATCCTAAATAAATAACATGATATAGATATGGACGCAGCGGTTATTACTTTTCAAAGACTAATTGAGCTTTCGTTATTTGATAATTCAAACAGTTATAATTTAATTGATATGTTTTTGTTGATTAAATTTGTTACAGATTGATGTTGGTAAAGTACCGTTGAAAACCTGGGGACAATGAATAGTTGTTTCGTCTGATGTTCTCTGGTTTTCAGTAATTCCCAACCGAGATCGTTATTCGGTGAATGTAAACAACAAATTAAAATACCAACCTTACTAAACCACTTCAACTCAATTAAGGTAATTGAAATTAGCGCATGAAATGCAGTGCTTAGTGAAAATAACACTCTAATATATAGCACTCATGAAGGAAATAATGACTGAAAATGCCAGATACAACATGTTAGTGTGGACACTGAAAACGTTACAGAAAACCTTAGCTTAGTATTTCGTGTTTTCTTATGTATTATGACTTTTACTTCTATTTAGACCCCTCATTTAAATTTAACTAACCATTTTAATCCTGTTTTTATTTGTAACGGTGAATATTCTTTTCAGCAAATTTGTGATATGTCCTACAGTTTTAAGTTGATTAATTCTAAGCAATATTGGACTTAGAACAAATATGTCAATTGGAATGATTATTTTTGTGGAGATTGGTTATTTATTTAATTGAATATATCACAGATTGATGTTGGCAGGGTACCAATGAATACCAGGGAGCACTGAACAGCTGTTTCGTTCCAATGTGGAACTCATGAGCAGTGCGCACTCCAGATTCCACATCAGGGGCTTCGGGTTGACGCGAACGTCTAACCATCTTCACCATTGGGTCGGCATCTAATGGTAGAACCCTCACTTCCATCACAATAAGCATCCCAATTGAACTATAATAATAATCTCACTAGTGACTAACTCCAGGATGTTCCAGAAGCTCTAGTGAGAAGTCGTGACTGATGGGGTTCAGACTTGTCAAGTGTGAGACAGTTAACACCAATAACAATGGATGAATGTCGCGCTATATATCACAAATTGAAAAAAGTGAGAATTCTACCATTGGATAGCGACCCAATGGTGAAGATGGTTAGGCGTTCGCGTCAACCCGAAGCCCCTGATGTGGAATCTGGAGTGCGCACTGCTCATGAGTTCCACATTGGAACGAAACAGCTGTTCAGTACTCCCTGGTATTCATTGGTACCTTGCCAACATCAATCTGTGACATATTTAATCAAACAAATGTGTCATTTCAAAAATATAGCATATGAAGCTCTGATCGTCAGTTAAGTAAAATTATCAATCCCTTCTCTGTAACGAAGTTTGCCTAAACGAAAAAAACATCAAAGTATTATTTACTGAATCAAATGCATTTATATTGTGCATTTGGTAATATGTTTTTACTTGCCTAGTAAAAAACCGAGCCCAAGTCCTTCATCTGGTGCATCGGGATCTCCAGTTGTAATTGCTGTGACTGCACTAAAAACATCTGGAGCACCATTGCCAAATGCCAAGAGTGTAACACCCTTAAATTGTATGAGACAAAATACATTAAAAGTGTATATTTATAATAAACTTTAAAACAAGTAAGATATATAAATATTGGTATATATTATTTATGAAGTAATAGTTCACGTAACGTCAGGAGCGAAGGTGCGTTACACTTTGGAATGCTAAATCTAGGAGGTATATTTCGCATCATCTAGGATTCATGTATGTGTTGTATGTGTTGTCACAGATATGTAGACACTACACCTACAGCTTTGAAGCTCAAAACCTACTCCACTAAACTGTCGAATTATTATCTAGTTATTTCAATTGCCGAGTATCAACTGAAACTGGGAATAGAATAAAATAACAGTAGCTCTTACAATGGATAATTCGTAAATTATTTTACTGTGATGTTATTTTTATGACAGCTTCTTAAGAACTATCACTACCGGTTAAGTTACCAATGTACACGATGATGATAACAATTAAAGTTTCGGCAGATCCTGATTATGAACGTTAAAGTAATATTTTACAGATAAGTTTGTAAAAGGTTTATAAGGACTTGTTACTTGTTGAAACCGTATGAAATATTAATAGGGACTTAGCTCTATTTCCGAGAGTCTTCAGCTGCTTTCTTAAAAGAGTTCTTTTTTTCCGTGTTTAGTGTCATTTCAGATGTGATAAAGAGTTTTCCGTTTTTGTCAATAATCTTTAGAGAATTTTAGACTTAGATTTGACGTTAGGTGTCACCCATCGGAAGGACAGTATTTAGAACCTTTATGGAGCCGGTGAGTCCTCATTAGATCAGAATGCACGTCACCCAGTGTCACAGTTACAGACACTAATTTTGAGTTATTCGATTTTAGGAATACTTGCTTTTGGATTTAGATATTCATAATAATTGACCACTGAGTAGTAACCCTTGTCATGTTTGGCCTGTCCATAGTGGTTATCTGTTTTATCGGCTTATATGACATCAGCTGTTGAATACGCCGGAGACATTTTTGTCGAAAATGTCACGAATAAATAAGTTTCTATTTAGTGATTTTTACTACGTAATAGCAAGATATCTACAGTAGTTAAGGTTCTAAAGCAACCTAAAATATATGATTTCATCTTATCATTCATTAGTAATAAAACTTAAGATTTTATAAGAAATTTATCAACGTACCAAGTAGTTTTGCAACACTAGCTAGATATATTTTCTTACTTATTAACTATGATCAATGGAGAGGTGAGTTAGTGGAAAAAATATATGAATTTCAAAAGTTCATTCACAGGTTAGAACCTTACCCCACCAATAGTTTTTACAGATCATGTTGTTATCCATACCATAAATAAGCTATAAACGTAGTGAGATAATGTTCTGTAAACGTGACTAATCGCAATTTGTAGCAATATCTTTGACTTTCTGTCTTCGTTAATTGGTACTTGAATCAAATACATTATGAGTCATTCAAATAGTAAGTTCTTTTCATTCTCATTCAGCCCAGCCAAGCAGTAAACCACAAATTATGTGATAATTCACGTTACGTCTCTTAGGTTACCAAATATGTAACTGTGACAGTAGTTACAAATCTAGAGTCTGGAGCTGTGGCCTTAATTCCAACAATATTTAAATTGGTCATCGAAGTTTTCTTAAACACTCAAATTTTTAGGCACATTAAAGTCCTAGTGGGTTAGTTACAATTGCAAACAATAAATAATTATGTTAAGTAGGTGATATTTAAATCAGAACAAACAAAATTCTTATATGCTGTTCGACTCAGTTTCAAGTAAAGTTCACTCGTCTAGTTTAATATATCTGCCATAACACAGTCCTACACTATTTAGTCTCTAACATAGTACTTTATACTTCGAACTCCAACATGTTATCCATCGAGTCTTTAACGGCAAAAAACTTGTGATTTCAAGGAAATATCAAGAAAACTCACTCCGGGTGAATACATTTCATTAGTAACTGATCATTTACAGCGTTTAACATCAACAATTGAAAAGAACAAACCATCACTAATGTATAATTTAATTGTTTGTAATTGCAACTAATGAATACTTTCTCAACTAAAATTTAGGTAATCAAAACATTTCAACTTACCGCTAAATTCTGACTCATCCGTAAACTACGAGCCAAAGCAATAAGAGAGGTGCTGAAACTTAAAATAAGAGTTTTGCAATATAATAGATAAAATAGATGAAGAAGTTTATTATTCGTATTAGAGATTTACCTTATATTATCTACAGTGTATTTAATGTACCATTAAATTAAAATGTGATTTGTTGAAAATAATAAACAACTTACTTTAAAACAGATAGCTGGAGACTCATGAAGTACTTAAGCAATTCTTTTTGCTATTCATTTATATTCTACTTGCAAGTAACTTCAGTTATAGAGTATATTTGTAGACTGCGTGCGTGATTTTGGTGAAGTTGTATTCTCTGAGGTAGTTTGTATACTCATAATGCGCCCATGATCTTCTCAAGTAACATCACCAACACAGACTTTTTATCGAAGTCTATTAAAATTTTTACATATTTGACTGGCAGCTTGTCCTATAGTCTTGGTATATTACTGATTACGATTCACAATACAATCATCGTTGCTAGCGTGTTCATTTTGACTGTTCTCTTTTCCTTCCTGAATTCTGTCATTGAGGTTGTGCATGATTTCTCCAATCGGTTCTTACATGGGTTTGTTCTTATATGCTTAGTGATTTGAGTCCAAGTCTTATCGGAATTCTATAGTTTTCCTTGCATTCCTTCTTTCCAAAACTTCTACACTATCACAACCAAATATGTGTCTGTAATTGACTACGTTCATTGATAAAAAAACGAGTATGATCTTTGGCTTCTAACAACTAGTTGATGCTCATGTAAATAAAGATGAAGCAGGTGATCATTTTTCCTCATTTTAAAGATTCTAAAAGCTGAAGCATTTTGATTTGTAGATGATACATGACTTATTTTCTTGAATGATTTGTTATCGGTTTGAAAAAATGTTTACTAATTTTTGTGCAATCCCTATTTATAATGGTCTGGTCATAATTTCTGACATGTTCTGGATGTATGATAAATTAATCTAATAACTTTCAATGTCACCGTTGATGATGTCATCTGGGAGGTCGACAAAGCTTCACAACTTAGTCAACTAGCTCAGAGAACTTTGAAAAGTTTTTATTCAGTCAGTAGGCATCTCAAACTTCGGTGTTTTATATCATATTATTAAGCTGATAGGAATGAATATTTGGGCATTACGCATGTGAATATTACAGCTTTAGTACGAAAGCTTAAGTGCAGTTCCTAAACCTATTCTGTACATCAACTTCGTCTTCAACTAGACACATTTTTGTAAGAAACATTAAATAAGTATAAGTAATTACTTACAATGAATCCGATATTGTTGCAAATGCACCCAGCAATAAAATAAGCCAAAATACCTGTAAAATTTGAATGATTTAAGGAGGTATGTTTCAATATCTTGTAAGAAACAATAATTCAGTACATAAATTTTCGATATGTAAATAATGAATAACAATATGATAATGTCAGAACATACATATATACTATTGTTATATCGAGTCCAATTGGGGGACTTTCATTCCCTTAAGATTTCAAATATGTCATCAGTTGACGAGTGCTAACTAGTATGAGACCTTAATCAAATAGATTTCATCCCTGACTATCTCCAATGAACTAACATTAAGATAAACCATTATAATATTTACAAAGAAATGACTATATTTATTGTACGTCAACTGAATGAATGTTTCACTGATTACTAGTTAACAAAAAATTAGTGTAATGTTGATAAATATTTTAGTGCTTATCAAATTTTGTCAATTACATTTGTAATGTAATTCATAGATTGCTTTAATATTCATATTTAGAAGTTATCTATGAAATGCCTATGTAGCCTGGCATTCAACACATTTGAAGAAATTGATTATTTACCTGACATCTAAATCTATGGAGTCTAATAACACAGACAGTATCATAACTGAATTGTTGTTCATTAATTAATAGAACTCAACCGAAATTATGTATTCATATATCGGCATTTTCAATTACAGTCTGTACACAAAGTGACTAAATCATATCATCGTTATTAGTTCAGAAAAGGTTTCTTATTTGACTAAAATATAAGGAAATATTTAAATCATATCATGTTTTATGTGATGTTTTTGAAAGCATTATCCGTCACTTTAAATATTTCATTCCAATGAATGGTCTCCTTCATCTGGCCCTTAGTGTTTTAATATTTCGAGATGAAACATGTTCAGTATATTATATTATTTACTTAAATACTTATGGTATTACCAAGTGTAGTGGTGGCTGTTGAGTGTAAGTTTTTTATCACGAACTGACGTAAGTTAGACAACTAGTGAATTTGGAAAACTTTGGGCATTTGTTTCATCTTAGTCTGAAAATTCTTAATATTTACATCAATGTACTCAACAAGGATCAAGTTCATGATCTTCAGGTTTAGCAAGAAAGGCTTGACCTTTAGACCACTGATTTAGTACCCAATGTTTGATATTTTTAACTTCTGTCACATCGTGATATATCGCTTGATATTATCTATTGCTGATGATAGGTAAAGGTTACATGCTCAATATAGTTGAACTTCAGTGGTTACGTTTTCCCAGCAGTAACGCAGAGTCATTCACTGATATTAATTACAATTAGACTTTGTGAGAGCTGTTGTTCTGCATCGAGTGTATCCGTAATATAATTAGAGAAATATAAGTAAAAGCCTTCATGTTATGGAGTGAATGATGAACCACCGAATGACTGAATATAAGACTGAAACTGGGTGAAATAAAAGAATCAAATTATATTCCATAATTTTTTGAAATCTTAACCATATCAAGGATAATGTCCATTCAGGTGATGCGTATGTGAGGAAATCCTCCATAAAAGTTTCATATTTGACTAAATAATTAACTATTTATAGTTAACTAGTATTCCAACAAAAGACTACATGTAATGAAAACTATCTTTACAAACTACCTAAATAAGTACATCTTCCACCTATATTAAGTGACCATGGAGTAAGAATCAATATCATATTTATCTAATTTTAGTAGTTCGAATCGAATTCTGAAGATCAAGCCTCAACGTGATAACTAATCCAGATAACTCAGCATCAAGTGTACTATGTTATTATGTTAGGTGATTGGAGGTAACCTACCATAAAGCATATTGGTAACGTAATATACAATGAAGCTTGGCGATACATGTTCAAATCTTATAAGAAGCATTACATTCCTCAAAAATTCAGGTATATCGTGATAAACAATACCAACTAGCAAAAAACCAATATCAAGTAAGATCTCTGGCTAACAACAAAACACATCAATCTTTGATGTAATCACCATTTACAGAACAAAGGAAAAGAAATATTCAAAAAAATTAATAAATTGCGTATCACTATAGAAAGTGACAAAAAGGTTCATTGTATGATGTAATAGTGTCTTGATTATCATTAGAAAAAAAAAGTGAATTTATGAATATTTATCAGTTTCTGCATAATAAATATACTACTTACATAATTGTTTTTTAGATTTCTCATTCTATATACAAATAAATAAAGGTATAAATTTGAACCAAAACATCATGATGAAATAGCTCTTAGTCAACATATTGTGTGTATCGAATATAGTTGTGTACCGTTTCTTCTTGATTGTTAGAAAGAATAATTTATTGTCTACACTCCATTTTACATGTTGGCAATCAAGTTCGGTACTTTTTTTTTCATAATCAACATCTCATTACACATTCACACATCATCAGTTTAAATATCTTTTTTTTAATAAAAAAAATGTCTCATGTAAACAAATCATCAACTGTATTTTTGTTTGTTTACTTGCTTACTTATTTATTTGACTGCATGTATTTGGCTAGCGTATTCATAAACTATACTCATATAAATTATGCAATAAATCATTAGCTACTGTTGTAATTTTTTTTCTACTGTACTACTTGGAGACTTTGTTTAAACAGACTAAATCCATTTTAATTGAGTGTTGTGATGTTTGTTGGATGCTAATTTGATATCACGATTTGGTTTGAATAAGACGGCCAATGATCACCGGAATGCACTGGACGGCTGTCTTATCCTAGTGTGGGGCTCTGTAGACATGCGTTCACCGAGGAACCAGAGGGTCATGTGCTTGATCCACGATAAGTCCGTGTGTGTGCACCGCTGAAGAGTCCTATACTAGGACGAAACAGCCTCACATTGCCTTCTAGTGATCAGTGGTTGTCTAATCCAGACCAATTTGTGATATCGAATTAAACTCACTTTGCTTATCTAAATACAGATACATGGAAATAACCGTTTGTACAGAAAGAAGTTTGTCATTATCTAAAAAAATTTCAGATTACCTCAATCAGCCCACTAGTGACTAACTTCAGGATGTTCTTTAAACTCTAGTGAGAAGTTGTGACCGGTTGAGTTCAGACTCTTTTGGAGCGAGACTGTTATCACAGATGACAATATATGATCACCAGGCTTTGTCAAAATTGACGGAAGGGGAAATCCTACTATTGGGTCCCTACCGCGTGGTACAGAGGGTTAGATGTCCGCCAACCTGAAGACCCTAAGCTCAGCTCCCTAGGGTGAGCGTTGCTAAGGTGTCCTATACTAGGACGAAACAGCCGTTCAATGCTCCTTAGTTTTCAGTGGTGCCCTACCAATATCAATCTGTGACTAATTCAACTAACTAAAATAAGATACACATCGCCTGATTACTGAGAAGTAACAAGTGGGGTATTTCTCTAGTCTTTTATAAATCTGATCGAATACTATCGCCTTGAAGACGAGCGCCAAACAGTGTAAAACGTAGGTTAAGTGTTTCCATTTAAATCACTTTCCAATGTAGGATACAGGAATTTATTCGAAATAAAATAGCAGTTTAAAATTCAATATGAACTAAATAGAGGGAGAAATGAATCTACCTAGATGTCAAACGAACGTTTTCCGAATATATTCTCTTACTTCATATCTACTACTAGCATTGGATACGGTAGCCTAATAACGTGGACTGAACTGTTGAAACTAACAAAGTAATCTGAAATTTACTCACTCATCATGAACCTAGAGTGTCATACAATCAATCTATGACTGTAAAAATTGATGTGTAATTTCAAAAAGGCAGTGCTTGGATGAATGGTTTGTTCAGCACCTCCCGATTTTCAATGATTGTCTAAGTTAAATCAGTTTGTAGTGTGAAACATCGTATTCCTTAGTTTTCCTATCAGCTAAAAATGTCAGTATTATTAATTTTCACTTTGATTATCAACTTATCTGTTCTCAAACTTTAATGGAACGTTTTAGTAAACCAAAGTGTTACGACTTCCAGGAATTTGTAGATAATGATACGATATTTGTTGAGACTTACGTACAAATATTTATTTGTACTTGGGCTTTTTTAAATACCGAATAAATCCTTCTATGTAACTATGTGAAATTGTATTAAGTAAAGATATTCTACTCTTCCTATAATGGATCTTCAGACAACAATATGTATATTAAAAACAGACATTTAATGTACGCTACTATCGATTGAAGAGTCGATTCTAAAGTTCCGCAATAATTTGCATCACAAAATGTTCTAGACTTCGAATATAGACAAGTGAATTAACACTAAGATTTTTTGATATAATTGGTTGGTTAAATCATACACAGAAATAGACAACTTGATGAAATATTTGAATAGATGGCAAATTAATCTACTAACTCTACCAAATAAGCTACCGAAACTCAAAATGTATTATCACAGTGGTCAGCATTCTTGCCATCTCTATACTCCTTTGAAGGAATGTTAGGTTGCTACCATAGAAATCACCAACCAAATATTTTCGACGACGGAAAGAGATTACATGATAGCAAGACTGGTCATAAACATTTAGGAACGGGTATGAATGAGTACTTATTACTTTTGAAAAACATGAAATAACCGTGAAACGACAATTTTGTAGCAATTTTGCATATCTGGTGCTAAGAATCTTTCACGATGGTCGGACATGGCGTCGAATATGGCGTGTATTATTATTATTATCATTATTACTTAACAATACAAGCAGCTGTGCAATGTTTTCCTAAGCAAAACCCAAATAGACCATCTGTTAATCGGAATGCGAAAGTAAACTGACACTATACTGAAACTATAGTCATTAAGGACGTTAGCCTTATCATGACTCAATCTCTTTAAACAATAATGACTTGTCTATGCTGTTCAATAATGTCAATAAAAAATTAATCTTTAGTTATTTCAGTCACTTTTGTTATCAAACATAAAGGCTATAAAATGATGTAAGGAAAATTATGTATTACGATCTTACACTAGATCATGGCACTATGACTTTTGACCACGTGATATAAGCATGGACACAGTCCTTCATATCATAACTGTAACTTCACTAATACACGTGATTTCAGGCATATAGTCTAATGTTTGACTGACAGCTAGATAATACAATATAATAAAATTAAATTAGTACAAGTACGATTGATCAACTGGAGAATCAGTGGAGTATTAGTGGAATAAATTTCATAATATAAATTATTCTATATGTATGCCACGTATCTAAATATGTTTGTCTTTATACCTTGACCAATAACAGGCCACTTTTGATAGATACATCATAAATGTCGTTTTACATTGAATCCGACTTTATTTGCTCAATTTTATTTCACCATATTTTTTGTTGCTGTGAATGACACAGCTTTTAGCTGATTAAAACCATAAACGAGGAGATCTTCAGAACAAACTTATTTATCGGTTGTTAAGTTCCAAATTTTATTTCTGTTGAAATATATTCGCCTATAGTGTATAAATGAGGGTTGTAACAAATCAAAATAAAGTAAAATATCGTTTATTCCTTTTCGTTTATGTAAACCATTTGGTATTTCAATTACTTAGAGGTCATTTTAAAGACAGTCGGATATTGTTATAAGTACTTCACCATTCAAAATATCTAGTTACACGTCACTGGCTAACAGGTTTTAAACTCATTTCATTCATGAATTTTCGGTGTAATTGATGTTCTCCATTTAGTTGGTGATATCAACCATCATCGCTAACTAGAAAGTTTCGAAAATTTATCTGTAGGAAGGCGGGTATTGGAGTTAGATATTTCTCCCCTTATATATATTTAATGATTAAACCTCCTTGTCATAAGACACAAATATCTGAGATTGGACTCTATATAACATTCCTGCAAAATTTAAAACTTTAAAATAATGCTAAACATGTACCCAAATGGATTTGACATCACTGAGTGATCTGATTAAGGTACCCATTGGATACCAGGAAGTATTGGATGTCTGTTTCGTCTTAGCATGGGACTCCTCAGTAGTGCACAACCAAGTATCCCCCCCAAGGGATGAGCCCAGTATATTAAGGTTTCATGTCAAACGCTTAACCATAAACTTCTTAGCTTCGAAGATTGTCACTGGAGAGTAAATCCAAATACTCGAGGCATCTAATGGTTCTTGCTAACAGAAACTATCGTTTCAACTTTCAATTACACAATTAGCAAGTGAATCTATAAATATAAATATCCATCATTTCAATTTGTCTTTAAAACATCTTTTGATTATTAATATCTATTATTCTATACCAGTTTTAAAGCTAAGATAAACAACTAGACAGATAGACAAATTGTTAGTGACCTCTTGATATGCTGGGTAGTATGCCTAAAATCATTTTTGAGTAAATGAGAAACATATAATATGCTAAAAACTGGATATGACCAGGTGTTTAATGAAATTGGACATTAAAACAAAGATATTTGTACTAAAAGTAGTGTTTTCGATAAATTTGCTGATTATAATCTACAATTATAAGTTCAAAATTAATGAACATAGAACAAAAATACCCAATTTTAGGGCAAATACGTCTTTTAGACATGAAGATTTACTGCATATAAATCCCGGATTATCTTGCAGTCGACGTTCATTAATGCTGAAATAGTAATAATCTTGTAAAATGGATTGTGGTTAGCAAATGCAATCCAGGACGCTCGTTTCGTCCTTTCTGAGACTCGTTAGTTGGATATACTTTCATCTCAGTGTTGGTGTTCACACGGGGACTTGAACTTAGTTCGTTTCTCGTCAAACGCCCCGGCATTCATTGCTAGGCTACTGGTTCAAGACACTCACACTTGCGCAATGGGTATGTGGAAATAGTTTGAGTGCGTTTGGATATTGTCATTGGTTTTGTTACGAACTGAAATTGTTCAATCTCTGATGCCATATGTGCATTTTGAACGTCCTGTATTCCACTTACCAGCCACAGTCCAAATTAAACCATACTTGTGAACTTTAGCTGTATTGAGGCAATCTGCTCAGTCCATATCAAAACATCGTAAAGATTTGAACACATTCAAATAAAAATAATATTTGGATAAGTTATGGAATTAAACAAAATGAGGATTCTATATGTACATTACTCCATTCACGTCGTTGTATAATTTACACCTTAATTATACGATAACAGGTTACCCAAATACTATTTTCTAAATTCACATCATTCACAAGTCACTATGCCATTATTATTGTTGTTATTGTTATATCACTATCGATAAGTGCATACTGTGAATTTGAATGTTATCCAATCCACTTTTCTATTTCTTGTAGCGTTTTATATATGACGTAATTTTTGTTGCAAATATTTCATCGCATTATAACTTACGATAATATGGTTCATCAACATGACCTCTCATTACGATTCTTTCTATTATTATTATTATTATTATTATTATTATTATTATTATTATTATTATTATTATTATCACTGTTATTACTAGACCTGTACACATATGTGACGACTTTTAACAATCACTCACCCCCCCCACATAGTCAACATCATCTCAAGTAAAATTCTATCTTTAACAAATATCGAAGTGGCTTTGTACAGGTCAGTATTAACTTTTAGGTGATTAAATTTGTCAAAGGTTTATGTTAGTAGAGTACCATCGAAATCCAAGGAGCACTAAACAGCTGTTTCATTCCAGTCTCGGATGAATTCAATCGACTGATATATCATTTGATTGCTGTCACTCATCGTCACCTCTATGTCTCTCTAGATTGTAATTATTACTCTCACTGTTTCAATTCTCCTATATACTAACACATGTTAAACAAGTTACATCAATTGTATTATTTCAACATTAATAATCATCATTTACAACATAATCCAAGGTTTCGTATACAGTAATCCATCATATTGAAATGGTGTATTTATTTCAGAATTGTCTATTTTTGAACTTATCATTGTAGATTCTGATCAGAGACTACATTGAAATGAATATTCTTCTTTCAAACACTTTTATTTTGATAAGAAACGGGAGTTTTTAAACAGTTACATTTTGATATAAATTGAATATGTCAATCCAGAATTGAGTATTGTATATACTAATCCACTTATGCATATACACAAGGAATCAACATCATATATATATATATATATATATATATATAGGCTATTCTTTTACAAACTGATTATAACAACCAGAATACAAATAACTAAACGGACAATGTTAGGTCAGGTTGAAATGAAATTTGTGCATTTACATTTCACTGTCTTGCCAGTTTAATATAAAAATGAGAAATATCTATTAATTTTATTCACTTTATTTGAAAATGCATATCAGATAAACAAGTGTTTTTTAACATAGAAATAACACCGTACATATAATTCATTGAGAAAAATATGCACAAGTTGTTGTAACAAAACCCAAAACTAAACAGCACAATCTCTGGAGCCTATTTTTCATGTTCTTGGAACATGTACCTTTCAATCACAATTCCTTAACATTCAAGAGATATGATTTTTGTATTTCTTAGATTCTCAGAATTCCAGAGACTTATTAACGATTGTCCTATCTATTACCGTTCTCAGGTAATTTTAATACCCGTTCCTGAATACAGCTTCTCTAATTCAATCTATATTGTGTTTAGTATTTCCTGTTGCTAATTGTCCCAGTTCTTGATAAATAAAAACTATTGTTTCCCATTGATTATACGACGCTTATTTACGGATATCGTCCTCTCTCTGCTTCTAGTGTGGGAAGGCTTTGATCACACTGATGCGATGCAGCTGTTCGTCGTTCATGTAGGTCAGGTAGCAATTATTGTACATGTCCCATTAGCTTATATCCTCGAAAGAAACAAGTCACAACATGTATAAAATATATTCATATGCGAAAGAGTTTCAGTTATTTGTTGTATTAATAAAGTGATAAAGTGTAATTACGATTATCTATTCTTTTAGGTATATCTTGAAATAACGGCTCTCATATGCATACAAATCAATTAAGAAATATGACTTCCCTAAAACAAAATGTGTACAGAGCAAAAACTGTTAGTTGTATAGAATAAAATAAATCCATTTGATTGCATTTAGTTTACACCAGCTACATACAACCTAATATATTACAAAATCAAAAATTGTAAATAACATTTGATATACTTGTAATGATAAGTTTGGTTGGAAAATAGACCGGACAAATATCTACATGGTGTAACAAGCATGTAAATACGGTTGAAGTGATTGAACATAATGTCGTATTGGTATGTGAAATGCAAAAGAAGGTTCTAGAAAATCGGTTTATATTCCAATATCGAAAAATCACAAGACCATATGTATGTGAAGAAATAGAATACAATTTAAAAATAATTGATAGTGATAAGAATCGAGCCCAAGAATATATCTACTGAATCTAATGTAGTTCCTACTTTCAGCGATACCAATATAAGTGTTTCATTAAATACAAAACTGTATACCTGTTACTTATTTACTTACTTACACCCGTTACCCCACACAGAGGAGCATTGGCTGCTCACCAGTATTCTCCATTCAACTCTGTCATGAGCAATCCTTTCCAGCTGTTTCTAGTTGCCGTTCATCTTTTTAATATCTGCTTCCACTCCTCGACGCAGTGTGTTCTTAGGCCTTCCTCTTTTCCGTTTCCCAACAGGATTCCATGTTAATGCTTGTCTCGTGATGCAGTCTGACAGTTTCCGAAATGTATGTCCTATCCATTTCCAACGTCTTTTCCTAATTTTATTTTCGGCTGGAAGTTGGTTTGTGTCTCTCCCATAGTAAGCTGCTGCTGATGGTTTCCTGCCAACGGACATACAGTATCTTTCGTAGGCATTTGTTTATAAATACTTGTACCCTTCTGATGATGTTTGCAGTCATTCTTTAAGTTTCATCTCCATACAGCAGAACTGTCTTAACGTTGGAATTGAAGAGTCTGACTGTGAGGTTGATTGACAGTTACTTTGAATCCCATATGTTCTTCAACTGTATAACTATACCTAACTCATGTAATTCCTAATTTTTGACAACTTGCTTCCTATCGCTTCATTGTTTTACTAAATCGACTGATTTTCTAAAGTATTCCGTTGCACTTTACTTTTTCAAGTTACCTAAGGGAACGATGCATATTAAATTCTTCTTGAAATTACATGTCTACTTTCCTAACCCTAACGAAAGCATCACTGTGTCTGACAAGTAGAATTCGGAAAGCGAATTTCGTCTTATACGACGTTTATAAGCTGGATGAACCTGTACACTAGTGTTGATGTTCACAATGTGACTCAAATTCAATTAGTTTGTGTCATACTCTACCTCGACCACTTGTGAACTACCGATATATCTGTACAGTCTTCTCAAGATATATACAAGGCGATAAAGACTGGTCAATTTTAGGCTTACACAACATGAACAGGAGAATACAAACACTTTCAAATCACCTAGTGAAAGTGGTTTAATCTTAACCCCCTCCCCACCATCTACCTGCCAATAACAATAATTTCATAATATATTGTAATGATATTATTTTGAGAAATAATTAACTTCACCTTAGAAGTAATTTTATTTATGCTTTTGAAAATTATTTACAAATTTAAAACAAACAATGAGTTTGAATGATAAGTCAACATTGGTGCTTTTATTAGATGTTTAGAAAATTGTTGGATTTATTATTTTACATAACAAATTGATTTTAGTAAGATAACCAGTGCAAATCAGAAACCATTGACTATAGACTGAACTTAGCACATTTAAATTTAATGAGAGTTCATAAACTTTAGACCACTTAGTAAGTATCTGATGGTCTTAATTACTAAATTCAACTAGATCATGATATTTTTTAACCCTATCCAATATGTGACTACTTTACACCTGAGATGGTTGAATTACACTGGCCACGTCATGTCAACAGAGCTTTGGAATTAGCTCCTGATTCCTGTCACTAGTAAGCACACTGTAATTGTTATAATTAGGTGTTGAATGCCTACTTACTGGTCTAAAAAGAGTAAGAGTACTCAGCGTGACTTGAAAGTCCCAGGATTGATTCTTGACAGAGTTGTGTATGCTCAGTGTTATGAAGTCTCATACTAAAACGAGGTATCTGTCTAGTGCTATTCGGATTTCATTAGTTAGGTAGTTAAGGTCAATTTGTAATGTGAAACTTCAGCGTTTTTGTTGTCCATTAACTAAAGTGTAACTGTTTTGTCAAATACTACGCTACACAGATTTGACCAAACTAGACAACTGTCTAATGCTAGGAAACATAAAATTTTCGACTATAGTTAAAAATGAGAGAAGTCCCTAAAAACACAGATTTAAAAAGTTTATCCGACCAAAATGTCAATAATGATATATACAATATCAGTAGTGGTTATAAGGTTGGTTTTATAGACATAAGTAAACCATAAGTCATAACCCCTACCCCTCTTAAAATGTTGCTATTGAGAACTAACCACCGTTAATTTTTGTACATATTAGTTTACTTGACTGATTCGAGCAGTAATAATATAAAGATGTGTAAACATCCTCATACTTAACTGTTTACCTACCACTAAAGTAAACTTAGTAATCCTGATCCTATTTCCGTAATATCCCATAATATATATGTGATAAGTCTCTTTTGATTCCTTCTTTTCAATCGGTTATAATCAGTTAAAAGCCTGATACAAATATAAGTTTGATCAAGCTGACGTACCACCACATTATTAAAAAGAATGGATCAATAAGAACAATAACGATGAAATCGAAATGATAGTAGTACTTATGACAGTGAGAATGACAAAATACTAAGCTTATGATTCGGTGCGAAGTAATAAAAGGGTATAAATGAGGGAATTCTGGGACTCATTACTTTAATAAAGATAAAAGCCAAATGCCTTTAGGCCAGTGTTTCTGATTCTAAGCCATGTTACTCTATTAACTAATCATTGTTGTCCTGTCGAACGTAATTAGATAATCTTCATCCATACCAATAGTCAATAACTTCATAGATTGGTACTTTGTTGAATCCTACTTTATGTAACGTTTTTAACTGGCTTATCTATTCTTTACACTGTAATTTTATATTCACTGACTTGTTCAAAATTAAGAAGACAGTTGTCCGTATAGGAAAAGATCCATATATCATTAAAAAAACTAAAGACAATTCGGCAAAGAAAAGTTTCTTTCCGACGATATTATTGACTAAAGCTGTACATCTGTATATAAAATCATTTCTGCAAGGTATATCCCCTTTAAAAAATAGATATCAATTACACAATACGTTATTTAGAAACTTCAAGCATCAAAGCATCACAATTTTATTGCGTAATTGCCTAGATGATGAAGTACTGTTCTAAATTGGAATTAACTTGCAAGTTGAAAGAATAGGCAGTAATTGTCTACTTTACTGATATGAAGAAGAAACACTAGTCGAAGATAGCAGTAGTAATTGTGAAAAGATAGAAAGGGCTTATCTTATTAATCCTAAAGTATTAGAAATTAAAGTAAAGAAACGAAAACGGATTCACAGTAACAACAAATAATCAAATAAATGAAGAGGAATCATGACCAGGGTAAGTTCAAGGGTTGAACGTAGTGTTTTTAAACTCAGAGATCAGCCTTAAACTTCCAGATCGCCAAGGAGTCATTTTTCCCACACCTGAGGTAATCAGGTGTTCTTATATTGAACTTTTGATTCAATTGCTTTCACCTTTCTGGAGCCATACCAGGTAATGTTCTGAGATGGTTTGGAAAGTGCTAGCCTTATGCCGCGAATATGACGAGCTGCACAGGAACAAATAAATTTATAGATAGACATAGATGTGGCCTAAAGCGTAAGTTTATCTTCACCAAACCCTCGAATCATGTTTCGGTGGGAGAACGCAATACGAAGCATCACTCCTGTATTCTTGCCAAGGCTTTTTGACATCCACTTAAAAACTACTGTAAACTACATATTTAGCAATAATATCAAAACACATTCCTCTTTATCTATCTGATAGATAGTGTTATGCAGAACGAAAACATAAGTAATTCTGTATACTCTAAATTAAACGACTTCATTGTAAAGCTTTCCTTGTCATTTTTGAACAATATCATCATCACCTACATCATCTTTCTTTACGATTAACCATCCACATCAATGAAAGTAATCTCATCGAGCATTCTCATTATTCAACATTTAATCTTATTCTAGTTATCTTAATAAATCCAATTGTATTCTAACATCGTTTCATTCATGTAACTCTTATTTATTGAACTACTTTTATGTATAATACAGTATGTGTACGTTTTAAATTATACAAGCCTTATATAAGTAGTATATGCATATATACATAAATATATGCCAATAACTTGTAGTTTAAACGTCAAGAAACAGTGTTTAACATAAATTCATTCGTTTATATCTTTTACTTTAATCAAATACAAGTTGATTTTTACCAATAATCATATAGAACGCATAGTTTACTTATGAATATATCAACATGTATAGTATCTATTCATATAATCATTGAATACATTTCATTTCAAAAAGGGTATATATTTCAGGATAGAAGAGAAAAACCATAACAATGATTTACTTTTCAAATTTTAGATTTAAACAAAATTCTTTTTGTACTATTTTATTAGATTGATTTTAAATTTTACTCTTATCTAAACTTATTGAATATTGAATACCTTGAATTATTGAACATATGATAATGTTATACAATATTTACACAATATGCACAATTTCAATTTGACTTATATATAAATTAATATAAATAAACATTCATAGAAGTTAATTCCTTCTTTAATTTTCAAAGCATCATTATTAAGAATTAGGAATTTCAATGTTTCTAAAGTTGTTGATTAATATTTTCAGACTAAATTTTCATTAGTTGCTAAGTAATTTACACCCAGTAATTTCGATTACTCTTTCATTTATTTAACAGTTGAATGCTGATGTTATTGATTATGGTGTAATTTTTCAGTAAAGAGGGTATTTCAAGTTATAAGTTTTATTTTGTTTGTTTTTTTATATTCTCTATCCAAGCTATTCAGTGTAATGTACAGATTCAAACACTTGAAATAAAATCTTTAACAAAAAATCTGATGTATTATTCAGCATTCATCTAATAAATGAAAGGAAAAATAACAGGAAATGCTGTATACACTACACTGTGAACATTGAAAACGACACGGATAACCTCGATCGTATGCTAGTAAAGAAATGCTATATTTTACCTTTCTCACTGCTATATTATAATAGGGAATGGAAGGGAATAATTGTTGCCTAGTAAGTTCACTGTCAAAGTATATCTTGTGAATGAATGATATTGACGCAAACTAGAATGTATGTTTCATCCTAGGCGGCACTTACAGTTGAATGTATCTATACTCCAATCCGATTGTTTAAACCAAAACTTGAACTTTTTGAGTTATGATAATCACCATCATATTCAATCTGTGCATAATTTGTAAAAGTATGTATTTTCATTTAAAAGTAATATGTGTAGATTTGTTATACAGTTAGACATAATGTACAGTGATCGCTTTATTTAAAAACAGTGCGAAATTCCCTAAAATATCATCAATCTAATCCGTTCCAAGAATTTTCGATGAAATGAAATATTCACAAGTACTTAGTTTTTGAATAACTAACACAATCTTACTCATTAGCTCACAGAATTTACCAAAATTGGTATTAATAATAGCAGTAAATCAAAATACCTAATTAACAATAATGATGTCATTTGAGTTCAGTACATTAAGATACAATTTTCAATCGTAAGAACAAAATATAGCTATTATATCTACATTTTAACATGTTTAAACTAGTAATGATTGCTGAATTCGGACGTAAAATAAAGCATTAGTTCAGCAGACTGTTGTATACAGATTAGCCTTCCTCTATTCAAAAAGTACTTCTATAATAAGTACACAGTCGAGAGAAATACTCAATTAGAAAGTAACTATAAGTGACTGAGAAAAAGTAAAATAATCAGCGTATATATATATATATATATATATATATATATATATATATATGAATAAACAGAGGTCACAACACCCTTTATGATATACGAATAAGGGCATGTCACTCTAGTCTTGCAGAAAGCATACCCCCCTATTTGTAGAGACACACTTGTTTTATCTCTACTGACATAATTCCAAACATCGCTAGAAAAGTTATCAGTAGTCAAACTGTTTTATTGCTTCGTCGTTTTGTGTTGTGCTGGAATCGTATGCATAGACGATTTTCTTAAATTCTGTTCACCATCAGTTATGCAGATAGTAAATCATAGATGGGAAAATACAAGAGATTTTGTCGGTCATGAAAGTTCAACTTCTTCTTTGGTTCGTACTATTGTTCCAATTTCCACAATAAGTAATGAATCATTTAATAATCACAATTTGAAATGCACCGTTTGATAATACTTTATCTTAATAAACACCCTCCCCTCTCCTAACACTTTATGAATTTCCTGACAGATCTGGAGTTCCACTAGATTACTTAGTATATTATCTAATGTACCTGTTAGACAAGCTAGTCTAATTAATAAATGAAATTATATATCATATACGTCCAGAAACTCTACAATCGTTCCACATACGTCTTCATTGTTTTCACTTCGAAGTAGATAAAATATTCAACATTCGGAGTAATTAATAGTCAATTTTATTTAAACTAGGGTATTCATCCCTGACAGGGGTTGATTCCTATTCATCTGAGTTTGAAAAACACATTCTAACATTCTGTGACTTCACAGTCGGTATGATCTAGAAAAGATCAAAAAAGTTAATCTCCACAAATTACTTTAATTCAACTACAACAATCAGTTCATTGATGACTAGTTTTAGAAGGTTTATAATGTCATGACTGTTGGAGTTCAAAAATTTCGAAAACGAGACAGTTATCACCAATGAACACGTTATATTAAAGATTGATCTAAATGAAAATTTTATAACTGGGTGTTAACCTAACCAATGATGCTTACTGTTAAATGTTTGCCATGACATTTTAAGTTTCTCTATCTGATCACCCTATGGGACCAACGCTACATAAAACGTTTATCCAGTGTTCCATGACTTTCAATAGTACAAACAATTAAATAAAGAGACGATGTTTACAAAATTAGTTTAGATCAACTAATTACCTATCTTTTTAAGGTGGATATACTTTTAAAAAAACATTATCTTCACTATAACTTACCATAAATATTGTTGGAGCTATACGTTTATTAAAATTACAATATTGAAATACTAAATATTGTAAAAATCCTGTATCAAATTGGCAACCAGGAAAATGTTTAGCAATTAAACAACGAATTTCTGGTTCAGTAAAATTACTAACCATACGTCGACATATTGATGAATTTGGTGCATCACCTTCAATATCAGCAAAAATGTTACTTCGATCAGTTGGACCACGAAAACCAATTTCATTAGTTAGTGTTATAAATGTACAGAATATAATAATTGAAATGATTGTATACAAGGTGAAAGTATACAAATTCATTGATACTTTAGGTATTCTTCTTCTATAATTTTGTAATATGTAAATGATTGATAATAGTTAATGAAAAAATTAAATTGTAGGATAAATTTTCTTTTGTAAATTATCCTATTAGATCTACAAAAGAAAGTGATTAAAAAAGAGATAAAATGTATTAACTTTTCTTTTTCTTTGATAAATCTACTTTATAAATCAAGTTGAAGATAGTAACTTCAGTGTTATGATCGGCTTAGTTATAGTTAATTTCAACAAAGGCATCGTATATAATACTTTCTCAAAACGTTATGGAATTGTTAATACAAATTAACAGTTAAAAATTATAACAATCAATCGAAATGATGGTATATTAAGACAGAATGAAGTATTCAATTGAATTATCTTACTGAGGTAGCTTTTTTCAAATATGAGACATTATTGTCTAGAAGAGTCATTTTAGTAAACTTCTCATACAAAACCTATCTACTTAGTCTAGACATTCATACTTGCATCCCAATATTAATGTTCACATTGGGATTCGAACTCACTCCGCTTCATGCCAAACGCCAACTCGTTCACCACTAGGCTACTGTGTCCAGTCAGTCACATTTATGCAATGGGTGTATATGTAATTAGAATAAGCTTATATTTTCCCTTTGATTTGTAATGCACTGAAACTGGTCAGCCTCTGTTGCCATATGTGCATCCTGAGCGGAATACCTCGATATACAGATAGTACGAAAGTAATATTTGAATTTGGATTGTGACTGGTAAGCGGAATCCAGGACCCGCATTTCGTCCTATTTGGGACTCATCGGCTGGATGTACCTGCACCCAATGTTGATGTTCACACTGGGATTCAAACTCAGTCTGCCTCATGTCGAGCACCACCGCGTTCACTACTAGGCTACTGTGTCCAACCTAAGTATTACTTGTGTACTATCGTTATTTCGAGGCATTCCGCTCAAGATGCATATATGGCAACAGAGACTGACCAGTTTTAGTCCATTACAAATCGTAGGGAAAATATAAGCTTATTCTAATTACATATACACCTATTGCATAAATGTGACTGACTGGACACAGTAGCCTAGTGGTGAACGAGTTGGCGTTTGGCATGAAGCAGAGTGAGTTCGAATCCCAATATGAACATCAATATTGGGATGCAAGTACATCCAGCCGATTAGTCCTAAATAGGACAAAACGCGCGTCCTGGATTCCGCTTGCCAGTCATAATCCAACTTAAATAAAACCTATTTACTATTATCTTTACTATTAAAAGTCTGTACAACTGATTTCACTGATATGCATATCGTTAAAAAGTGTTTGTCCATGAATATAATTTGGTAAATTCTATAAAAAGAATTTACACCAAAACTTGTATACATGTATCAGTAAAAATGCATAAAACAGAATTATTTATAGGTAAATAGATGCATTCATATACACAAATTAACTTTAATTCTAAAACAAATAAACACCTACATTAACTTGAAAATTGTATTGTTCATATAAAATGTACATGTACCTTCTACTCTTATTCATTTGCCATCATTAAATAATGATTTCTATCAGCTTTTTCTGATTAACTAACGTGATGATATTTCTCAAGGTTATCTAACAATCACACATGATTTAACGCTTTTCATAATCGTTGAGTTTAACTGTTTATATTCGTCACTGATTGATGTTGGGTGGGTATGACTGAAAGTTTGGGAGCACTGAACACCTATTTAATAGTACTCAACCAACATCAATCTGTGACGAATATAAGTAACTAAACTTAATGTTTATCTCCACAAAACCACCTAATTACAATCACCGAGTTGTTCCCAGCATTTCTAGTTAATTTTCCATCCATATAAGGAGTGAATACTTCATATTAGAATCCAATGTTCATCGTAGAGTTCATTCTAGACGTCTTAAGCTATTCACAGATGACTTCTATGAATACGTCACATGCAGCACAATTAAAAAATCTGTGTGTAAGAGCCAATTATAGTAGAAATTTACTATTATGAACGTACCTAATAAATTAATAGAAACTTTGCCGAAACTGCTGTTTTATAACAGAAACGCTGAAAATCTTTTGAACAGCTTCAGCCTTAAATTTAAACCATATAATCTATGTTTTCTACTACTTTCAAGTGATTATCTGAAAAATATTTCAACACAGACTGTTATTTAATATTATCATATAAAACAACTGTGATTACTGAAAATACATTATTATTTAGGCTAATTAGTAGTATGATAGCACAAATATATATGGCTACTATTAAGAATATATCCGAATCAATCAGATACGAGTAAGCGACCTGGAGTTTATGGTGAATACGTGAAATCATATTACTATTTACTGATGATTTTGTTAATTATTCGAAAAATGGAAACATCATTAGTTACTTATAAGACGGTGGTACTATTGTGAAAAATATTGGACCAACAATTATTCCCATCAATTTTATAGGAATCGGTTAAAACTATTAAGAACATATACACCAAGAGTTAGTGATTTACCAAAGGTATATAAACCAGGGGTTCCACTAAGACTAATGCGAGACACAAAATCCGCCTGATCCCAACGTGGTAAAATAGCTGGTAAACATTTTTAAAATCTCTCTACAAATGGATAGTCAAGTATAGCCCCAAAGATGTGTTTCAATTTGTAAACCTGGTCAATGAATTAAACACTAAACAGCATACTATGTTACCCTCGGATACTACATCTTTATTTATAAATGTTCCACTAATAGAGACCATCAACTATATATACAAGCATATCATAAAATCTAAATTAAAAAATGCCATCCCAATAGACATGGTAAAAACGGGACTACTACTGAAATGCACCGTAAATGTCCTATGTTAGCCTATTTTTTCCTAACCAGACTGGAAAGCTGTTCACTTGTACAATTCATTGTAAACTTGCCATTCTACTCCAAATATATGGATGATTCATTCATCCTTTACAAGTAACTAGTCGAAGTAACACAGAGATATGAAATTAAAAAGAAGGTTATCCAGGCAGTAGATAAAAATTCGTTTTTTATGCGACTATCTTTTAGAGGTGATGCACCCAGGTAAATGTTAATTATGAGGTTATTCAGAGCCATCCGGAAAACATTTAACACAGAAAAACTGCAAGTGATATTTTCTACTCGCTCGGTGGTGACACAGACATTGAAGGATAAATTAACTAAGCTTGCCATTCCTTATTACACCTATCAGTTCAAATGCACGTATGAAGAAAGTTACATTAGTACATGCTCTAGAAGTTTAACTCTCCGCTCTCGCTGGCCCTTTCCGGCATGATTAATCAAGAGTAATGTAAAAACCATCTACTGTTCGATATCAACCCACTTAGTCCAAACAAGTCATGAAACGACAATGAATTAATCATTCGCTTTATAATCTAACGTGTGACTACTTACCCGATAAGTGAGACCAGTTAGATTCAGGGTACTTCAAACACAAATAGCAATAGCCATCTTGGTTATGATATCAGAGCTCTGTGTACAAAAGAAATACGTTTAACTTATTTTTTGCAGCTTACCGAATATCCAATAAGCTCATTTTTACCTGAATTATACGACGATGTAATTGGAGTAATACACTTATGTCCCTCTCTTTTTATGCTATTCCATAACATAAGTTCATTCTATCCAAATATTATTAGTCTTGTTCTCATCACCCAAAAATCTTAATATTATTATTATTATTACTATTATTATTTGGATATTACCCAGTCCACTTTTGTATTTAAAATTTGATTGCATTTGAAAATTCTGATTGGTGTTGTTATGGACTGAAACAGAGATTGACTAGTTTCAGTCTATAACAAAGCAACGGGAAGATCCAAACGCATTCAAACTATATATGCATACCCATTGCACAAGTGTGACTATCCAGACTAAGTAGCCCAGAGGTGAACGCTGTGGCGTTTAACACGAAACGTACTAAAATTGAATTCCGGTGTGAGTATCAACATTAAGATAAAGGTATATCCAGGTTACGAGTCCCAAATAAGAAGAAACGCGCGTCCTGAATTCCGGTTGCTAGTCTCAATTCAACTCAACCACTTTTCTATTTCTTGCCTAATTTTTAGCGTTATATATATGATGTAATTTTTGTTATAAACATTATTTAACTGAATTTGTCAGACATTGTTGTTGACATGGTACCAGTGAAAACCAGGGAGTACTGGACAGCCGTTTCATCCTAGTGTGGGACTCCTCAGGAGTGTGAATCCTAGATTTTCGTGTCTAGTGTTCCCTAGTTTTCAGTGGTACCCTGGCAATATCAGTCTGTGACAAATTCAATCAAATAAACTCAATATTAATCTCCACAAACCATCTCAATTAAAGTATTATTAATAATTGCTAGGAAAGCAAACAAATGGTTGCTTAATATAATGCACGATAAACTTCACTTGGTATCTAATCACTTTTCATAAATGCCCCATTTACCGAAGTTATCCGTTTTATTTACCTAAACATAAATTGCAGAATATTGGCACCCTGTCTGAAGAAATTATCATCACGATGTGCATTTAATGTGCAGTATGCATTCAACGAGATAATTTACACAAAATGACGACATGACTACATTACTACCTCTATGGATCATTTAGTAGTAGATTGTTTTGCAGGCCATTCAGAAAACAATCAATGTAATACGACAACTGAAGACTTTCAGTTGTATAAAAGGTAAGCAGACGATACTTTTATTATTTGTAGTAGTAAATAAGAACTAAGTAGTACTTTATATACCTTGTTCAACTGTTAAATTTTTGCATGAAGTAGATAACGGACTGAACAACTTCCTTGCTGTACAAAAAACTGGTTTTCAAATTACTTTAAAGAAAGTCCTCTTGTCAGTCTATGTTCAGCAATATCCCGAAGAATACGCTTTCATATCTAACCACTTCCATGTGAGTTTGTCGACTCACTTTCACTTGTTGAACTCGTTACAACGGTCATCCGATGGATGTTCCATCCAAAAGAATTCAAGAACATTATCCAACTTGGTTGAGAAGGGGTAGCAATGTATCTAAAAGTAGCTCAATCTTTGAACACTATATGGATGCAAGTCACTAGATTAAAACTGACTGTGAGTTCAAAGTCACCTACATGATAAATAGAAACCTACAAAGAACAGTAGGCTTCCATCTACTTAAAAATGCTATAGCCTTTTTATGCACTTCCAAAACCTGAACTTTATATCTAAATGAAACTTATTCAACTTTTGACATTACCTTGGTCTTAAATTCAAGTTCTCTTTCTAAAAGTCGTCACTAATCCTTCTTATTATCGACCTTATACACGAAACTAACCTTTATTTTTGTCTCAATATCTATTTCTAAACATATATCACCTCAGTTTCAAAATCTTTACTTGTCACATTACTCAACCAGTTAATATGTATTTAGCTTCTATGGTGTTTTCATGATTACCTAATAACTTGACAACTACATTTTCCGACACTTAATAAAAATGAACTTTCTTTTGTTCATATCATGTTCACTTATTGATTGTTAATAATCAAATATTACAGATTATGATGATGTAACGAGAAGATGAAGTTGAACTGAAAAATGTGAAGATGTATTTGCGTTATGCATTTCAAATAGTCTTCCGCACATAATTATCAACACACTAAACATGTTAAGCTAATAAAGGTCAGATTAAACAGAAGGTCGAGTGACTGACGCAATAATTGTGGAATAAAGTGTGATGAAAAAAATGAAAAGAATAGAAACTTATCGGGCTAACGAAGACAAACAAAATTATTAGGGCAGAGTCAAGGTTACAACTAATTGTTTTTGCATATACAGCGAAGACTTATATTGTTTAATGGTTAAGGCCACTACACATTTAGGAATAAATTTGACATGGCTCCTGTTCAAAGACTTAAAAGATATTGTCTAGTCAAACTTATGACCTGAATCAGTCAAACGTTTTGTAATTGATGAGTATGGCTTTCTACTTATTATCTGTATCAGTATATTCGATGTAATTTGGTTTTGAAACCATTTAGTTACCTCTGATTGTAATGTTCTCCTACACTTCCCGTTGTATGTAAATCCATGCAGACATGTATAGAGGAAATACACTACACCTTTCAGATCAACTTCGTCTGTTCATCTATCAGAAGTTATAAAGAGGACTAAGTCCTAAGTATTATTATTATTATTATTATTATTATTATTATTATTATTACTGTTACTTATATTAATACTACAGAGTAAAATGCATATAATCATGATTGTACAGTTCTTTTTGAGGGGAGGGGCAAGAATTAACCGGAAAGAAAACTTTATCACAAACGACTGAAACTACTGACTACACGGTACCTAGTGAGAAACATAGATAACCTATTCAATGATAATAAAAACAGAGCTATAGCGACACTGTAACAACAACTCCATAAGAAATGTATACATTTCGAAAATAACAGAAATTTTTTTTAGAAAAATAACACATTTCACTATTGTTTTTATTCTTCCTTTTCCTTACCTATCAACAATTCAACTATCCATGAGTTTTTGTTTATTCAATGTAAACTAAAAGTTTCAAGAAGAGAATCAATATAAAATGAACCTTCAACAACGAAACAGTCTATTTGTTCTAAGTCATGCTGAAATGAATGAAGTTTTCTTATTTTTTGGGGGAAGGAGGGCGAAACTATAAAAGTTATTGTTACATTTTTATGTAATTTATAAATAAATTGGCAATGATAATAAAAAGTGAATTACACTGTGAATATGAAGAATTAGCTTCTGTCCCGAAGCATCGCATATTGAATTAAACTATAGAAATATCATAAAACGACTCTTGATTTATGATTGTAAACACTTATACTTCATGAATTTCATAATTAGAATTTTGTACAGCTTCAAAATGACCAACTAGATTTACCTTCAACAACACAGTTTTGATACTGAAGATGAGATTTTGTCAAATTACCCTTTTCTACCAACATTGATGTGTTTGTTTAGATAGCCACTAATATGTTCAACGAGTATAAAGTCGTTATCAAGTATTTATAATTTTTTCTATTTCAATATGCGTATCCTAAGTAAATTGTTCTAATCTAACCTTAAGTTACAAGTTTTCTTACAGTAGTACTTCAATTTATTTAGAGAATATCACGTGCGAAATTCCTCTACATATACGACTGTAGATGACATCCTTGTAAAAGAAACTTTTCTCGCCGAATATTCGCCATCTCTACTTCAATAACACAATTGGTTCCCTAAGTTTGCTCAAACTTATTTAGACTGAAAACGTCAATTTATAAATTTGACAGATATTAACGTGCACATTAATTTTTAACCACATAGTATTCAATTTTATGTTCATCAAGCCCTTTATAGTACAATCCTATCGATCTAGTCTCAGTGTAGCCAGTAGTCTGTAACTCGACATCACTGGTACTATGTGATTCGGGAGTGGTCAGTAGGAAACACCAGACCTAGGTTTCATTTTGTTTGTCAGTCGTCAGCAAAGTATACCTACGATCTTTGAGGGAGCTGATACTCCTCAACGGATTAGATCCCAGATCACCTACTTTCATAGTCTGTTACTGTCACCATTGAGCCAATTAGGCCTCGAGTGCCCCACCCCCATCAACGATTGCAGGTACACCTTGATGACAAGTGGTGGATAGTCTGAAATCTAGATCTAGAGTTTCGTCGTAGCTACTCCCAAACCACCCTCCATATTAATATATGTAATACGTTAGTAAAATGTACACTTTTTTTCTCAACAGAAATTGATAAACATGATAGATTATTGGATAGAAACAAAATAATAGTAAATAGGCAGTTTTAACTTATTACGTGATTTCTTACTGACATTATTACTGATGACCTGTCACATAATAAGGAAGTAAGTCATAAGATTTTAAGAACTATTAAACTTTACCTTCCAAAAATACTGACCTTAACTCTAAGGATTAATTAGTTCAACACAAACTGACACTTTGAACTCTCTCGAAGTCACGTTTATTCACTACTTAAATATGACTGAGGATAAGTTATTAGATAGTAAAGTTCGACTGATGGATCAAGTGAATATAAAAAATTTAATGATATGAAACAAGTTACTTAAATGATTAGTAATATTTGTCCAACTTTTGATATGATCGAACTCCACAAAAGTACTGCTTCTTAGTAGAATTCTAAAAACTGCCTTTCGAAGTTAGTTATTAGTAAGAATTACTAATTCAATGGTTTAAAGATTAAGTCTTTCACAATAAGACCTGAAGAACCTGGTGGGGTCATAGGTACTTTGATAAGGAGTTCCATAGTAAATGAAACAACTTTTAAGTGCTTCCTGATTTTAGACAGTTGTCTAATTAATGTCAGTCCATAATGCAAGATGTTATGTTCGGAAGTGATAATATGTACGTATTCCAGAAAAAATAGATTGAAATCCCTTCTAATCAGTTCACATTTGTGATATGCGCCCCATTACATATATCAATAGGAAAAAAGTAATTTAGTTATGCATATACAAAACAATTTGAAATTGGGAGAACCTAATTTATCAAGACTTTAAATCTGAGAGAAAAAGTACGCCGGTGCTTTCTGCTTGAAGTGATTGATTGTCCGATGTGAACTTTGAGTGTAAAATATCTGCACATCATATTAAACCACTATACAACCAGTTAAATAGATATCTTTCTAAAATTCATTTATATACTGATTTTACCGTCTGGCTTAGTATATAATGGAAGAGTAGTCATTATAACTATGGTGCATTATTGTTGCACCGTTCAAAATAAACCCTGTTTGTGTTTCCATTGATAAAAATATGTCAGAAACTCATTAGAAGTAAAATATTTTAGCTGCTATCTCAGCTTCCCTGACAAAATAATGTTTAGAGGCTATTTCACGATCGAGTACATATTTTATTGATAATTGGCTAGCGAGCAGTAAGCAAAAGAGCGTTATTTGTTTACTATTCCATTAGTATATTAAGTTGACTGTTGTCTTGGTCGTCTATGATCTCTTCAGTACCCACAGATCTCATAGGTTTGTTTGAAAAGTTAGTTTTTTAGAATTTATCAATACCTTAAAATTTTCTGGTAGCTTTACTTAAGTTTCTGGAAAAACTATAGAAGCTCGGCTCATGTATTGACCCACAGTAACAAGATAAAGAGATGTGGTCATATTACGAGAACGAGGCAAACTATATGCACACACATATTCATCGGATATATATGGTATCAGCTTAATGCAAACTCATTTTATAGATAATAATATCATTCTTCATTATATGATACCTTTCCCACCATATAAATGATGTAAACAATTAGTTTGGCATCTCATATGGATTTCTCATTTCTGCCCAGATTGATTATTCATAGTACAATGCATAATCATTAAATTAAGTATATTATAGTAGCTCAAGGAGACCACGAATATAGTGTATTTGACATCTTTCCTCCTCTCCAACGTCCAATTTTCTGATAACGCTTACATTAGCACATATCGGTATGCTTTGAACGTGAAAAATTATTAAGTATTTGAAGTTTCATATAATAGGTTAGCCTTGATTAGATAACCACTGACAACCGAAAAATTATTGAACAGATATTTCTTCCTAGTATGAGACCACATAACAGTGAGTATTCACAAGTACATCAAGAATTAAACCCAGTGGCTTCATGATGGCCATCTAATATAATTCAATCAACTTATATATATAAGACAGTTGATCGCAAGTGAGGCTCATTACCACTGATTGGCTAAAGGTAAAAGTATTAACTGGGTTGAATCCATGATTCTCTATGGTTATGTAATCGACTTAACTCTACTATGTAAAACTTTGAAATCAGCAGTTATTATAACACTAAATGATAATTAGTAAACTAATTACAATGGATCTAAATGCGACTCATTGGGGTAGACAAGTGTTTACACTGTCGGGAGACGTGATAAACATCAAGAACCAAACGGAATAACTTTTCTGCTTCATCCAGTTAATTATCAAGAACTACAGTGACCAGACAGTGTACTAATTAGGCATCCATTGGGTCCCCTCCACCCTCAGACTTCTTTCTCACAAAACTGAAGAAACAAGGACTTAAAGAAACGATTAACCAAATAACAAGTTGCTGTCGAATAAAGAAGAAAAGTTCATCTTTCTCGATGCATTTATTAATATTCACCCATCAATTACATTCATTTTAGGAGAGTGGAATAACAACACCTCACTTTCAGACATTCTATTGACAAGTAGATTGTAAGGAAAACTAAAAAGAGACGTTTGTACAAAATATTCAAATAGATGAAACACACACATCCTTAGTTCTGTACTAATGAGATTTAGAAGGGACTTGGTTGACTCTTAACGCTAAAGTAATTTGGCCTGATGGAACTGTTAATCAGGCATTGAATAATATCTGTAACCTACTAAGCAATAATGAATGCCTAATCACATTTATGAGGACCGACATTGCCAGCTAGATTTTAACACAACGGCGTAAGAAGACACTACATATAGTATTTAATATAGCTGAGTTGGTGTTAAGTTATCATCGTCCCTACAAAGACAAACTTCCGAAATTCTTTACATGCGTTTATATAAGAAAATTCAACTGAGTTTGTCTAGCTGATTGCATAAGACGTACAATTTGTAAGTCTGTCATAGCATCCCTAAAAGTCATCCTGTTTGGTTGATAAAGAGATAATTAAAAACAGTTAAAAGCTCGGTTTTTGAACGGAGTGGACTTGAAAATAGATTCCAAAATTATCCATCATATTCCATATTTTGATGATTGGTTTTTTTAGCATACACCCTAAACTACCGGTATTCACGTTCACAAACTGGTTCTTTCACTTCAGCATTTCAGCTTAAAAGGTGTTTTAACAATAGTCTAAGAGAAACCTTGTCACTCATCATCAAATGGTACCTGAAAACTTAAGGGAATGGGTTTTCTTGAGAGAAGTTGGTGACTGGTTACCTATGATTATTACTACTGAACTGTATAGTCCTAGTGTTTTCAATATCTCTAACACTATGTTGAGATGCAAGGTGATTCACCGGTAGTCGGTAAGAAAGCTAAGAATTCAGTGATTTTTCTTGCTATCTAAAACCTACCTTCATATTGTACCCATCAGTTACTTAATCTTCGACCTACATATACATATGCTTAATTTTGCTTCTCGTTACTTTTCATTTTGTCTTATGTTGTACATATACATTAAGTCATCTAATAAATTAAAATTGAGATCACATAAAAAAAAAGAAATTAATCAAAAAGAATCATAATCTCCACCTTTTTTCATCATAAAATCTTTCTTTACTTTTCTTTCTTTTTTCTTTTTTTCTTTTCAATTATACCAGTTAAAGACAAGGTGTTTATAACTTACATTTAGTACCTACATATACATTTTTGTATTTATATGTAAATTTCTTATAAAAGTGAATAATAACAGTGTGTAACTAACTAAGAGAATAGTTATTTACTGAAAACTTATATTTTGCATAAATTAATTTTTACTGTGTGAAATTTCTTCTTTGGTTTATTTTTATTTTTCACTTATTTTTTTTTAGTGTGCGTGTGTGTGTGTGTGTGTGGGTGAGTTACTATGCTTGTTTGTTTGTTTGTTTGTTTGTTTTAAAAAATAAATAAATTTCAGGTTCATATGAATAAATTGGTCAGTTGGCTTTTTGACAATAATAACAATAATCATTTACAACATAGTTTAAATGTTTCTCTCTTTATTCATTTTAGTTAACATTGTTAATACAATTCACTTAAATGTTAAATAAATAAATATTGGATTTGATTGAATATATCACAGATTGATGTTGGTAGGGTACCAGTGAAAACCAGGGAGCACTGGATAGCTGTTTCGTTCTAGTGTGGAACTCCTCAGCAGTGTGTACCACAGATTCCGCACCAGAAGCTTCAGGTTGACGGCGAACTCCTAACCCTCTGCACCAATTTGTAGGCATCTAATGATAGAATTCTCACTTACATCAGTTTGTGATATATAACACGCCGATCATCCATTGTTACTGGTGATAACTGTCTCACTGACTAACTCTAGGATGTTCCTGAAGCTCTAGTGAGAAGTCGTGACTGGTGGAGTTCAGACTTGTCGGGAGTGAGACAGTTATCACCAATAACAATGGATGATCGGCATGTTATATATCACAGACTGATGTAAGTGAGAATTCTATCATTAGATGCCGACAAATTGGTGCAGAGAGTTAGTTCGCCGTCAACCTGAAACTCCTGGTGCGGAATCTGTGGTACACACTGCTGAGGAGTTCCACGTTAGAACGAAACGGCTGTCCAGTGCTTCTTGGTTTTCAATGGTACCCTGCCAACATCAATCTGTGATATATTCAATCAAATAAAATAACCAATCTCCATAAAAATAACCATCGCAATTGAAATAAATATTTTATTATTATCACCTTAGATACCGGTTAAATAAATGATTGACTAATAGAATGTATTAGATTATTGAATTAACTGAATGATGTTGGATTTGATTCTTTTAATTGAATAACAACATTATGGGTATATTCAATTGATAACATCATAATAGAACTTTACGAAAATTTGTAACAACAGTATATAGAGAAGTAATCTAATGGAAGATATACATTTGACTACAGTTGTAAATATTGAGAAGGGGGAGGGAAGAGAATTACAAACTACTATTAAAGATGGATTATATCGACTACTGAATATCTAATCAGTGACCTAATGATAAGTCACTCGTAATGATGCTTGATTGTCTTATATTCCATTTTTGGAATAAGCATATTATATGGTAGTAATCTCATGCATGAATTAAACAGTTGTCCACTACTTACGTCATACTTATCAATAGTCATGCCATATTTCTTCATTGTAAGCAAATAATGCTATAACTTTAATAGGAGAGTTAAACTGATGTCAAAAAATTTATCAAAGTGGATAACATTATTTACCTATAAGTCAGTATATGACTTATATTAATTATCATAAATATCCATCTCAGTTGAAATACTATGTAATGGGAATTTTTTTCGTAATAAGTAATGGAATTGACATGGTTTTGTGGAAGTAGTTATAAAGTTTAGTGGTTCGTAATTGTCAGAGAATGGTGTTAGTTGAGTTACATAAGACACCAAGGGACACTGGAGGTGGGGGGAGTAGCTCTTGAGAAGTCCAACACTAGAGCGAAACGGCCGTCTAGTGATCTCTGATTTTAAATGGTACCCAACCGACATCAGTCTGTAATAACTACAAACAACAAAACTTAATAATTAGTGTTTGAAAACTCCAACATTCAGGAGGTCACATAAGTAATCATAACAAATTTTGAATTATGTGTCAATCCATTCGATGGAATAATAACAAACATATGTAGCACCAATGAACTTTTTAGTAATAGGTATCATTACCAAGGTTAGGCTTGATAATTTCAAATAAACTGAGCATTAGATAAGTAGTTTGCAGAATTACTAATGTTTGATTGTCTAAACTAGACGCTTTAATTGAGATATTCTACTGAACAACATCATTAGCGTTTACTTTGATAGAGTAGTCTACTTGAAATGATGTTATTATAGAGTGACAAAAAAAACTTGGCAGTTAAAAGCATGACATGTAGGTCAATCAATACACCTAGATAGATTACATTTAACAACTCGTGCGGTACAAGTTGATAAGCCATATGATCACAGATAAACCAGACAAATAAATCACTAAGATATTCCAGACATGGTCTACAAAATGTATATTCATGGAACAATTAAAAAGATTACATAAATAATACAATATAGTCTTCCAGGATGTTATCCAGAACGATATTAAGAACTTTTCAATTCTGTTATTCATTATAATAAACAAAATATTGCCAAAAACATCTACCTTAAATACAAATCTTTTCTATCATTTCATATCTTTAAAAGGCATTATATTATATAACTAAACTAATATTCATGTACTAATTAATAACTGAATAGTCTCAAAATAGATCACAAGTAGTGTAGATTCAATGATGGTAACAATGAAACAGTTATCTATTCATCATTTCCACATTTTCGAATGATAGGTAAAACATAACCAACTAATATAAATAGTAACTCTTTATTTTCTATACCTGATAGTTATCGGTTCAGTCGTATATGATGTTTTAAATATATACTTCTGCAAAATTCAAGATGGAAACACAATTGTAATTCTATAGTCATTTATTCTTCAGGAATTTTACAGTTAATGTCAATTCATTGTGATAAATGCCTTCATATGATGAATAAAATAGGTCTAGGGTTAATACCAACGTTTTCAATATATATACATATATATATATATATACATATATATATATATACATATATATATATATATATATATATATATACATATATATATATATATATATATATATATATATATATATATATATATATATATATATACATATATATATATACATATATATATATACATATATATATATATACATATATATATATACATATATATATATATACATATATATATATACATATATATATATACATATATATATATACATATATATATATATATACATATATATATATACATATATATATATACATATATATATATATATACATATATATATATATATATATATACATATATATATATACATATATATATATATATATATACATATATATATATACATATATATATATATACATATATATATATACATATATATATATATATATACATATATATATATATATACATATATATATATATACATATATATATATACATATATATATATATATACATATATATATATACATATATATATATACATATATATATATATATACATATATATATATATATATATATATATATATATACATATATATATATATATACATATATATATATACATATATATATATATATACATATATATATATACATATATATATATACATATATATATATATATACATATATATATATATATACATATATATATATACATATATATATATACATATATATATATACATATATATATATACATATATATATATATATATATATATACATATATATATATACATATATATATATACATATATATATATACATATATATATATATATATACATATATATATATACATATATATATATATACATATATATATATACATATATATATATACATATATATATATACATATATATATATACATATATATATATATATACATATATATATATATATATACATATATATATATACATATATATATATATATATACATATATATATATATATATACATATATATATATATATCGTACGAGTCTAGATTTATCTATAACTATCTTTTAGAAGTGTGGATGTAAAAAATAAATATATTTAGATGAGATCTATACTAAGAATTACGCATTTATGTCCAGTAAACATTAAACCAAGGAAACTGACCGAAAGTATTAAGATACACTGTAAACATTCCAGTTAACCTTAGGCTTGCATAAGCTATTTATTAGTGCGTTCTGTGGTGACATTTATATGCTCTCATAATAATTTCTGTCATCAACAGAGTTTGTAAAGCTAACAATCGGGCGAACCTCTAAGTAAGTGTTTAATACCAGCTTGGAACTTATTAGTGGTATACAGACATGACAACCGCTTATAAGGGTGGGCTCAAGAAAAATCAGACAAGTTGGGAGTAACATATTTACTTTATTGATTGGAACTAATTGGTGACTGAAGTGAAAAACCAATGATTGGATATTACATCCAGTAATTTTATTAATATGATCAGCATGCTGATGAATATCAAACTGGTATTTTCTGTCATCCAGAAGTTCAAACTGTTACTATTTATTATCAAAAGTCAATCAATACTTAAATCTAGATTTATGCCGATTACCTACTAACAGATTGCCCACATATACAACGCCATCATGTAGACAAATTATTATCTGTGTAATAAACAGGGATAAAGCGTTGATCTTTCAGCACCACTTATCTCCTCTTCTCCAACTCCACTCCATCCTACTTCAGTAGTTTGAACAGTCTGGTATCATCATTTGCTCTTACCAAGTACATTAATTTGTACTTGATAAATCAGTAAAGCAAATACAGTAAAATATGCCTATTATTACTTTCTTCTTGAAATGGCATAGTATTAATCACTTTCTGGTTTAGTAGTTTGACTGTATTAAGTGAACAGACTACATATAAATGAAGTTACATTATTCTATACCAATCAAAACCAATTATCGACAATAGTAACAATGGAATATTTCGATTATCTTTTATAACTTACTTCAATAAACTAATGAATCCAGTGGTTTATTAAAATAGCCATAACAGTTTGATACTATTCAATGACATGTAAACAGTGAATCACTAGTTGAATACATTAATACCAATTAATATTTCAATAGTCCGAATTCGAACTAAAAAAAGAACTCCCTTCTACAGATCGAATGTCTGGTGTAATTAAAATGTTAGATTATTCTTCACAGGTGTAAATTATTCATTTATGATAATTTCGACTTTTATGATGATTCTATTGGTGGGTTTTAAGTTCTACTCAGCTACATTTTTATTGGTGTTTTCTAAGTAGTTTTTGATTGGTCAGAACAGTATGATTTTGTATATTCAGTATCAGCTTAAGTATTGATAGCAAAGAAACAATAAGGTAGTTAGTGATAATTGTCAGGAAACTCTGTTTAACTTAAGTTTGTTCAAGTTGCCATACGTCAATTAGACATGATACTCCCCCCCCACCTCTTTTAGGAATTCATCTAATTTCATTGTCTCAGAAGTTAACACTAAACTTTCAGGACCTTCACTAACCCCATGTTGTAATAAAAATTACAAACCTAATTAAGAGTAAACCATTTAAGCACTGAATAAATTCATCAAAGTTTGATTGTAATGAAAGAATAATTCATGTTAAGAAGACATTCTATGAACCATTCGACAGTTAGTTGGCAACAGACATTTAATGACATTGACATTACTCATACTTCTATAAACGAAAAAGACAGAAATATTATTGATCAGATAATATATAATGTATAAACAGTCATCTTATTTATGTCAGTTTGATGGTTGTATCGATATGCTGTTTTAAAATCATCTATGACAAATGTAACTTATTGGAAATGCTTGGAAAATCATCTATTCTATAATGAACCTTTCACTTGGAATATTATCTTTTAGCTTAAGAAGGTGAAAACTGATGATATACTAAAATCGTTAAGGAAATATGTTGATATCTGTCATGAACAGCTAATAATTTAACCGCTAACACCTGATCAATTAAAATTTGTAGAGAGAAAGAGTAGACAAAGACTTATTAGAATACAGTATTACCTAAAGCCGAATAGTAAGCGTTCGTACAACTCCTTTCATTGCTATTACTAAAACTCTTTCATCTATTGCTTCCCATTTTCCTCATTTTTAACTGATGGTATTTACCCATCTACATTTTTTGTAACCTCCAAACTTTCACCGACAATCCTTCCAAATGAATCACAAATATTGTTCTTACATTTAATTCTAAACTCTAACTATATAACCTACAGTAATCTCTTGTTATGGCTTTTTTTAATTTTTCTTACAGTAATAATTCGTTAGTTTATTTAAAAGCGTCATGAAAATTATTTCACCTCATAACTCGCATTCGTCATAGATTGATCAGAATTTGTGTACCACTAGAAAAGTGAAATCATCAGAGAGTCGTTTTGTTTCATTACAGTACTCCTCATTAGCCTGCATGAGTGACCGCACGATGAAACAAACCAAAGACTTCCCGTTTTCTCTATGAACAACTAACGATTAAAACTATTAATTAGGCATCCAGTAGTATGACGCTAAGATTATTTAAGTTGGTATCTAGCGTTACAGTAGCATAATGACGGTATTGATACTTCCTTCCTTCCCGACACTGGTTAAGATCTCCAGCTACAGCTTCGAAAAAATTTTAGAGTACGTCAGTCTTGATCGACTATTACTGTTTGTTTAAACGAGTTATGTGAAGATTGGTTTAGTTTGTCTGTCTAGTGCTCACTGGTTATCAAGTGAACTCAAAATGTGATCAGCACGTGATGAATATAACTTACTGATAGACTCATTTTATTCATTTAGACTAACCTGATTCATTAGATTTCCACATTGCAAGAAATTCAGATCATCAAACTGATTTACTCTCACTTTCTCGTGGTATAAACTGCTGATGGCAGCGTTTTGATTACTGAGCTAGGTGGTTTAGTTGTGAAGCTTTAATTGTTGTTTTGAACAATATCATCGATACCTACTCCTTGTACGAAGATAATGTGTCATTATTCCCACAGGTATCATACTAGTTCATTATAAAATCTGCATCTTTAAGTGGTCTTTATTCGTTTCTTTATTTCTATTTATGGTTGACCGAGTATATGATCAACTATTTAATTGACCTCTTCAATATGATAATTAAGTATGATAATTAAGTAGTGCAGACTGATGTCACACTAATCACCTCTGATTTCATAAAATCACCAATTGCTTATTCAAATTGGACATCAGATACAAAATTGGACATACTGTCCAGTTTGTGACAAAACAGTCATTCAAATTTTGACGTGACTATATTTTCAAAATACTAGTCACCGTACTTATCAGGGAAAACGGTTTTCTGGAAATAAAAAAGATACTTTCGGCATTTTGTGTATAAAAATCTTGATTCTCCCTGGTAAGTGATATATCATAACACTTACATCTATTTTTTTCTGACAAGGCACATCAATAAAATTATGCTTTACTCATATCTGATGAAAAATGAGCTTACAGTTAAATTTTGCGGTATTCATAATTGGCTACTTAAATAAATTTCAGTAGTTTAATTTAAAGTGAAATATTTTCAAATCGTGTTTAAATGGCACTATCTGTTTTGTGATTATAAACTACTCATGTTACACGAGATTAAACCAATTGTTTCTGGTTTATCCTTTTATTCATAATAAATAAGTAAGTTAGATTTTACATCACTAACTTAGGTAAATGACTATTGAAAACCACGAACCAGAGGATAGATGTTTAGTCATAATAACGGGAATCCTGAGATGTGTACATGAACGTCATGAGTCGGTAAATTCTTCAATTCAGACATGGTGGAAATCTGCTGCTCATGTATTCTCGCCAAAGCCGTAAAATCACCTTCCGAAACTAGTTTTTGGAAACAATATCTTAATTTTGATTTTCAGAATACTACAGTTGAAGACTTCATTAGATGCTTATGAATACACAATCGAGAAATTATCAAAACTCTGCCCAATCGGTATATTTTTTCACGCCCTCTTAATATATCGCACAGATATTAACGTATAAATGTATACATACTAAGGTCCCTCTTGACCTGAAGGGAATGGAAATAAATACGCTAAAGTAACAGAACAACTGTCAACAGCAACCAGTTAAATTCCAGGTCAACAGAACAAGCTGCTTGTCCTTGTGGAGAAAGCCACATAACTCACTGTCATATAAGTATCCTGTGAGGATTGTCTCAATGTAGTTTATAGTTGAAGTAATTATATTTTCAGTGCACTACTACCAGTGAAATACGTAATGAGTGTTTCATCCTATTTCGAACTCGTTTGGGACATATTGAATATGGTGGCAATCAAACCATTATCACAGACTACTACAGTATCCATTTTTTTCCTCATAATTTAGTCTAATATTAATCCACACCTTCCATTCCGTGATCATTTTCATTCACTTCACATTATCAATTTTTAGTTTGTGCTATTTTAATTTCTCCACTTCGCATGTTGATAAATATTTTAAGGTTTGACGATGTGAGAAGCCAGTAAATTGAAATACAATCAGGTGGTCAAAGGTACTTATCAACAGCCCCTGAACCTAGGACACGTAATAGTCAGCATTTGTCTCTTATGTTGTATTTTATTAGGCAGTGTGGGATTTGAAGCTAGATACATAGTTTCAAATCTTAGCAAGTTACCAATGCTATACTCAGATTTCTACTAAACTCATAAAGTCATCGTTGGTGGTAGAAATTTATGTTTGAATCGACACCATAGGTACTAGTCTAAGGAACCGATTAAATTCAACAAAGTTGTATTTAACGAATCATGAGTATTAATTATCTTGTGGTCTGTCTGTTGAACATTTACTACGGAAAATAAAATTGAAATATTTAAGTCACTGATTTTTAAGACGATATTCAGGAGTAACCTGGGTTGGACATTTATTAAAATCCAGGAAGCAGTGAATGGATGTTTTGACCTAGTATAGGACTATTCACTAGCGCGAATCCACTACACTGTTAGGAGTGAATCCTAGGACACCAATCGTTAGACATCTTTGATGGCACCCAACGACTGATATAATCAATATCAGCTCATTGGTGACTAACTTCACAATTCAACTCATACATCCCTACTAAGAAGAAATGTGAATGAAGTTCATCAATATCTAGTGTCAGATAGTTACTTACCGTTGTCAATAAGGTGACGTAGATACATTGATAGTTTGCCTAATTTAGAAATACCATCCATTATATGCTACCCTAATGATCGAACATTTAGGAGTCTGGCGTGATACTTGAAGAACTTGGGTTTAATTCACTTCTGACAGTTCGTGTATACATTACAGTAGTAGTAGTAGTAGTAGTAGTAGTAGTAGTAGTAGTAGTAGTAGTAGTAGTAGTAGTAGTAGTAGTAGTAGTAGTAGTAGTAGTAGTAGTAGTAGTAGTAGTAGTAGTAGTAGTAGTAGTAGTAGTAGTAGTAGTAGTAGTAGTAGTAGTAGTAGTAGTAGTAGTAGTAGTAGTAGTAGTAGTAGTAGTAGTAGTAGTAGTAGTAGTAGTAGTAGTAGTAGTAGTAGTAGTAGTAGTAGTAGTAGTAGTAGTAGTAGTAGTAGTAGTAGTAGTAGTAGTAGTAGTAGTAGTAGTAGTAGTAGTAGTAGTAGTAGTAGTAGTAGTAGTAGTAGTAGTAGTAGTAGTAGTAGTAGTAGTAGTAGTAGTAGTAGTAGTAGTAGTAGTAGTAGTAGTAGTAGTAGTAGTAGTAGTAGTAGTAGTAGTAGTATAGTAGTAGTAGTAGTAGTAGTAGTAGTAGTAGTAGTAGTAGTAGTAGTAGTAGTAGGTAGTACAATATACATATACATATTGTCCTCTAAAAACCTTCAACATGATAAATAGATAAAATGTAGTATAGACCAGTAAGTAGTGGAGAAACACTTGAATTATATGATAAAGTGAACATTCTCTTTCTGTTTATTTCATTTTTTTTCTTTTATACTTTTTTCCCAATTAAGTTCATGTATGATGTATAAGTTTTCAACTTGTCAAGAGAATAACTTAAGTAAATTGTAATAGAAAATTATATTAATTACATATAGTTACATACAAAATAATAAATAAACCTGTAAATAATTGTATACTAAATGTTAATCTAAAAAGTAAATAACTTAAGTGTTAAATAAATCGGTTAATAATTCATTCATTCATTTATTCAATGTAAGTGTATATACTGGATACATATGAGTGTATACTGAAGGCGCAATTAATTATGTTAAATCTATTGAGTTAATTAATTAACTATAATATTGATTCATTCAATGTTACTTTAGCAATACGTTGACGTTTATATGGATTAGGTAGATTAGGATGTGAATTAGTAAAATGTCGACCTAAATCCCAACTCCATTTATAACTAGTTGTACATACACAACATATAAATGGACGTGAATTAGCATGAACCATAACATGTTTTTGTAATTCAGTTGGCCATTTTGCTGTATAATTACATTTTGGACATGGATAACATTTTGTTTGATTACTAGAGATAATCTTTTGATTAGATTGATGAATTTTTGAACTATTCAAATTATTAGTAAATTGTACTTTAGCATTATTTTCTTGACATATAGATCTAGATGATGTTAAAGAAATAAAATTATCTTCAGTTGTAGATTTTGATGAACTTTTATCATGTAACTCTTTTTCAGACATTAAAAGATCAAGTTGAGCCTAAAAATGGAAATACAAATAATCAATTATTAATTTACAATTGATATTCGTAGAAAAATTCTTGAAAGTTGGCATATTACAACAAAACAATTTCATTTACACTGATTTATAAGTAAATAGTGACTGATATCATGTTGTAATTTGTTCGCTTGTCTAAGTAATTTGACATCTGTATGTTAGGTTAGATGAATGAAGTTATCTCTCAGCTTACTGATGAAGCCTTACATTATAGAGCTCATTGATATAAGTACAAATCCTACTAGTAGCCTTAGTTTGCAAAGGAATCCTGGTACACAGTCCTGATGTGTGCTAACTTTTATATTTTATTGTTTACTGCTTGTCACACAAATATCTGAAAGTTTAACATAAAAACTTAATGGAAATTCGAGTATTTCTTGTTATGTCGGACTACTAAAGAAGAGTGAAAAATTTAAAGAACAGTGTTTTAGAGGACTAATTCACTTATTCTGGTCGTGTGTAATGTAAACATTACATTTCTATTATTGTTACGTTCCTCTTACTGTATCCTCCCATTTAGTATATTTGCTGTTATTATATTGTCTCTTATTATGGACTACAGTTAATTGGTTGTGTACTAGTTATACCCCCCCCCACTCACTGCCACAATCTCTTCTGTTTCGTATAAGTGTAAAATTCCTAATTGATGTGCTGTGTGGTCTGATTTTGTGTACATATAAAGGCATGATAGAAATACAATACAATTAAATTGGGGTGAATTCGACTGGATTGTATTGTGTCTGGTTGGCTCATAAGTCATTGTTTTCACTATTCCGGCTGTGCGGACTGATAGTCGCGGGGCAGACACGTACGTATACTGATTGGCAATTATCAAGGCCATCTTGTATTTTCCGCAATACACAACATTTCTCGAAAGAATCGTCATTACTACTCCTTTTATATCATGTTACATTATAGTAATAATACGTTATGTTGAGGCTATATTCTTCCAAACCTCACTGATTAAAAAGGATAAATAATTGTAATGTATGTACCAAATATACTACCCAGTTGCCTAAATGCAAAAACATGTAACCTAAGTTGAATATAGAATCGACTACTATGATGTTCGTGCATTAAACAGACGACGGAGTTTAAACTAACTACTGGTCTTTAATGCATTCCTAATCCATATTGTAAACAGAATATTATTAAAATCATGTATGCAGTAAGTCGATCTAAATATTTTCCATTTGTATGTTTAGCTACTTATAAATACTTAAGTAGCCATCACGTAAACTATAAATATCAACAGTTCACTCACTTGAAATAACAATTTACTTGTCTTATTATTTGAATATTGTGCAAAATTACATTCAGATTCTAGAAGATGTTCATGTACAAGTGAATAATGTGCATTAAGTTGATTCATGCCTTCAAACATTAATCCACACGATGCACATATCGTTGTACCACGCCAACCAACACGACGTCTTCTACATACTTGTCTAGTATTATTGTCATTAATAGCATCATTCCCTTCAACATCATTACTGCCTTGATCATTTTTCTGTTTGTTATGCATATTAATACTATTTGATGGATTCTTTAATTTACGATTAATTTTTCGTTGTGTTTGCAATATTTTATTATGTGAATAGTATAAACGATTTAATTGTCGTGAATATTTTCTCAATTTCATTCTTTCTCCTTTATTCATCTTTAATTCTTTTACATTCGGTTGTTTTATGACATTTTCTTGTTCAAATTCTATTGTTTCAATATTATTTGTTAGTCTATTACGCCATACTGGTGTTGACGTTTGAAATTCACTGTCAATGTTCAATTGCTGAACTACTGGTGATGGTGTACGCACTGTTGAACACATTGAACTACTTTGAATATTAGTAGTATTTGTATTACAATTAATATAATTATATATATTATTATAGTTCATAATGAATTGCGTTAAATTATTTGGTAACAAATTCAACTCTGATCTGATCATACTACTATTATTGTTAGCAAATAAATTCACATTCATCTTGTTAGTAAGATCAGCAAAATAAAGGGAATGATTATTACCATAAGAATAATTATCAATATTATTATTATGAATACAATTTATATTATTGTGATCAATAGGATTATTACTATTAGTGATATTAGTAGTATAAAACATATTACTAATATTTTTCATTTTATTAGAATATTGTAATAAATGTAATTTGAATTGATCACGAATACATAAATTGATTGGTTCATTTTGTCCATCATTTATTGACAGTTCTTTATCTGAATTCATCCAACTTCTTTCTATACTACTATTATGATCATTAAAAGTAGATAATGATATTGTCTGCATTAAAGTATTCTCATTTGGTTTTGTTTCTGTTATTGTGGTCGTTGTTGTTGTTGTTGTTGTTGTCGTCGTCGTCGTCGTCGTGAGATTATTACAATTAAAATATAACTGACTATCAGTTGATTCAGATAAGGTTGTACACTTTGATAAACTATTCATGAATGCATAATAGTTTTGTGCACTATTTTGATAGCTTTGATTTATTGATTCTTCATATTTCTACAAATCACAGTTAAAGTATTAGAGTATGAATATTTTAAAATTGCCTGTGGATGCTGTTGCATTTAAGGCACTCAACGAGTTAGAGTATTGTCGAATATGAATTAATATGTATTAGAGAGTAACTATTCCGTTTTACCATGATAATAATTAGTAAGTAAATAGACTGAAAAGATGGCATTTAGTTATGAGATTAGCATAACAGACATTGGCAATACTTATTTGACCAGATAAAGGTTGTCAATCCGGGATTCGAACTCCAAACCCAGAATTTGAACACTGAGTGATATAATTACTAATATATTGCACTGCCTTCTTTCAAGTGAATTATACAGTAGATTTAAAATGCTCTATTGTCGCCTACACCATCGTATTAAAATAGGACAAAGGATAGAGATTGTCACATAAAAATAAGACTTTGACATTTTGCACAAAACGTGCAGAGAGGCGGAGAATAATTTGTTGTCTATGTTGGCAGTTACTTATATACGTGGATAGAAATTGGTCGTACTAAAAAAAACATACATTTATAATGTATATACCTCTTATCATCGACTGTAATATTACTCATTCAATGTAAACATCTAATCTAGAAGTAATATCACTTATTGTGAGACTCTGTAACATGAGTACAAATCATTCAACGAATCTTCAGTTCCCTAAGACTTCCACGTTGACCACAACAATTAGTTCTAACCAGTATAAAATGTAAGTCTAGAGCCTATTAAAAACTGGTTTCAAGCATCTAACATCAAAATTAGATTATTAACTACACTGAAACTTGATTGACAAAAGTATATCATGATAAAATATGACACTGTTCACTAATTTCATATCAACTACTTACAAATTTTATTCTACATGTTTTATTACCTTGTAGGTGAATACTATAAAATTCAATAAGAGAAGATTATCGATACGACTTAATTTCTTTTAAAAAATAGATAGAATATGAAAGCACAAGAGAATGGTTTAAATCTTTGTCTTAATTATATTCTTGATAATTGCGTTATGTTACTAATTGTCAGCTAGCACGATATACGAAAGTAAAAGGTGATTTCAAGAAGAAATTCTCGAATATACACAACTGTTTATGTCCACTAGTAATAACAAACTACTTGTCATGATACAACATGTATATTAAAAGGAAATTGTATAGTGTATGTTTTGAACCCGTAACCTATTAAATAAAAGCTAAGTATTTTACAAACTAGAACACTATTTCACGTTTGCATCAAAACATACATATGGAATATTTCATTCAACACACCACCCTATTGCTGGAGAACATTCATGGAAATTAACATATTTATTAAATAGATTTGCAGTTAATTCAAGTCTAAGTTTATTATCCCGAAAGTATGAAAGTTTTAATTAGATTATTGAATTACATGCTGAATAGCAGTAGCAGTTGTAGTTGTCGTTATTGTACTAGGAGTATGAGCAGTGATACTGTTGCAACCCATGACAAACCTTATGTAGTTAATAATTTGCATAATATTAAGATTTTTCAATTTGCATATCATTTTTTCTATTAATTTGTAACCTTTAGAATTAATATGAACATGCACATATACACACACACACACACTCACATACTCACTCATACACAACTACATTAACAGTTATAAATATTTATGTAAATGTAAATAATTGTCCCTGAAACTCATTACATTTAAGATTATTTTAAATGTACAATTATGCTACTTAAATACAGTTATAGTAAGCAAAGTCTCTCATCTAAAAAGTATGTAGATCGAATTAGTGTAGTTAAAACAACTGATGACAAAGATTCATGCTATTGTACTGAACAGAAGGTTACGCAAATCACTAGTAATTTCATGTACTGATTGAAACGCTAAACGTGCATTTCTTCTCATTTAGGACTCGTCAATGTGTTGTAACCTCACCCCAGCCATATATCAATTTACTATGTTGAGTCAAATCGTTCATGTTACACATATGGAAGAAATTAATAAATTGGAAGTACATGCACACCAAACAAATTAATGACTATTTCAGCTCAGTAGCGTAGTGGATATCGTGTTCGAGTATAAAGTGAGTGATACTGGGTTAAAATTCTTGAAGTAAGCCTCACCAGCAGAATGTAATTGGCACATTCAATTAATGAGACTTAAAGTGAATGAAACAGATGTTTTAAATTTCACTGACTGCCTACAGTTCGAATAAAACAGGACGCAATAATAGCTTTCAATCTCTGATGGTCTAGTTCGTAGATACTTCTCCCTCAGATGAAACTGCATACTTCGCCAAGAATTACCATAATACACGTTCATAGACGAAGTGAACAGTCAAAGAAGAAATAGCTTTACAAAAATTAACAATAATGTAGTCGTTGTTTGCATCTAGTTAGAAAATTGTCCAAAATTAGAAAGCAGTTGACTAGTATTACGTCATAATATGAGCCTCCGTAGCACTGACCATCCATATTCCTAACAAAAGATGGAACTCATTAGTCTGGGGTTTATATCGAGTGGTAAGTATTCGTAACAAATAGTCGGCATACACTCGAGATCGCGTTTTTAATATCAGTCAGTTTCGAATGTTGCACGTGTAACATGCAACGCCATAGCTCTTGCTCCTACATAATTGTCTAACCAAAGTTAATCCACGGCGTTATACTTCAAACATAATCGTTTGTATATTCTAATCGTATATTCACGCATGAAAGTGAGTGGTATAAAACTTTACAATAAGTAAACAGATGGAAATTGAGCTTTAATTATACAATCAGGAGTTGAAAACCTAACATTTAAGCTAACTAACTAACTATTTATTGAGAAAACTAAACTATACGTTCACATATATTAGTAACAGAAAGCGTAGCATCATGTATTATTGTGGATTTTTCGAAAAGAAATCAGTTTCAGAAAGTTGACTTTATAGAATCATATTACTTGAAATGTTAATTAGTTGGAAAATAGGTACATACTCCCGTAGAAATTATCTTACAAATATATTGGGTAGGTGTATAATGAAAGCTACTCACAACATTACGCAAGTGTTTAAATTTTCTAAGTTATTACTACCCAAGAATGAAATGATCACTATTGTGTTTAGCATATGATCTTCTTGATAAGTCGTCTTAAAATTTAATTAAAATATCCACATGAAGGAATATATTTGCGTATAATTTTGATAAGTCCATGAAAGGATGAAACATGACATTGGATTATGAGATTTAGGATATTTTTCAAAATTATATTTACCAACTTTAGTCTAATTGTTGTTTGTGTTCATCACAAACTGAGTTCTGTTGGGAATTAGTAAAAGCCAAAGAATACTGGACAGAGATTCCATTCTATCGGGATACTCCCCAGAAGTGTGCAACATCGATTCTATCAGGGAATCGATCCCAAAGAAGAATACTGTGTTAGTAAATATAAAACTTAAAAAAATTGGAGGTAAGTTAGTAAACATTTGTGAAGTTTCAAATCTTAGTGATATTATTAATTTTACTTTAAATCTACCTTGCTTATTTACTATCTCCACTTTAATTAACCAGTTTCGTTGGTAATAATTAATTAATCATTTCAGTTTCTGCATTCTGTGAATATTTATGAGTTTGTTTCCATGTAAATATCAGACAAATGATTATTAATCATATTTACTAGATGATTAAATTATGATTACATAAGTGTGTAAATTGTAACCAGTGAAAATCTAATCATGTCACTGATTGATATTCACGATATAACAGACCTGAAGTCAGTGTAATTAGTCAGTGTAAATTAAATATTTTATAAACTTTAATTATTAAATTACAAGTTATAAACTATGCTTAGTTGCATCATAAGTTAATATACTAAACAGAGGTCATATAGATTTAGGAGATGATTGATACAGTATGCATAGTTCATCACTAAGGTAATAGGATATTTTACTAATTACGTAATGAAATCATTAAGAAGAATGAAAGATGTAAATTTGACCCATGCACTGACGAGAAATGTAGCTTAGTATGATATATTAAGATTAATTAGACAACTAATAGAAAGTAAAGAAATATTGGATTACTGTTTGGTTCTTGCATAGGATGGTCCGAAATTGAATGGGGAATCGACCATTAAGTCGTTAACCTATAACACAAGGATTTATTATTCGAGCCGCAAAATTGATATTCATTATCGATATTGCATAACGATTATTGAATGCTATGAAAACACTTCGGAGGAAAACTCTAAAATTGAAATTTGGTTTACATTTACCATTCTAGCTTCACTTCATGATCCATCTAAATTTCATTAACAAGCTGATGAGTTACTTATAGACAGGTTTTGTAACAGTAAATACGTGACATAATAAAACTTACTGACTAAATTAAAAGATCTAAATATTCCATAAAGCTTCAATTTCATTTCTTGAAGTGATCATCGTTACAGGATGTAAAATACATAGTAAAAATATGACCATGTTTACAATTTATTACAATTATTCTCGGATAACATTCCGGTCCCAAATCAATATCAAACATTATTAGAATGTAAGCACTAACAAACACTTAGTTTAGTTGATTGTATTCATCACAGATTGATACCAATTTGCTACCACTGAAACCCACTGAGCAGAGAATAGACATTTCTTTCTAGTATGGGATTTCATATGAGTATGTACCCTTTATTCTGCCAGAGAATTGATTCCAGGGCCTTTAGGTGGAGTTCGAACATGTCAAAAGTAAAACAGTTATCACCAATAGCATTGATTGATTGCCGCAGTATACCACATATTTATATATTTATCAACATCATTTCACCTAAACAATAAAACTGAAATTACCTAAAAATTGTATTCCTCAATGTCTACTAGTCTATGAGGCAGTGTTCAAGTCTATAACTTACTAACAGAAAGTTAAATTCAAAGAAATCACATCTGAATTCATCAATTAACAAGTTATCTCAAATTCAACAGTCAATAGAAACCAACATACTAAAACATCTATTTCTTTAAAATTATTGTCTAACACTACACAACTGCATTAACGTAATAAGTAGGTTAGTGTTCGAAATTGACTGTGTTACGTAATTTATGTAGTAACCTAAGGTATTACACTGAAGTGAATTCACATTTACTTGGAATAATTATTTTCATATTAAAGGGATAACCAAAAGTCAAGTGATCTTTTTTTCAACCAGTTAGTTATTCATTTATCCTCAATAACTGCAAACAATTAATATTATTTATGTTAAGCGGCTGTAGGTCGTAGGTAGGTAACCCTGAACATGTTTTCTATGTTAGAATGTATAAATACCCCAGTGAGCTGTAAAGGAATTAGTTCCCGGCAGTATATACATTGGTGAAATTAGTCTCACTATATCAGTACAGAAAGTTGACTACCTACAAAGTAGGTAATAGTTGCATCAGTAGTCGTTAAAAAATTAATTTAGTAAGTGTGCTTTGAACAGAAAGAATTGATTAGTGGAAATCTAATTGTAAAATAGTTTCGAAGCTCAGAAACTAATCACCTGAGTTCTCCAAACATTGGTTATGTAAGTCACATGGATCCCAACCATGTAGTCTGCACCTACAAACATAGCTCAGATTAATGGTCGATGGTTTCGCAATTTGGTGCCAATTTTTACTTAACCCCTCTATCTATCTTCCACCCGTAAGTAACATATGACTCAACCACCTGAGTCAATGATGATTTACAAAAATATCAACTGGTTTACTATATTTCCTTCATACCATGCGTCCTAAAAATGTGAGCTACTTTTTATAGAAGACGTTAGTGGCAGCACAAAGAGATAAGTATTAATGTCTTACAGTGTAAAAATAAGTAACTTATGTTGAAATTAAACACCTAGTTTCCATCCCAATAAGAATAATAATAACTGCTTAGTAGTATTAAACCAAGGTTTTACTATGGTTTACTTTCTGACTATGTACGATCATAAAACATTGACAAACCATAATGAATGCATTTAGAAAATATTAACTGATGGATATTAATTAACTCTTTAGGAAAGCATATTAAAGAAGGCGTTATAACATTATAAAAATTGTTGAAAATCTTCCGTGCAGAAAGGAGTAGTCTATACATACTGTTTACAAGTCCTGAACTAGGGCGTACCAAACAAACATTACCACAAAATAACAAGTATTCTATAACGTATTCGTTTCATATTAGCAGATTACTTGTCTGATTATACAAACTATTCGTCCAAGTATAATCATCATTAGTAATTCACACCCAAAACCCAATCGGAGATTGAGTTTATGACTTTCAGAACTCATGTTGAATATTTGACCAACGAACAATTAAGCTGATATACATAAGTATTCATTCATAAATTAATCGAAATCTGAATGGATCTGTGTCATATACATTTATTATAATGATTTGTGTGCTTGAGTTTCCTAGGGCATGCCTAGCAAAAATTGATTTACGTAGTTCTAGTGTAAAAAGTTATCTTAGTTTGAGATTCATTGAAATCAAGGGATTACTAAGACTTCTAAGAAGTGTGCATCTAAAATCGCACCAGGAATTGCTGCTCCATATAAGAAACACATGTTCACTGCTTCCTGGAGTTTAATGCTTGTCTAACTAACATCCATTATAGACATAAAATTAAACACTCAACAAGCTCCAAAACTTCATATTCTCTGTATAAAAGATACTGTGTATCTGGAGATTCTGTCCGATTTGTAGCAACATAATTTGAAGAAAGCACATCTAGATTATACGGATTTTGCCAAAACTAAAAAGCTCTTGATTACTAACTGGAATTTTCTAACAAAATTATTTGTTAAATGTTATGCCAGAAAGGAAAATCCCTTAAGATTAATTCCAAACAAGCATGGACTCCGAAAGGCTTTAATTTTATTCTATTTTACAAAGATATCAAAATCTACTCTATAAAATGAATTAGATATATACCAATTCTGAAACTGTGAAATGACTGTAGAGTTGTTCGTCTGTTTTTCACTATAGAAAAGAACAATCTGACAGCATTGTCATTCAGTTATTCATAAACAAATTAGAACTTGCATTGGTTCAAGTTGACACATCTTATCGAAACAGCAAGATGAAAATGTAAAAATGAATACAATGAGTATCAGAGGTCGTAGTATAAGTGTAGTACATTTGAAACATAATTCTACCAACTTCTAGTTACGATTATCAGATTTCCTTTGCCTAATTCTTGTGTTATTAAAAACCCTGATCGAATGCTTTCACTATTTAATGCAAGTGCATCCCATCATAATACTGACTTAATGGTACACACTTTCCCTCTTTCACTTCTCCTTCAGATTCTCATATACTCTTGTCTCCAAACTCAACTCCCTCCCAGCACACAAAGTACTTCACTCTAGACGAAAACTATAAATTGCTGAACGTTGTATAATCCTTATTCAAAGGGTGAGCCATAGAGAATGCCACTTGACAAAAATGTATAAATAAACCAAAAAGAACAAACACCAGGATATAAGAATACACAAAGGTTGTAGACTTCTATATAACACGGATTGATTCCGAGCCATGTAACTTAACGTTTTCGAATATGGATAAATATCATTTGGGTAGTCCACACACACTGATATGGTTCAGTCACCTAACTGGTTAATAATTTCCCGGATCGATACCAAGTATTTATTTAGACACTTCAAAATTATTACCAACTTACTGATACTGTACAATATCACATCGGTAGACCAGTAGTAAGGGAAAATATCACGTAGACACCTATGACCGAACACTCATTGCCTAAATATAAGATATGACACTTGTGTCAACTACTGAGCTCCAAGTTTCTGACGTGAATTTCGTTTCGACTGGCTGTATAATAATACTAAATGACATTTGAAAACGCACTACTGTAAACAACTTAAGCACCAAAACACATGTTGTTACCAAGAAAAATTCTATAAAATTATACCTTATGAGGATTGCCAAGATTTCCTGCAGTCTACGTCTAAGAACCTAACATCTGAATAGAATGCACTAAAATATCCCTCACTTAGGACAATTGTAAGGTTATAATTCAATCAACAGTAATCTAACAGCACTAAGGACTACAAAGATTCAGTAAAAACGCCTACCTGCAAATTAACAACACTCATTAAAATAATACTAACAATAGATAAGTTACAGTTACTTACTTGATCCGATAGTCCACTCCAACCAAACGATGGTAATCTTAAGAAATCCATCTAGTTTATAAGAAAAATTATTCTTCAATCTTTGTTAGTTAAAAAGTTAATTTGAGTCTATTTATATGTTTCAGAATAGTTGTGAAGCAACAAACACTGAAAACAACTTCAGGTACATGTACGTATTTCCGTAAACATTACAAATCACCTGTTAGTCATTAAAGTGTGTTTGTGTGTGGTTAGAGCAGCTTAATCATGACAGAAGTATAAATAATAATAAACTTAATACAAATTGACCACCTCCCTCCCTCATCCTCGTTATTTTCATTTTAAGTAGGCTGTTAAAATTCATAATTTCATGAACAGCGATCACATTTTCTCAACTAGTTCGAGAGTAAAATTAATGTACTTAGAAGAGGGGTGGGATAGAGTGGCAGAAACTGCTTTACTGCATAAACCAATCAGCTGTTAACTTAATTATAATGAGAACAACTATGTAACGGAATCAACCAATCATAATTGAGCATTATATTAATTGAGCGCTAAATGTTTAACATAACCAAAATACTTGAGTATCTGTTCATTTATGTTTTGTCAGTGTGTGTATTACATAACAGAAGAAATACTGTTGATTGAAATCATACATGCATTTGTTGTATGTAAATCATCATGATGAATAATGATTTACAATAATCAGTTCTGTGGTTGTTCATTGTTGACAGGTCAGCTGCGACAAAAACAGATTAGCTTATTGACATTGTTGTAACTGAATTTTAAATAGAACTGTCTCTAAACTATGTTCAAATTTCACACTTTCACGATTGTTTTATGTTCATTTCGTTAGCAATTCTTATTGCTGGATTATGTCATTTGGAAAATCAATTAAGATCAAACAGTATTTAACATTTGTTCCATTCAAAATACATGGGTAGTCCAAGTGAAATACTATTTGGACAATGAATCCGAACTTGATACATATTCATCGCTATTTGGATTTAACTGAACTCACCCAGAGAAATAGTTTTTAACTCCGAAAAATATTTTTTACAAAATACCTATGCAAATATAATAGAATGTTGGTATGACATGAAATCAACTTACCATAATGTTAACTAAGCGATAGGAGTAGATGACGATTGAGATGCATCGTAAATTGGTTAGGTTGAAAATATGGTCTGTAAGTGGTGTGTTATTCAAAGACATCGAATTTCGGTCTATTTTATTGTATACGGTAGACATATTCCAAACAAAGGTCACTTAATGCCTTACTCTACGCTCTTTGAGAACCTAAATGATAAGCTCCTCGTGACAGGTCAATTACATGAATATCTACCAATTCACTTACTGTTATGGGACAAGGTGCACATGTCCTAGCCAGAGCTTACTTCCACCACATATACGAGAATATATCCCAACTTAGTTCTACAATCAAAAGTTGGAAGTATTTATGATTTATACCACCGGACATATCTTCGACCTTCATCGTTCAAACATTAGTTTAGGGATGTTGATTCGTATGACTCCATTTTCCAGTCTATATAAATTGCTTCAAATATAAGTATAAGAGAATCTGAAACAGATTACTGCAATCTATTCATGGAACAGATTTACTCGCTTTGTTTGTAAGACACATCACTAATCCCCTTTTTTTCTGATACTGTATTATAATTGTTCAGGTCAACGATTATCTCTTACTCCTCTAACGAAATTAAAGGGACTCAAAATATGTGGATATTGCGATCATTCAATACATTTATTAAACGTTGTTTCATGACAAAATTTAGCCTCTGTAATTTATCATGAGCTTATATAACAAACCGGGTATGTTCAAACTCTGCCAACTCACTTCACTATTCTTAGGATGGTTTGGATGTGGTTCCGTGCCGTTTGCTTTCGTTTTTTTCTCTCTAGCTGCATATGACTATATATAAAATGTTTATAGAAGCTGATTTAATCAGTCAAATCAATAAATACCATATGGAGAATAGGCCACCGACCAGCATTCTTCTAACCATTTCTGTCCTGGGCTTTTCTTTCCAGTTCTTCTCAAGTGCTATTGATTATTTTCATGTCTGCTTCCGATTCCCGGCTCGATGCGTTCTTTGGTCTTCCTTTTTTCCTTTGGCCTTGAGGATTTAAAGCTAGTGGTTGTCTTGTGATGCCGTTTGGTGATTTTATCAATGATTATCCCATCCCCTTTCTGAGTCTTTTCCTAATTTCTTTCTCAACTGAAAACTGGTTGGTTTGTTCTCTTCTACAAAAGATTGGTCAAATGCTGACCAGAACAGAACCTGCTTACTTCCCACTACTCATATTTCCTCTTCGAAAATACTATATCTTGGCTCCCAAGCTAGTAAAATAGTAGTTTGAAACTGTTACATCTTATGAGATATCAACTACTTGAAAACACTTGTCATGATATATCTCTGCAACTCTCTAAGTGAACTCCAACACGTGTACATTATTTATTATAGATAATTATGTACCATAACGATTATTTCCGATAATAATCTCTTAGCTCAATTGCGATGGCTATTTTTGTGGATATTGGTATTTTTAGTTGATTGAATATGTCACAGATTGATGTTGGCAGGGTACCATTGAAAACCAGGGAGCACTGGATAGCTGTCTCGTCCTGGTGTGCAACTCCACAGCAGTGCGCACTCTAGATTCCATACCAGGGGCATCAGGTTGACGGCGAACTCCTAACCCTCCGCACCAACCTGTCGATAGTTCCTGAGGCTCTAGTGAGAAGTCGTGGCTAATGGAGTTCAAACTTGTCGGGAGTGGGACAGTTATCACCAGTAACAATGGATGATCTGCATGTTATATATCACAAATTGATGGAAGTGAGAATTCTACCATTAGATGCCGACAATTTGGTGCAGAGGGTTAGAAGTTCGCCGTTAACCTGATGCCCCTGGGATGGAATCTAGAGTGCGCACTGCTGTGGAGTTGCACACCAGGACGAGACAGCTATCCAGTGCTCCCTGGTTTTCAATGGTACCCTGCCAACATCAATCTGTGACATACTCAATCAACTAAAAATAGTCATTTATCTGAAACTTTATTACCTGCGACTATACATTTTGCTAACATCTCATTCTTCCAAGTTTCTAACAGTTCTGTTTCAAAAGCTCAAGTGAAATAATTAACACCTGAATACGACAGTGAATAAGTGTATATTCTGTGATTAATTTCAGAATATATAAGATGATTATTACTAACTTTATTATTACAGAAAAAAGGTATTTGAATCAAAAAAACAAATAATTAATCAGAGATGGAACGTGGTTTATGGTAGCCGATTATAGTACTACTAGATCGCCAGAATTCAATGATCAATCAATGTTTCACTAACCGTTTTCTGGATCCAAAAATACTGACAACTGGAAAGGTCAAATATATTACTTTGTAAATATTTAGCAAGTTAATGGCTATCTGGATTTAAGAAATAAGTGGAAAACAAGTTGAAATTTGAAGAAAATTATACTATGTTTGAGTTTTAGTGTAAATGTAAACACTGAGATACAGTGCACAAGACAATTTTTAAAGAGAACGACTGCCTATTATCCAACATTAGAGTACTCCATTACAATGCACATTATTGCTCCTGAGATTGTAATGACCTCAATCCTTAAAAACTATAATCCTTGAAAATTTTAAGGTCTCCAATCATGTAAGTTGTAGGACAAATTTTACTAATAGTAATAAGTGTTGTGCAATCTTACGAAATGAGTTATGACAGGAGTATAAACGACTGGTTTCCAACACTGTGATCCAAAGATTAAATGACTTATTTAAGTCTAGAAATTCTTACATTAGATCCACTGTAGGTTCATAACTGCTCACAAGCTAGAAAGAAACATCTGTTCGGTCTTGCATAGTTTCCAATTATTTTCTATTATATGGTCGATTGAACTGTTTTTGACAATGTTCACCTGACAACTTAAATTTAATTATGCTTGAAAAAATGATCCACTTTCATTTAAAAAGTGAATAATTGTAAACTTCAGCAACAGTTAGAATTTTTTTGAGTTGAGGCGGTCTTATGGAAATCGATATTTAATTCTGTTTATATTCGTCGGAAATTAATCTCGGCTTTGTACCACTGAAAACCAGAGGGCATTAGACAACCCTTTCGTCTTAGTATGGGACGCTTAAGAGTGGGCATTCTCGATCTTGACAAGTGGTCGAATCAGAGATTTTTATGTCTCACTGTGAACGCTTACACATCAGCACCACTAAGTTGGCGTCCAATGGTAGAATTCCCACTTCCATCAATTTATGATATAGTGCTATAGCAATTCAATGGTATCGGTGATAACTATCTTATTTCTGAAAAAGCAGCACTCCACCAGTTACAATTTCACATTAGAACTTCAGTAACATATCGAAGTTAGTGACCAAGAAGTTGATTATTATAGATGAATTACGATGGTATTGTGAAGAGTGGTATTCTCTTTTTTCTGTTTGTATTTGTCATAGATTTTTCTTTAATATTCAATTTCTAAAAAGCCAAACTTTTCTAATCACTATAATGACATCACAAATTCAAGTCATTCAAGACATCATGATTACAAATCACTTAGTGAGTAATATTCACTTTGAATATTATAATTATGTAATTGATAGAAGACCTGGCTTATTCACTGCTTTCTTCGGCTATATCCGATTATGAAACAGTTAATTGTATTATCTTATGTTGGTCTCCTCGTAACTTTCATTCAACATTTCTTCTTTTACAATCACACCACCCATCTTCATAAGTACAATTATATTACTATGACAAATATTACTGAACAACAACTAATGTATGAGTTATAACTGATACAAATTACATCATAATATTATATACAGCAAGTATACACAGCAAGTATGTGTGTATGAGTGTGAATATGACTTACATTCAGCTTATTTAAATATTATTATTGACAACGTGTATGATGATCATAACAGCTATTACGTAACTGGTTGACAAGATTCAGGTTGAATTTCACATAACTGAAGAAAGGAACTCACAGATATGATAATTATAATAAATAGTAAGTTGATTGATTTTCTGCTTTCAATCAAGTCTGTCAACAGGTAAACTGTATTCAGTTTGTTACATAATCATAATGATTACGAAAAGAAATACAGGTATTAATGAATATTAGGATTGAGTTCAACTCAATGTATATCTACAGCTTATATTAGCATTTCACTGCCCAAAGTAAATTGACTTAAGCTTATTTGTAGTAAATAAGTCAAGATTGGAAAAAACAACGATGGATGGTTTTTGCAATTATAGAATTTAATTAAGACGTTTTGTGGAGATTGTTATTAATTTCAGTTGACTGGATTCGTCACAGATTGATGTTGGTAGAGTGTCATTGAAAACTACGGAACACTGGAGAGCTGTTCCGTCCTAGTAAGGGACATGTCAACAGTGTTCACTCATGGTTTCGCCAGGGTAATCACTAGTGACTAACTTCAAGAGTTTCCCGATGTCCTAGTGCAAAATCGTCACTGGTGGAGTTCAGACTTGTCGGGAGTGGGACAGTTATCACCGATGACAATAAATTGTCGCCAGAGTATATCATAAATCGATGGAAGGGAAAATTCCGCCACTGTAGACAGTCCCAGTGGCACGGAGCGGTTAGATGTTCCTCAACCCAAAAGCCTCGGATTTGATTCCCGTAGCGGGATTAAGGAGAGGCACTGCTGAGGGGCCCCACACTAGGACAAAACAAATGTTTAGTGCTCTATGGTTTTAAATGGTACCCTACTAACATCAGTCTGTGACGAATCCAATCAACTAAATGTAGAAATAATTAAACACTTAGTAGTAAGCAACGTCATGTTTTCTAGTTATTAATGTTGATTGAAATCTATGGATCGCGTAGAGACTTAGTCACTCGCTTAATTGATCTATTATCCCTATATAATTTGTTTAATTATAACTTGTGTGAAATCCTGGATCAAAGTTTTGTACTATTTGGCACTCATCAATAAGGAGTGTGTGCAACATCCCGCTGGATTTTAAACCTGTTTCACTAGAATTGATTGGCTTTAACTATTCAATAGTCGGCTATTTATTTAAACACACGTTGTAGTCAGTAATAAATTATGCGTATTATCATACCAGTTGTGTCATTTTTCTATGGATAGTATTTTCTATACAGATTTACTTAAGTGACAAAACAATAAATAACCATCGAGGATCAGGAGGCATCACTTACTTGTTTCATCCAACCATAGTACTCCACAAGAGTGATCAACCATGACACAAACAAGAATCAATCTAGGAACCCTTTTACTGCTCATATGTCTTATTCTAATAAATCAACAACTAAAACTGAAACTTCATATCTAGCGTAGTCAGGATAAGATTGTTTCTTTCTCTTGTATTTAGTTAATCGACCATTAGACTGCTGATTATTGTCTATGACTAATAATTAATATGCAATAGTTTGATCAACTCATGTAAGTGTCCAATTAAAATAGGACCACTTAAGATAGTTAAATATACTCGATTATCGACGTCGACGCAAACTGATCAATATTATTCAATCAGTACTTAAAACTAGAGAAATGGGGCATCAGTTAGTACCCACTAATTTATTAATTTAAACGTTGGTTTTACAAAAGTTCAGTCTTGGTTAGAATAGTTTAGTCGTCATTTCACTATATAACACATGTTCGGAATCCAAAGAAAATATTATTTCATTCAAGACCATAAGTATTCCTTTCCATTATGTGCCAAATAACAGGAAACTTAGATCAAAAAGGTCTTCCCATTAAATATTTTTAATCGAACAACATAAACACTGAGTCATGTAGTACTGGTCATTTCCCCTTTACTATCTATTTGAAGAGATGGGGTTTCGCAGTGATTCTGTATGATTTTATGGTAGTATTGGATGCAATTTATACCTTTTTTTAGGAACAATCATTCAGAGATATACTTGAAATCGAGACCAAGACGATCATAATTCATAGTTAACATGATACAGTTATTCATTCAAAACTCCGTCAAAATTATTTACTCCATTTCAATCGATAGTTCCATTTCAAACTTCATTGAATTCACTGGTCACACGTGTATGCGAAAAATATCCATCCAATGCCTAATGAAGTTTTATGATATGAATTTAAGTTACATGATACATTCTTAAGTTGTCCAACTGACAATCATCAAATAGGACAAAACATAAGTATTGAATTTCACTGAAAATCAAGATGTAACTTGAAAACTTTAAATATGATTTTAAAAATATTATTCACATTAAATTGTTGTAAAGTAGACTGACATAATCACTGAACAGTTTTCTCCTACTAATTCGTACACTGTATATATTCAACACTTCAAATGATGTTTAGTTCATACATCAGAATCCAAATACACTTTCATTTTAGTAATAGCTATTATGTAATGCATACTTTAAAAGTAACTACATTTGTAATTAAATACTACTACTTTTGAATGACTTATGCATTCATATTTCATTAATTTTGACATAACGTATATATACTTCATAGATGATTTCTATTGCTGGTATCTAGAACACTTTAGAAATTAAACGTTTATTAATAGTGAACTGTATCTAATACATTTGAGTTGAATCCCTAGTGAATTTCTGTTTAAACTCTACTGAAGAGTTTCATAAATGAAGGTAAACAACTGTTCAATGTACTTTAATTTCAAAAAGTCATTGAATTCACATTAAATTGTGTATAGTAAAAATACATCATCATCATCATCATCATCATCATCTACATTAATATTAAATATCAATTTTCCGCCTACATTAAAGTATAGTACTTATTAAATTTTTCTATAATTAAAACAACTGATCCATTTCAAATGTGAGTTGTTCTTTTATGCATTAGAAACTTCTGAATTAATACATTATTAACCTTTACATAGAATTTATTTGTTTATTTAATGTGTAAAATATGAGTTACTGATTTAAATTTGCATTTTTATCTTTTTGTTGAACATCTTCAATCATTGTTAACTTTTTTTATAGATTTCGATTCTAAATAAACAGGAAAGATTATTGAAACTCAATTGTATTTTATAAGTTCATTTCAGAGAAATATGTACTTGAAAAGAATGGTCAGTCTTGTATAGGTGATGGAATCTTGTTATTGCGCATTTTTTAGGATGTATCTAGATGTGTCCCGGTGATTTGTCATGGACTGAAACTGGTCAATCTCTATTGTTTATGTACATCATGAGACGATTGTCTTGATAGTTCACAAGTACTGTGATTGGTAAACGGAATGAAGGACGTGCGTTCCGTCCTATTTGCGATACATCAGCTGAATGTGTCTGCATCCCAGTATTGATATTCACACCGGGGCACGAACTCAATCAATTTCGTGTCAAACTCCACTGCATTCACCACACTATTACTTTAGGGTGCGATGATGATAATTGGAATTGAAGTTTCACACCACAGACTGATGATGATTAAACTATCAATAAAAACTAGATGACTCTAAACGACACAACACACATTATCTGTATCTCTACAGTGATCGGACCCAGTGTTTATGATCGCTAAATATTGTGAATTTCTTTCAAACTACTAGGTGCCAAATTAGTGGTTTCATTGCCATGGACTCATCACAAGGACTGAAAGTCTCGATTTTGAGCATTAATAGGATCGTGAATGTGTATTTCTATTAAGTCTCATACTAGAACGTAACATGAGTTTATTATTTAATGGTTTTCAGTAGTTATCTAATTAATATTGGTCGATATTCCAAAGCTTTAAACACACTATTCGTCTAGTGGAATAAAATAAATTTTATACTTTGGCGTGAACAGTGATTTAGATGTTAAATATACTTGGGTTCCAACTTATGGATAATAATTATGGACGTTTTTTTCAAATTAATTTGGTTTTTCTCTAGTCTAGTTATTTTGCACGTTTACATACAATAAACTAGCAAAAGTTGAATACATTAACTTACATTTGGTGTATACAAGTAATGACCAACTACAATCGACCTAGGATGATACAAAGCTTTAATAATAACTTCATATTCATTTAGTTGATAATATGTTGGAGCTTAAAATGATACTTACTAGCTACTAATCCCAATGTAAACACCAACATTGGCTCTCAGATACATCTAACTAACGAATCCTATATAGAACCAAATATATATCCTGCTTTTTACTATTAGCCGCATATCGACGAAACTATACGTTGTTCATCTTATTTCGAACCCTATAACGGTAGATAACTTTATTATGAACATAAGATTTTTAACATAATAATGATAGGGATTAATGAAGTCTAAGATTATTAACAATTCTTTAGCATAGTGACTTCTATCACATGGATTATAAGCTCTCATTAGACTTGTAGGTCTGCCTTGATGATAAATACCAATTACCATGATACATAAATCAATAAATGTTGGTTAGTTACTTCCAAACGATTCATAATGTTACTATGCGTTAAAAATTTAGCATTAACCAAATCGATAATCAGTAGATAATCTCAGATTACAATGGAATACACTTTAATTCTATGAATCTAACTGACATTCTTTTTTTTTTTCTTATTTTATGCTAAAATTATATCAGATATTGTAATCATGTTTATAATCTATGCATTAAACTTTGATTAGGTTGATTGTGCTGTACTCCTTTCAAGGGTGTTTTATTCTCTTCTCAAATAAATACATGAATAAAACCAGATATGTTAATATTTCAATCTAATTGAAATCTAATGAATACTTCAGTGGTAAATTCTTATCTTTACATTGTAAGCATGAATAAATGATCATTTCTTCTTAAAAAAAAAAATTCAATTTGTCTAGACCAAATACTGATTTACTTATACTGTTGAACTGATGATATTTGAAACTTGTCGAATATATTCAACATAATCAACTGAACAAGGAGGGGGTGGGGGTTGGTGGAGGACATTTACTCTTTCATAAACTAAGTTTATACACACGTACATCAAACAGTTGTACACGCACAGAAATATGTATACACTCGTTTCACATCACGACTGTTATATCTCTATTTATATATAAACATTAATTGAGTCTAACTAATCATTCTACTGTTGATGACAACACATTTCACTAGATGAATTATTTTGACGATGACATAATCATGATGGAATGATGGAAGAAACAAAATATTCACTATCAACAATTCATTAAATAGATAATATTTATCTGTACCTACACACATATGTATGTATATACAGCCAAGAACTGTAAACAGGTAACTTGAATAGGATGGTATAATTCTGTTGAATTAAACATTTAATAATTCGAGGAATATATTTCACAGTACAATTTCAACAACTTACAAGCAGTTAAAACTATTAATAACAATTTTTTTTATTATAGTGTGTTGAAGGAAATTGTTGTTTTGTGAGTTTGAATCATACGATGAGTTTAAACAGACACGTAAAACTTGAACGACGTATTCGCGAACCAATTTAGATCATGTTTGTCAGTGATCCGAGATGATCTAACTGGGTGCTTATTCATGGTTGTTTTATTTCCTTTTTCGCCTTGTAGACTGGTCACCTCTGCTCCCAAGATCGTTTCCTTTATTTGTGACCGAATATATATGGAAAACACCAATTCAGCCCGGTTTACAAACAATCGAAAACCAAGAAACAATATAAATTATTATTTCGTCCTGTTGTAAGGTTCTTCATCAAAGGCAACATTTTAGAACTCTAAAACTTGTTTATCCATTACATCAGATCCAGTTGTTTACATTTCTAACTTTAACCAATTTCCAATGTTATGCAATTATCATTTAATACCATACACAGATAGCTACAACTTTCTCATCATCATTGAACTTAATTGAAATTTACTGAACACTATTCAGAATGTAATAGTTGGTATCATGGGCATTAAAATAAATAAATAACTTGATATTATCCATTAGTCAAACCAAGGGGCTCAACAATAATCTTGCTGGAGATTTTCAATTCATAAATATACCTAAAATTTATTTGTTTGCACGGTTAATGACGTCCATTAGAAGACATATGATTGGCACTTTTATATATATGCATAACTTTTGACATGCTCAGTCACGTGATTAGTTGAAGATAAATTCATAAAGATCTTGTGAACAATCATGAGAGGTAAGGATCAGATATTTTACAAGTAAGATAATGTGATGAATTGACTGAAGTCATTATTCAGGATACCTGTATTTCAGTACTACTTGTGTATTTCTCCGTTAATTCTCCATTTAACAGTAGTCTGCTATTCAATAAATGATAGGATTATTTGACCTTTTTTATTTCATGAATATTTGACACGATACTCAAACTTTTGGGACACTATATTTTTCTTGAACATGTATCTATTACTTTAAGTTTTCCTATTTTCTTATACTTACTTCAATTGAATTGTTATGTATGTCAGTTGTATGTTGTAACATATTGTCATGGCAACGCGTTATAAATCTCCACGAATCAACTTAATAAAAATTTCAACAATTATCACCACAGTGATTTATATACTTTCCTTAACCTCTGTCTTTTGAAAAAAACAAAGAGGCAATTACACTCTAGAATCTATTCACATCAGTTATACTGAACAATGTAACAAGATGCTTCATATGAGACATTACAACACTGCTCACAGACATTTACGAATGAATATGAATAACAGTTAACCAACGTACATAAAGATATTTATTTCTTTGAATATTCACAAGTTGTATACTTAGAAAACAGAAATTTTATGGCCATATTGTTTAGTCTTATGATCAGTACTACTTCATCTAATCAGTTAGATGGTAATGTATATAACAGGCATTATTAGCATTATTGTTTATTTTAATGGTAATTGAAAAAAAGTTACTTTGTTGTGTATTAAGCTGTTATAGTAAAAATTATTATGATTGTTGTTGTTTTCATTTCTCTCATTAACATAATGATTAATTTTTTTTTGTTTGATTACCTTCTTTATGTATATTCATCTGTATAGTTAGTTGTCTATGTCCCTCTCTTGTAACTATATTCTTTTTGTCACTGTGTATTTTTCATTCTTTTGTAACTAAAATACAACTATTTTTTTTTTTTTATAGCAATTGATTGCACAATTCTGTGAGTGCAGCAATATAACTAGTCTATTAATATTAGTAATAGTTTTTTTGTGTGTGTAGAATTTGCATTTTGATTCATTTTCCTGATTGAAAGAAGTTCAACGTTTCTAATTTTGATTCATTTGTGTAAATGATTGTGTGTAAGTGACAAACATAATGACAATTTACAAGTTTATCTATGTACGTATATGGATACAAAGAAGTATAAATGATGTATAGTTATGTAAAAGGCGAAAAGACAAAATTGAGGAACATATTTCTTTCAGTAAGTTTTTTTTCTGTGGATTCCTGTTTTTTATCAGGCTGGCATACACTACTTACTGACACCAGTTAGTATATGAATGAAAATTAAATGGCACATTACAGTAGCTTCGACTAGGAGATAGTGGGCAGTAAATGTGATTTATAGGTCATAATTTCACAAGTTTGTTAATAAACTATGAGGTAAGGGATTTAATAATTATTCGAGGTTTTCATAAATCTTACTCGTGTCAAAATTATATTCTATACAAGTGTATAATTTTGTTATGCAAAATAACTCATGCTTTCCTAACCGCTTATAATGCGTACTGATACATATTTATCAAAAATTTGAATCAGTAACTTAAGCTTGTATGTAGTCATCACTGGATAACAATCAGTAAAGATAATTAATAACACAATCAATACAGTAATGCAACCTTTAGTCAGTTATAACATATTCACTTTGAGGTAAATCAACAAAGTTTACCCTAAATCCTTATATCCAATGGAATCTAAATCGATGGTGAATCAGGGAGATTACTCTACATTCAAATTACGAACTCAAAATCCACAGTCTTGCATTTTTATTTTGGATTGAGTTGTGACCATTACTGATAACTAACATATATTTATATTCATTAATTAAAAATCTGTAACTTCTTTAACAGTTAATACAAATACTGCCATTTTATTTATAGGGTACTAGAGGTTAATATTAATTATCTTCCATCATCCTTCACTTCTAATCATAATGACAGACAACAACAGCTGTGCCTTAAGTGTTTAACTGATAAGCAGATATTCCAACAGCATTGAACTTTCTCAAAGAACTCTAATAAAAACAATGTGATTTCAATAAACTATCATGTTTTTTGGAATTGTCTTTATTTTTCCTGGAGTTGATTAATTATCGAATATATGATTTAGACTAGCCAATATATGCAGGACTTTTCACAGGTGACCGAGTGATATGGTAACCTTCATTAGTAATCAGGTATCTTAACGTTTTGTTGGCCTACCCCGTTGCTACTTAAATCAGCCTGAAGAGAAAGAACAGTCGAGTCCGAGTTACCAGGTTCACAAACTGATTTTAGTATATACATAATTTTTCATAACGCATACGAGCACAATTAGAATAATAATTCTAGAAATTTAATCATACTAACTTCCTACTAAATATTTTGAGTTATTACATCGAACACCTACCAATAATATATTTGTTCTTAATATGAATTGATGGTGTTATAAAGTGGTATTTCATAGTTAATGAATCTACCATGTCGTTAAGTGGTTGGAAGTATTCTGTAGATATTTTAGGACCTCAGTTTAATGATAGTAGGCATTTATCATAAAGAAGTACCTATAAACTTGAAGGAACTGATTCTTTCGTTACGATTCGAAATTGCATCACTAATCTTTGAAATCGGACACGTTCTCACTGACCCATTCAGGGTCTGACTGATTGCTGAGTAATGGCCAATATCATGTTTGTTTTGTCCTTGGTATAGACCAGATTGAATCTGTAAAGTTGGAACATACTGTGACGGATGATTGTCATGGATTAGGTTTCACGGAAGTTCATCAGTGCATATTACTGACAAATTTCATACTGGAATGTAAAATCTTGTTAGTTACTCATTATTTTCATTGGTTTACTCGGTTGATTTCATTTATGAAACTATCCCCAACCATTCCTTCAACTTGTTCAACTAAATATTTATCAAAATAATGTGTAGCTTGAAGATAAGATGAATAACGTCTTCATAGATCTGTAAATATAAATGGATTCTATCTTTCTCTTCACCTGTTTATCGTGTAAACAGATACACCGTAGTAAATATCATATTCATTTTCTTCTTTTTATGCATAATAATGAAAATGAGCTAAATTGATTTATTATATAGCCATTTGAATGTGTTTTAGGAATAGAGTATATATATATATATATATATATATATATATATATATATATGGTCACTGGTAGTTACCAATACAATATAAGTAACATTCGTAGTTTGATTGATAGTCAAAACATTACTAACGGTTAAACAAAGAGTAAGATAAGTGTGATTAGTAGTAACAGTTGTAAGTGAAAAACAGGGTTGAAGAATAGGCGCAAGTTATAAAGAAAACAATCATAATATATCTTTGCATACAGAAGATGTTTCTGAATAGTGACATGTGTATACAAATCATGATGAAAAGTATTAATAATAAACGAATATTTAATGAATTCTCTTTGACTTATTCTTATTGTACACGTTTCTTTTTCTAATATTTTATTCGATGTAGAAGTAAACGACGGTATTGATTTATGTAAAACTTAATTTTTCTTAATGTTTAAATTCTAGTTTATATACCCCTTCCTCCTCCTCCTCCGCACTCTTCTCTCTTCCGCTCATTCTTGTGCATAAGTACTATTAGTAAATTAGCATCTAATCAAATATAAATTACACATTAATAATACTTTATAAATAAACACACACACACATGTGTGTGTGTGTGTGCGTTTGTCTGTATCCACATAACAACAACAAGTACAACAAACTCATGATATTCAATGATTTAAGTAGTCACTTTAATTTACTTCACTATTTTAAACATTTACTCGAAACGAATAATTTAAATGCTTCTTTGTTTTACTTCTTTCACCTTTTAACTTCAAAATATAAATGATCAAATAAGAAATAAAAAGTGAATAACAAAATGTACATCACTTAACAAGTAATTATCTTATTTCATTATACACATGATCATATATAGATATTATCATTAAATATAGAATGAAATTGAAGCAATGAACTGAAAAGTAACATGAAAGAGAACAAGAAACCAATTGAAACAGAAGCTAATGAATGCATTTAAATTCAAATTTGTGTACATTCACATATACATCTATCTATATAATTATCATTAAATATAGAATGAAATTGAAGCAATGAACTGAAAAGTAACATGAAAGAGAACAAGAAACCAATTGAAACAGAAGCTAATGAATGCATTTAAATTCAAATTTGTGTACATTCACATATACATCTATCTATATTTATATATATATATATATATATATATATATATATATATATATATATATATATATATATATATATATATATATATTTATATATATAGATGTAAGTAATGTAAGTTCAAAAATATCATGTTCATTAGTAGAGATTGAGCATTGATCATATGTTTATACTACATGTATTTATTTATACAGGTTCATATAGTTTAACATACAATGTGTTGTTGTCATGCCACCCATTACTTTTTTCTATGTTACTAATGAACATTGAATTTTAGTATAATCATTCTTGATTGTCACATTCTACATGAATAAATTAAATGTTCATTATCTTGTTTATTTTTATGCTTTTTTTTATAAAAAAAAAGATATTTGAATTGAGATAGTTATTTTTGTAGATATTGATATTTTTAATTAATTGAAAATTAATTCGATTACCTAGTTTATTTTAGCTTAAAAATAATGAATTAATCCAGTATTGAATATTGTACATATTGGACATAGCTTATATTCCAGATTATGGTGTTCGCCTGCTTAGTATTTATTATGAAGGTAACTATAAAATCTATATAATATATTTTAGATATCTTGTGAAGTAACATTTCCACAGTATATATCTTTGTTAAAATTTTTTGTATTATATATGATTTCATTAAATTCTAGGATTATAACTGTCTGTGTGAACTAAATCCCTTGAAGAATACTAAGTGAAATACAGTTTTTATGTAGAAACATACCGTTTATGAAAAATTCTAACATGTTGGACTTTATCATTCTCAGTTGGTCTGATCATTAGATTAATAAGGAAATTAATAAGTGAATAGAAGAAATTCAATGATTTTAACTGTAGTTACTCAGCTAAGAATTAATAATTAACATGAACATTACACGTTTCATTACATCAACTTACAGTCTTCAGTATAAAAAAACGCTGTCATGTTGGTTATCTTGTGTTAATCCTTGTAGTAAGTATTACTTTGAACGTCTAGTATGACATTTATTCAGACTAACTTTCTAATCAATCGCTTAATTGGATTGAATATGACGCTTTCGAACCTATTACTGCTATACGAATTTAGTGATACGGTAAAACTCACATGCAATTGTGTATTAAATCGATTAAGTCTGTTCTTTACGTTACATAAAAGGAGTTGGTTATGTCGTGGACTTGGAAGTATTCTGATAATGATTTCAGCCAGAAGACGATACACGGTCCTTACAGATGATTGAGAGATTCAAAGGACCTTTAGTAATTACAGGATATCTGAGTGCTTTGTCATCCTATACTGATACCGTTTAACCCCATCCGAAAGGAAAGAACAGTTAAATTCAACTACCCAAACACTCGATAAACTGAATTCATTATCCCACACAATCGTTTTTATGTGAACATACATGTTCAAATAAAACAACAGTACAATTATACTAATTATATCAATAAAAAGCAAGATACTTAGTAACTAAAAGGGCAGGGGAAGTGAGCTAGTACATAGTCCACGGATAAAAAGTGATATATTAACTGTGCATTTTCAAAAACAACCCTTAGAACCACGGAAATATGGGAACAGAAGAAACAAATCATTTACTTGTATTAACTATAATAATCTCTGGGAAAATAGTTCAGGAATTTAACCATTATTTTTCATCAGTCCTCCACAGCAAAACCAACATCTCACCATCTCCTTAGGTTAATGGGATAAAACAATTCCACTTGGGAATAAATACAGTACTAATGAAAAGACTACTGATTAAAGCAAATAAGTAGTCCAAGTATTAAATAGAAAATATTTTAGTGTTTAAATCTTGTTTTGGTGTCAATGAAAAAGTTCAAGTGGTCAGAGTAGTACACACAAAAGTATGCAACTTTTATTGTGTTATTTTAATCTTATTCCTGCATGCCACTTATCTATAACAGTGATGAATTATTCCATAACAACTGTAAACATTCGTCAACTTTTAAGCCAGCACTATTCTATGAAGCTACTAAATCAGTAGTAGTTGGATGTAAGTCTTAATCTAAATATGATTACATACTGTTTTCTTTTATATATTTGCATCCTTACAAATTATTTATGTATATCAGAACAAATGTATTCATATATTGGCCTCAAAAGATTTTGATGATTTTGATAGCCTAGTAAAATATCACTTATTATTAATTTATTTGAAACCAGTCTTTAGTACTAATATGTTCAAATAATAACAATCATCACTGACTACCTATAAACATCATCATTACAACAAAATATCTAACATCCTTGGACAACAAACTCTTGCAGATGGCTGTTGTCGGTGTTGTTTCTTCTAGATTGAATGATTTATTTGAGGAGTATTGATAAACCTTATGTAACGACGACTTTGTTTGTGATGAGCTGTCTCAGTTTGCCTTTGTGTTCTTGTCGACTAATTTGTCCGACTGTCGCAAAACTATTGATTGATCGTTTGTGTATTGGTTTATAGATTATATTCATGTTGATGTATCCACCGATTTCTGTTAGATTTTAATATCATGTCAGTTTAAAGCTTCTCAGAATTGTTTAGATCTAAATTGTGACAATTTTCGAGTAAAATTCAATTTTATGTCTGTAAAAATGTGCTTGCACCACCACTGTAAACATATCATGACTGCTTGACTATGTTTACGTATGCATAGGTGACAAGCAGTTCACTACTTTCAAGGTAGTAATTCATGTAATCGACACAATTTATTTTCTGAATGATGATGTATTTATCATCTCCTGTCTTCGTATATTTTGGCTTACATGAAACAGAATGAAATGATTCACTCAGTTTGTGAGCAACACTAATTTCAGAGAGCTTAAAATATCCACAGTGATTTATGACAATTCTTCAGTTAACACTGTCTAGCAAAATATCGCATAACTATCATTGTATTGATCTTGAATGAGCACACTTAATTGATGGAGTGCATGTATTTACTAAGTTAGCGATTTTTAAAACCTCGTACTGAAAGATAGTTCAATAAAATAAATAACTAAAGGATTTTCACCGATGATACTGACTTCACTGGTCTTGGTGAATTTAGCTGGCTAGCAACTTACGGTGAAGTGTACATTTCTTGATACACAGGCACCTACATCAGACACTCATTAAACCAGTTTGATATCCAAATTATTGATCTCACTTAAACTTATCAATGCAAGTGATTAACTTACTAATAAAGCCTTCTTTCTTATCAACAATTCGTCGGGTTTATTAACAAAATTCAGTATAGTCAGAACCTACTGTATTCAGTATCTTGAATATCAGTGAGGTTCTTATTACTGAGATATTGTTCTTCGGTTAATTAGGTAAATAAATCCAAATTTACAGATACGCAGGAGTTGGTGTATTAATCTTGAGAGTATTCATGGGAAGGTCTAAAAGCAACATGAAGTAGGTCTTGACAATGGTGTCCTACATGGAAATGAGAGCTTAATCGTTAAACTATTTAGCTTAGATTACTGAACAACATCAGAAGTATTCAACTGAGCTGCAAATCGTATCCATCTTTTCAGCAGAATATTGCATTTATCCTAAGCAACACATGATGAGGACTTTTGTAAGTAGTAAAATTACTTCAAGAGAATCGATTCCATGTATGCTTACTACTAGATTTTAGATCTGAAAACAACCTTCATTGAAATTTTATGATTAGGTAATATTCCCTAAATCCCTTTTATCTAAATTGTAAAATGGAGCGCAAACTTGATTGTTTTTTTCAGTAGACTAAAACGTTCACCCCCCCCCATCACCTCCAAAACTTAAAGAGATTTAAACTCATTTAACGGCCAAGTTACTAGAGTTCATCAGCATGTGATTCAAATAGTTAGATTCTTAAATTGTTTTATCCCAGTGTATGTCTTAAATATTTTTGAAATGAAACTCGCATTTCCAATCTGACCATTCTTCTTCACCAAAATGACTTAATTTTACTCATTCTGTTTCTTTATACTTAATTGCTTGTGTTAAAATTCATATATTATGTCTATAAGTCAATTCTCTGCTCATTGAATAAGTTATTGCACTCACTATTGACAACTTAACACGTAACTAGAGCATTATAAGTTAGATAACCTGATGCATAGTCGGTACTAACAAGGTATTAATTTATTGTAGAGTCGCTATAAGGATTCTGGCCCAATAGTCGAATTATGCGTGAAATCTCTAAGTCAAAGGCACAATTTGTCTGCAATGTACTATTATACAGAAAATCAATATGAACAGTTATTATTTGGCTACCACAACTTGTGTGAAGTGCATACCTGGAGAATCGTCAATGATATAATCAATAAGAAAGTATATACTTCAGGTAAATAAATAACTGTTTAGTTATAACACATTATAAATTTGAAGGAAGTACATAGCTACATCATACAGTTGTTAGCAGTTAAGTAAAACAAATCCAAAGCTATACATTCAAAATAGGGAAGTGATTCTAATAAACAAAGTCTCTTCTAGGAATACACATCATATAAATTAAATAATACAAATGAGAGAGAAATGCTTTAACAAATAATAAAACAGCATTAGATACATTGGATTAATGTAAACTTGTTTAGACGTAGCAGTAAATTGCAAATGAGGAGTATTATACATTACAGGTTCTAAATTGATTGGTGAAGTATAAGGTGATGAAAAGTAATAAGTAGTATAATTAATGGACCACAAAGATCCGAAGGAACTGTCGCAAATAGCAAAAGATGGGGTATGAGTAAGTATTCCAACCCACTGAATAAGGTACATTCATACATCTCTTAACCAAAGAACAGGAACTATTTAAATATTAGGTACTACTGCAGTAAACAAAATAAATACCAAAATTTTATGTCTTATGAATCATGAGATTTTAGGGTGTTAACACCTGTAAAACTACATACAAAGTAGAAGCTAATTTCTGTGATAAAACAGATAAAAACAACACTATAGTATGTATTACAGATCAGAAGACAACGCATTGATATGACGAGCAAATATACTAACAGTTAAGGAAAATAATTTAAACCTTACATCGTCAGGATACCATTGGAAGCCAGAGGGGGCACTAGGCAGTCTATTCGTCTTAACACTTGGCACCTCAGCTGCGCACACCCTAAACCCCGACACAGGAACCTCATGTTGGAGAACTCCCAACTCCCGCACCACTGAACCGCCAGCCGGAAGCCCCTAGGGCGGAATCCAGTGTGCGGATTGTTGCTGAATCTCATAGTAAGACGAAACGATTGACCAGTGTTCCCTAGTTTTTAATGGTACCCTGCCAACATCAATCTGTGACGCTTTCAGTCAATTAAAAATACCAATCTCCACAAACCAACTCAATTCAGTTAAACGTTATATTAGTACGTCTTAGGTGTTTTATTTATTGCAAACAAAGATACCATAAAGTATAACATGAGTATAAGAGAATTAAATTAAGAAATTACAAATAAATAGTACCATAAGCAGAATACTTGGTTAAAATATTGTAAATAATAATTAATCTGACGACATTAGAACAAATGGGTCACTTTAACAAAGAAGTATTATGTACTGTAGTAAATAAACTGCTAATAGAAAATTCAAATAATAATTTAGTACATGACGGATTGTAGGATTTTGTAATTTTATATTATGGGTTGACTTTAGCTAGACAATTACTGAATACCAAGAACTATTGAATAGTTGTTTTATTCTAATACGGTTGTTCTAAGAGTTAAAAAGGACGAGTTAAGAACGAAGACTGAACTTTTAGCGCTAATTTTCAGAGAAATATTTATTTTGATTGTATTTTAATTTAACATTTTGCTTCTATCATTTTTATATTACTGTCATCCTGACCTTTCACTTGATTCATTAATTGCTATCACGTCATTTTCCATTGATGAATTAAAACTAATTTTTTATGTACTCACATCCCTGACTCCATTTTTCTATCATTAATATCATTGACATCACTTATTATTCTCATCGAACTGCTATGTTGTTGATATACTGGACACTTGAAGAGGATTAATTAACTTCGAGAGCTATTTTTCTGTAGATTACTCCATTATCTTTGATTGTGTACAAAGTGGAAATTTTGTTTCCACTATTATAACGTTTCCCTTGCCCTATCCTCCCGTTTAACACAACTGTTAGTATATTATTCCACATTTATGAACTACGGTTAAATGAATGTGTATACGTTACGGAAGTTCACATTCACTATTACTCCTATTTTGTGTAAATGTTAGTTCCGTAATTGGCTGAAGGTGGGATCTGATTATATATATATATATATATATATATATATATATATATATATATATATATATATATATATATATATATATATATATATATATATATATATATATATATAACCACTGGTCATACGAATCGGTTATATCAGCGCCTTCTAACGGCATAACAGTTGTGTAATATGCAAAAAGTATATGAAATATAATTCTAAATTTAGATTGATTGGCTTGTTACTGTAGTGCTTCTGCTATTCTAGCTTTAGGTTAAACGGTATTTAGGCAGACCTACATGCGTTAAACTATTAAGTCTTTGTTAGTCAGTCACTGTTGTCAACCAGCAACGTCATTACCCATGACTGGCCAAAGTGAATTGGCATGACACTGAGCAGTATGCATCTGTGATTTCAACAGTGGATAGTACCCAGAAATGTCAGATTATTTGGTAAGTGCTTAATATTCGGACCACTTAGTTTGCATCCGTTGAGCTCCAATGCAACATCCAGTTTTATTTCGCTGTAGAATTGTAGATGCACACTGTTAATAACGCTCTCATTTCCAATATTTTCTGGTTTGTATATTTTGCCTAAGCCAATGCTTGACAAAGAACAAAAACATAAAAACTGCTTCCCACCAACAATGTGGAGTGGGAAAAATGAAACAGTGAAAGCGTTATGATATAAAACGAAATGTCATCTGTGCATCAATCATGATCTTCATCTGTTTGACCAATTTTAATTACTTATTTCAAACTTAATGCTATTCTTCTGGAAGTATATAATGGAAGCCACGCCTACTATCTGACCCTGAATCATCTCATTTCCTTGAATTTCTTTAAACACCTATATATTTCTGAAAAATGCAAATTACATTTAAGATCTAACTGAATTAGTGAAGTGTCTTAGTTCAGTACTCTTAGTTGGCAAATAATGCATCCAATACTTAACTAAGTGACATAATAATAAAACTAAGTGACATACGACAATGAATAGAGACAATTTTATTACAGCTCGTTTGAAGTAATATATAAAAGCACTTGTCTTACTGAACATCAGTCAAAATGAATCACCAACTAACTGCTTGTAAATACTGATTAAATTTCACTTAAGTTGGATTGTGACTGGCAAATGGAATCCAGGACGCGCGTTTTATGCTATATGGGACTCATCGGCTGGATATGCCTGCATCCCAATGTTGATGTTCACAGTGAGATCGAGGTGTATCTAGGTAATCCGCTCAGGATACACATATTAGCAAAAGAGACTGACCAGCTTCAGTCTATAACAAATCAATGGGAATATACAAGTTCTTGCTAATACTGATTAAATTTGTTGTACGCCCCTAAAAGTAGGAGCTATTGGATCGTTTGCATGAAATAAGAGACGGCAAATAGAATAAATTTCATACCTATAAAAATGTAACTCCCTTAGTTGACATGATTCATAAAATCAGAAAAATCTCTAAATCTGACACGGTTTTTATGTCGTCTACTAATGAGTAGCTTGGAATTGTAAACACAAAATTTAGCTAACGACACCGAAGACAAATAAACAATCACCGACTTTATATGATATAATGAATTCATTTCACTTCACTGAATCTGATTCATGCATACACTCACAAATATGATTCGTCGGAAACTTTTGTTAAATAATTCCATTCAATTATATAAGGAATGACTACAAGGATTATCTTACGAAAAATCTACACAGAATGTTTATAAATGAAATAAGTGATAGAAGTAGACATTACAATTAATTAGAAGGAATATATGACAATTGTCACAAAGAGATTGAATAAACTAATGGATTTATAAAATTATCACTAAACTACTGTAGAGGTAATCTTCAAATTGACGACAGGAGTAACATATCATGAGACTGCTGAGGTGTATCATTGATTAGGTTTTATCTTTTAGTGTACCTTAATTAGGCATCTAAAAGGACAAGCACGGTGACGTAAACAACATTACGTAAAAGGTAGGAAATTTCACAGTCATTACCTAAGTATTCTGATGATGTCATCATGATAAGATTGTGTCAAACATAATAAATGTCTCACCGTAATGATGTTCATAGATTGAATTTAGATTTGCTTTTAGAGATTGACTGAATTACATTAGTGTACTGATTTAATTAATGAAATAACCAAGAATGATAACAAATCTAAAATGTTTATCATAAATACTAACAGATGATGGAAATTATTAAATTATAAATAAATGTTAGTAACAAACTATAGGTAATATTCATTTTACGGAAGTTGAATTACGAATATAACTAAACGATACTCGAATTATGTAATATATTTGTGATGTTACAATGAATTGAAACTGAAATTTTTGCCACTTCACGACATCGTGTAAGCCATTTCTTAAAAGAATAAATTAATAACCTAGTTAAATTAATGAAAATTTAAACAACATTACACTGTATTATTTAAACCTACGTTAATTTATTGTCTGTCTAGCAAGCGGATCCGGAAGGGGCACATTTTGACCCATTTGGGACTCGTCAGCTGAATGTACCTGCATCCCAATATTAATGTTCACACAGGGATTCGTTCCGTGCCAAACACCACTGCGTTCACCATTAAACTACTGAGTTAAGGCAGATGCACTTGGGAAATAGGTATGTATATATAATTAGAATATGTTTGGATCTTCCCGTTGATGTATAATGGACTGAAATTGATCAGTCTCATTTGCCATCTGTGCATCCTGGACTCATTGCCTTAATATAAAGGAAGTTTACAAGTATTTTTTAAGCTGGTGTACGGGGTGACGTTTGCACGAAACGGACAGAGTTTGAGTCACCGTAAGAACATTAGCATGGGATGTAGGCACATCCAGCTGACGAGTCACAAATAGAATGAAACGCGTTTCCTGTATCCCACTTTCCAGTCACAACCCAACTTAAACAATACTTGTGAACTTTCGCTATATCCAGGCAACCCGCTCAGGATGCACAGATGGCAAATGAGACTGACCACCATTTCAGTTCATTATAAATCAACTGGAAAATACAAATATACTCTAATTACGTTAATTTAATTCAGTTATTTATTACCTGACAAAGCGGTTTAGATTAAATCGTGAAACAACAATAATATGTTACAGTGGAGTCACGAAGAAGTACATTTGGCATTATATTAATCAATATCATGTGTTAGTAACAATGAGTAAGTGGATGTAGCAACAATTGAAGAGACGTTATTCATCAGAATTTGCAAATGTAGTTGAGCCGTCATCGAAATGTCACAGAAGTTAGATACAGGCTAATAATTTTGAAAAATATAGCTTAATATATTAAGATGAAATGTTTTTACAAAGCTGAGTTGAAATGTACTCTAAAATGACAATAAGTCGGTTCAGAGTAAAAGGCTAGCAAGGTTGACGGAAGAAGTAGTAATGATCACTGGAAAAAAATATTTTGAGCACAGGACCAAAGTAAAAATATAAGGTAAACAAGTTTCTTTTAAATACATAATTCTGGCTTCAGTAAGCGTATAGCCAAGGCTTCAACAAATGAAAGTAAACAAAAGATTACTGTCTTTAGTAGGCTTTTGTTGATCATATAAATTACCTTAAACGAAGAATCTGTTTTAATCGAGTGGCCTGTGTTAACAAGACGTTCAATAATTGAACTACTTATCAATTCACTACAACCTTATCACAGTCATACTGGATGACGTTCTTGAATCCTATTGGACCAAACCTTCATCCAGCAAACAATATAATGAGCTCCATAGGAGTAAGAAGATTAGTTAACACACATGGAAGTGATTGGATACAAGAATTTATTCTTCAGGTTGCTGATGAATAAGGGACGACTAGAAAACAGTAATTTTATAGTTTCTGAGAAAACAGTTCTTTCAAGTAAAACAGAAAATCTTATTAGGATATCTGAAGATTTGTTACCGTTGACATAAATATTCATGTAAAGTGTTTTTTCCGATGTGACAGTCTCTAATATTATTTATCTTAACATATTGCTTAATATTTTTCAAACTTATTAGCCTGTATCTAACTTCTGTGACATTTCGATGACGGCTCAACTACATTTTCAAATTCTGATGAATAACGTTTCTTCAATTGTTGCTACGTCCACTCACTTATTGTTATTAACAAATGTTATTGATTATTATTATTATTATTATTATTATTATTATTATTATTATTATGCAAAATGTACATTTTCGTGACTGTATGGAGACGAAATATGAATTCGCCGAAAAATGGACTAATAGCTGAAACATATTCTTGAAGTGCACCCGGTATATGACCAAGTTACGTTTGGATTATTACCAGAGCAACTTCTAACGATTGAACCCACTCTTACGAATGAGAAGAAACCAGAAGGCAATGAAGGATGGAAGAGAAGTTATATTTGATCGTGAATGGAGCGGCAATGGGTTAGCAACGTCTAGGCTGGCAAACTAAAGAGGGTTGCTTGTTTCGGTACGGCGTGACGTGATCTGGTGGTGATGCGTGACCGAGCGCCTTCAACTTAGTAGTGACCGCTAAAACAAATATGGTCAGCATCAATGTCGAAACCTATGTAACTATTTATTTTGGGGATTATTTACCGCTACATTCTTATTTCTCTTATGCCACAATTGATAGTGAAATGTCAGAAATTTCAATCCCATGGAATATTACAAAAATATACTACTTAATTCCATAAACTACCTACCAAATGCTCAATTTATTTGAAATTATTATGTTCGATTTTGGTAATAATATCTAAATACATCCGGTTTATTGGCACATAAATGAAACTATAAAAATAGTCCAAGTGTATTTGTGCATAAATATATGTGGCCATTTTGTAGTTAGTCACTTAAAAAAAGTATACTACAGGTTGTAGTAGTTTTTAATAACTCCACTATGGGTTTAGCAAACTATACATGTATGGAGAAAAATTAGACTGAAATTGAATTGACTGACTAGGAAGTGTCGACTGGTGAACATATCGTTATTATAATGGATTCACCAATAAAAAGAAAGTTGAATAGACATGGATACAAATAAAACTACTATCCTTTTCATATACGTCGTTCCGTTTATTGTGTAAATGAGCATGATCAACTTTTCGTTCAGAATAAGATGAACCCATTTTACTTTGATGGTTTCTCATCAGCTTCATACAAGCTGAAATAATTTTTAAAAAATTAATGTTCCAAACAAAGTTTAACATACTTATGAGAATGAAGTTGGTTGAAATCTCAATAACATAACCATGATAGACGTGTAAATATAATTACAATGTTTGAGGTATAAACAAACTTGATGCTAAAGAAGGTACTAGAAAAGGCAAACAAAATAGGAGTTGCAGATTAAGTGATTACTCAGTAAAAAAAAAGTAAATATAAGGTTGGTAACACATGAGAATGACATGAATTAAATTCAGTCATTTAAATTAAGATGTGATATCATGACATGATTAAATAAATTTGACTTAACAATCTAAACAGTGATGTAATGAATTGGATCTGATTTAAATTTAGTTGGTTATTTTTGTGAAGATTGGTATTTTTATATTGATTGAATACGCCACAGATTAATGCTGGCAGGGTACCATTGAAAACTAGGGAGTACTGGACAGCCTTTTTGTTCTAAATTGGAACTCTTCAGGAGTGCACACCCGAACCCCCTGATTCGACGAAGAGATAATTATTTAAGAGAATGAACTGAATTTGAAAAGTCAATAATAACAATAACGTAATGAAATGAGTTAAGTTACCAAGGTAAAGAATAACTGATGATTGTTTGCTTTTTAGCATGTAAGTTGGATTTCAAGCGTTTAATAGCGAAAGCTTCGGAAATTTCTAGAAGTGTTCTGTCTGCTGAACGCAATTAATTGCAAAATATTAATCCTGCATCCTGCCTCAATCAGATGTTTGGTAATTACATTTTTAAATGCCTTTATTTCCCTAAGTCGTAGATTTTTTACAATACGTTTTCATGAAGTTGTAGGTAGGCTGTTCTTCCCGCTCTGTCAATGCAGTGAAAAGCAAATTTATGCAAACAATTGACGGTAATATGGGAAGGGCATCTATCGATTTTGATTGTCTCAGGGTATATGTTGTTCTCTGCAATATAACTAGTTGTTTTGCATAATACTTTCTCGCTAGCACTGTGTTGAGTCTTATTATGATTACTTCTGCCAAATCATTACACTCTTTTTTGGATTGTGATTACGTAATACTTATCAGTTCTATTTTTACTGTATTTGTAAGAGAATATATTCGGATAGCCATTTTTTTCTTCGGTACTGTTTTATGTTTAGAAATTCTTCACCTATTTTACCTGAGGTACATATCTTCTCTACTTTGAAAAAAGTGATTTCATCAGTACTTTTTATAAGGGATTGTATAAAAGCTGTTAAAATGTAAGAAGAGTTTACTCCATGTAGCCTTTCTGTATATCGACAGGTGTATTGGGCCATCTTCTGCTCCCTGTATAGCAATATCCGGGACAATAATAACTAAAAACTGAAGAAATAGATACATAGTTAACTAGTTGTTATTATTGGATGGAAAATAATATGATAACAGTTCAAGTGTCTAGTCATGGAAACATGGCAATAATAAAGGCAAAATAATCAGTTAGTATATTCTCAAGATAAATGAAATAATATTCTATGACAGATTAATCACTAAGGTTAGACTTTATCATTCGCAATGAAATCTGGAGTTTTCATCAGGACAACACCAGCACATTTATCTGAACGTAATATCATTTGTTTATCATTTTCCTTTAAGTTTTGTAATTATTGTTGGGACAGTTCCCAGAAACCTCAACAAAGCCTCCAGAACTCTTGAAAGAGCCAGAGATATCCCATCCAACCAGTGATCGACGGAACTCTCCAGAATCTCAGAGTGGCATGTTCCGTTTGGGTAATGGCTGGAACTCCCTAGTTCGTATTGGCTGGATTATAATGACGATTTTGTTTAAGAAAACTTCAAATATACTAATATTTTGTACATACCTAACTCGCTCTTACTGGAATAAAAATTCCTACTTACTTGTCTACTGTCTTTTGAATTGCGACTAGAAGGGTCTACGGCATTCGAGTACTGAAGTTGACCGTGGTTAGTCAAGCTATTAGGCACGAGTTATGCCAATTAGATTTCTAGTAATTCTCATGATAACTGAATTCTTATAGAAACTTGTATTGACCTGTTGTAGAATATTAAAAGTAAATAGACTATAAACGTCAAGTAATCATTGCGATAACAATATGATCATTTGAATTGCCTGGTTATTCAAGGCCTTTTAATTGTTTTAAAAACATTAATAATCCAAGTTGTTTAATCGTAGCGAGATATATTATGAAACTGAATAAAATACTGAGGAGGCAAATCTTCTGTACGTATAATCCTATGAAAGGTTTGTACAATAACTTTCGTCAGTGATATTAACGGAATAAACATTTTGTTATTGTCATATTAAGTTTAAAATACTGTTATTAACTCTGTTCACATAAATACACGTACGTCGTTTTTATTTTTGACAAACTTGACATCAGCATGGTCACACACGTTTTTATGGTTTGTTTTGCAATTAATAATTGATTTGAGTTTTTCCTCTAAACTATTTAAACTTATGTAAACTTGATCCAGTTATTTATTCTTTGAAGAAGTCGTGACTAGTGAAGTTCAAACTTGTTGCGAGTGAAACAGATATCACCAATGGCAATGGATGATCGTCGTGCTATATCACAAATTGACAGAATTGGGAATTCTGTCATTGGTAGCTTGCATTTGGTGCTGATGGGCCTGAAGGCCCTTGGTTAAATGTCCTAACGGAATCGAAGATGTCCACTTCTGAGTAATCTCATATTAAGATGAATTAGCTATCCAGTCCTGCCCGGCTTTGATTAGTACCCAGCCAACACCAATCTATGAAGAATACTAACAACTAAACTCAATACCTATCACCACAAAACCACTTCAATTAAATTACTGTTAATCTAACAATTAACAATTTACTGTCAAGCACGATGTTATTCTAATTAAATTAAATTATCTCATATTGTACCATGTGACAATAATGAATTTTTCACTTAGATTATTCGTACTCTCAGTAATATAATTTGACATTATTCATAACTGATATTAAATATTTATATGATAATCATACATTATCATTGTAAAGCATGTATGCGTGTACAACATAGAACTTGGAGCATATGTACATCTGTCCACGTTTCTACACTTCAGCAGTACAGTAAGATGAACATCAAATAAGTAGAAGTAGTCGTTATTTCAGTAGTAGTAAGAAAAAACGTGTAGTTACATAAAATGTGATACAGTGATAAAGAATTAGTTCACACAAAAATGTAAAATGATGTTAAGCTGACAAATTGAAGGAAGACAAACAATGAATGTACCTGCACTACTATAACCGATTTGGAGCCATGTCACCAAGAGTTTCCAGTCATTATAAAGCTAAAATCTATGTGATATCTATTCTATCATATTTCATATGAATTTATTTCAAGTGATAAGTCATTAGGAAAATATGAATAGATGAATGACAACTTATCAACATTACGTTGAACTATTCTTATATTTTTATTAATGAATATCTATGATTTGTTGATAAAGAGTATGAATAACACTTGCTGGAATCCTGATAGCACATTTTCATAGCATACATCAAATCTAAACAGTTTTCTACGTGAACCTCATATAAAGTTTTCATTATAATTAAACCATTACGATTCAATTCATGGATTTTTGTATACAATAAGATATTTGTTTGGTTTCAACCGGTCACGTGCAATTACAAGCTTAAATGATTTCTAATATTCTCATAGTATTTAATACTACTTTACCATATGAAAATTATTATTTCTATTAATGACGATAAATGAGTATTCAATCTAGGGTGAAATTTACTCCACAACAACCATTTATAATCAATGTCAGCTCACTTCTCGAGGTACTTCTTGAAGTTCTAATGATAAAAGAGGACTACTGGAGCTCAATCATGTCGGATATGAGGCAGTTACTCACAGATTCTAGTAAATGATGTCGCGCAAACATGTCACGAAATGACTGAATTAGAAATATCAACCGTCAGGACCCGACTCAGTGGTTAAATGGTAAAGCGTCCGTAGCGGAGCCACAGGGCCTTGGGCTCGAAACTGGGTGGGATCGTAGATGGGTACAGGCTAAGACTTCCACGGTAGGACGAAACAGCTATCTGGTGCTTCCTGGTAATCAATGGTCGTCTAATTCAAACCAATTCGTGTTATTAAATGAACAGTCGACAATCTCCACAACACCCAATTACAGTCATCGAGTTATATAAACATACACTACCGAAATGTGTATGGAACACGCTACGCTTGAGATGCTTTTTCTTAGTGGAAAGAATTTATTTAATGATGGTAATAAATACAGAATACTAAATCTGTCGCAATCACTTGACACTTTTCCCTGAGTCTCACTTTCAAAGGAATTGTTGATTTAGATTCGTCTAAAAAAATAGAATGTCATCTTTAATTACTAATTTGAACTCCATTCGTCTTCTGTGTAGTGACAGCAGTAGATTATGTTGTGACAAGGAGAAATCAATTGCAACAGTTATTTGATTGACATCTATAGCGACTGTCGACTTAGACACATGTTATTACTGCTGGTTTCATATGTCACTTCCAAACTAACGACTTCAAAGAGGCAGTTACTTAAAATCATTTGATCCACTCTTACAAAAAGAAAGTATTCTAATCTTACACTATCATTCACTTGGTACATACTTTCTCCTCCAAAAGGTTGATGTGTCAAATAAGTTTTCCAGGTGAAGTCAGTAAAATTTAAAGTCACAATGCCTGCAAAAAGCAGAGATTTGATTGTTACAAGCTTTTCCTCTGATAACCATCTCACCCACAAGTTATCGTCGTACGCTGGAGATTTGCATTCACGGAGCAAATTTCTACACACAACTGTCTAATAACTGTCTACCTTTCTTGCAAAGACAAATGACAGACATTAACATTTTAATGATGTTCTACAAAATACTGGTTAATAAACGTAAAGAATATTTTTCGTCATTCTGAGATAACCATAGTTTGTATTTTGACATCTTCAGTTATTTCTCAAACACTGAAACTCAATGTTTAATTTTTTATTGATTCCGATAGAAACAGGAATTACGAACTGTGAAGTGATAAAATATTTTTCTATCGAATTTTTTCAATAAATTATTAAGTCTATCCAGTTATAGAAAGTAACTAAGGACAACACAATTATGAGTGAATCCTCGATGTTCGTAATACCACTTCGAGCTGACGATAGACGTATGTTAACGTTATCGAGTGACTTGTTACCTAAAATGCCGGAAAAGTGCTCATTTCATGAATTTATCTCCATTTTATATCAACTAAAAATCAAAGGAATAAACTAACCACTAAATAATTTCTCATTGGACAACATGAACCACAGTTAAGGATAGAAAAATGTCAAAATATAAAAGCTTCCTACCCTATTAGATTTGAGTAGTACTGTACAGAGTAGTATATTCTAATCCAAATCATATTTACTTATGAATTATTGTGAGTATGGAGTTGCCTTTGTCAAAAGTCATCGCATTAAGCATAGACAAGTTGAACAATCTGTTTATTCCTCTCTCATATTATATCGTATATTATGTACTATGGCCTAGAATTATAAATCATTGAGCGGGGTTTGCTATATTTTTAAGCAAGCTTCTACAACTTCATTTTTTGTTTACTAGCTCACAATGTATGTTAGTGTACTGGAATATTTCAGCTAAATACCAATTGCAAGTCTAAACAAAACCGTACTTAGATAGGTTTATGTGAGTTCACATACACAAAGTATAGGTACTAGTACCCTAATTATTATGTCTACAGGATTACAATAATGACTAATGGGCTTATCTTCATTATAAGTATTTTTTCTAATTATTGTATGGTTCTGAGATCATGGTGTTATTGATATACGACAAGTCAAGTAATTTAATTATAATTCGTATTCAATCAATTCCGAACACTCGAATGTCTTGATAACATACCAGATAAACATAGAAATGTTACCTCATATACACTAATCAGTTAAAATGTAAGTAGTGAATGTTTGAGATACAGTGCTCCACCAATAAATTACCAGTTAACTTTCAGGGTCACAGTAAATACATAAAAAGCCTAAAGTTATCCATGACGTTTTCAACCTTTTCAGTGCTTTGTATCCAGTGCCTTTCATGGCAGATTTGATTTCAAGTTCTATTTTAGTTCATTATATATATATATATATATATATATATATATGCTTCTGATCCTGCATATTAAGTTTCCTTACACTGACATGTCCACAACAAAAAGCCTGAAATGAAATCTGTGAAAAATACGCTCTGATATCCAGCATTCATCCACTAGATAAACATAAAAATAACGGGAAGAGTTTAATACGATACACTTAATTAGACGTTGAAAATAATCCCAGTAGTTAAGAATCACAAACACCCTAATGTCAACTAGAAAGTGAAATAATGGTGTGCATACAAGAAAATGAAGGCTTCCAGAAACCATTTTATGCTGATATGATAGGGAAATGAATGCAGTTATTTTCTAATGGTCAGTATTTAGGATTAGAATTAAATTTCAGGACTGAGATTTAGAATTAGGGTTATGGTTTGGATTATGAACAGGCTTGTTCCTTTAAAATAAAAAAAAAATCAATGTATCCTACCTCAACCCACACCCCAACACTAACCTTAAATTACGTTCTCTCAAAAGAGTCAACTACTTTCACAACCACCTATTTGATTAGCTAAATCCGGAATCAGGGTCGTAATAACAGTAGTTTACCTCCAACACTAAACTGTAGTCCAACTGATTAGTTTTGGAACTTACAGAATTGTCTGCATAACAAATTTAGATTACAAATCGTAATGGGCTGCTTGAACTGAACCATTAATGAATTAGTTACTTAATACGACATCCTTACTTAGTTCTTGGTATTATTTTTGTCAACTATGAAGAGCTGATAAGCATTTACTCCAGGTATGTTCATATTCTATTCAAGATACTTTAGTTTTCTTAAAGATGTTTTTATGGAAGCTGATTTTGCAGTGTGGATATTATTCTTCTCTGGACAACTGTTTCATCCAAGTGTAGGATTGAACAACATCCCATATCCATTACCTCTCAAGGAATCTAAACTGCATCCCCGTTTTGTGCTACATGTTTAACAATTAAAACAAGGATGGTGTCTAATGATATATTCCCAACTGCGATCGATTTGCAATACAGAAAGCCAATCACTTAGCATTACGGATGACAAGCGTTCCAAGCCAGAACTTTCGACGCTACTTAAATTCGGTTCAGTAACTGGAGTAATATTTTACAAAAAATTGTAGCTTGAGTAGCGAAACAATAAGATTTTCCTAGTTTCTAGTATATCTTCAGCTTGTAGCTTGTAAATTAAATCATGATAAAATTACACTCAAAATATATTACCAAACTATTTAAAAGTAGAATAAGTAACTTTTACCAAGGCAACAGTTCACTCAAGGATTTTAACAGGCGCACAACCATCATCAGGACGTAATGAACTGATGTTAGTGGAGAAACAACCAAAGTAAAACAACCCGATTATTAACTAATCGACAAGAAGATGCACAGAAACTTGGATCTTCACACTTTATGTTACAGTAAAATGTAGAGAACATCAATGATGGGTTCATAGCTTTCTTTTGTATCATTATTACGGTGTTAAACCAACTATACTTAAAGTTGGCTCTCAAAACATTGTCTGGAACGACAAATTACAGATTCGTAGTTGAGCTACTTAACTCATACAACAGGTTACTATTGGAAGTATACGCCTTAGTAACAAATATCCTCTCATCTAAATACTTTATGTTTCCTTAAGTTACCTATTTTAAATTATACCCACCAATAAAACTAGACTTCGCGATTTAAGTTACGTGAGACATTAGTGTGTTTAATTTAAAGCATCGTGTAACGAACTGTTATTGTTAAGTCACGTTATTAAGAGTGTGATTTTCACGATAAATCCAAACTTTCACCAAATCTGTATTCTACATTGGACTGCGTTACACTGACACATACATCATAGACGGTCATTGACAACTCCAGACACCAGAAATGAAACCTTAAATAAAATATAAATCGACAAATGACCACTACTAATGGACTCAATACGGTTATCGAACACTGGAACCCAGGCTAGTTTGGGAATACCCGGTAACTTATCAAGGACATGAAGTATAACCCGTCAAATCTAAGGATCGTTAACTCCTCAAGTCTCATCATAATAATCTATGGGTAACTTTCATTTACCCACAACCATAACGTTTCATTCTACTTCATTTATGGCTGAGTGCTACAAAACAGTTTTTTAAGCAAAGGATATGTATTTGTTAATCTAACTTATACTAACAATTTAGTTGACGGTCAGTTTCTATCCGGAAAAATGGGCAAAACACAACGATGAGTCATAATCACATGATGTACCGATCTAACACAAGTTTGTCTGGTTTAGTCATACACCGTATCTATATTGATTTCGATACAATCTGTGCACTCATTTTGACGTCATAGTAATTATTGTTGTTACTACGTTATCACCAAAGTAATAAGAAGTTGCAGGTTAGTGCAACCTGATTTGATATTGCCGGTACTTCCTAAGGGAACTTAGCACTCACGGTAATATGGCCAGAAAGACTAAGTAGCACTAATTGACTGTGCTGTGTTATCATGGAACACGATTTCCAATATTCTCAAGATTGTAATTTAGCAACATGCAGAAGTCGCGAACTTCCTGTTGTTAATACTATACATGTGGGATACAATCAGTCTTCATGTCCCAACTCAGTAGTTAAGCCAAACTGTGACTTATGATAGGACCCAGGATGCACGTCTCGCCTTTTTTGTCTCACCAGCTTGCCAACCAATTCATGTGATGCTAACGACAGCAAAAATACGCCAGTTGAAATTCAGCTTGAATCATACTAGCTTCGTTTCTATTAACTTGAAAATAAACTCGTGATGACCTTTTTACCCGGTACTAGCGACCTGCGAAAGTTAGAGTAAGTAGGTAATATGCTCGGAAAACCAATCTATGACTTCAAAACTACAAAGGATTGGTGGGGCAAACCACTTAGTTCAAAATGTGGTGAAACCAAAGTTTGCTGACAAGCCGAGCAGATTAAAGATATCGGCTTTTGGATCTACGTGCAGGACTAATAATAGGGGGACGGGTAGCCATAGTGCACACTACATTTATGCCTAGGCGAGTTACCAAGTGCATGAAACTGACACACATACCAGGAACAAATATCGCGGACAGTTTAGGATGGTTCTTTAACTTATCATTGGAAAATAACAAACATAAGGGGGTCTGCTAGTTAACAAGAAGTCACCGCTTTTGCACCACAGTGGGACTGAGACAAGATCCAAGCATCATACGTGGCAAGCAATCTTAAATAAAATCACATAACCTTCAATACAAATGAGGAGACGCTTGTTCTGCAGATCATATGTAGGCACAAGGATAAAACAGGCAAACACTGAGTTCACTAGAGAATACTTCCCTATCTGATGAGTGTCATTTTACATAAGACTTCAATATAAATCCGCAACACAGTGATAAAGTAGTTTACAAACATTATAATCCTTAGCATATTCCTTGAGACACAGTTCATGTCATCTGTACTTTGATGAGCAAGTAGACCTCAAGGTCACTAGTCCACACCTGCTAACAATGTCCGCTAGTCAGACGAACAAAATATTCCCAACCAAGGCAAACCCAGTCCCATTAATAACACAGGAGAAAGAGCGTTGACAAGGTGAGTTATGCTCAGTGTCAAAATACTGTTAGTCCCAATCCCACTTAGTCATTCAAATAGACGTCACCATGGTGACAAAGTGTGTTGCATGCAGTCCGCCTTTAGAGGCGTGTAGGGTGGAAACAAAGAAAGTGAGTAGTAATCACTTCCCGGACGGGAAGACATGTACACCAGTAACTGCACTTACAGACAGACCATAATGAAAAGTACATACGTACCAATCAATATTGGAAAGACCATAGCATTTAGACAAGGCCCAACCAAAACACAATAAACAGATACTGTTGTGATCGTGCCAATAAGAAACACACAAACTAGATGAATGGAAGGGACGACAATCCATGGCTATCCGGTGTTTCTATGGTCTTCTGCAGTACGCATCACCACCCACCAAGGCTGGAAAACAAGACTCCCAAATACCGTTATATTATACACCACAGACCAAATAAATAACCTAGTGCGCGAGTTCACCGAGTTAGCTCCACCCCCCTGGCAATGGCATACGAGGGAACTTAACTATGCCCTCTCCTAAAGCCTGGCTAATGAAGACTGGAGACGTCACGTCATTGGTAGCCTACTCGTCACACCACAAGGTAGCGACCTAGAACTGGGCAACTGGAGGAACTAACCGCCCTAACGAATCCGCTACCGACATGACCCAAACAATGGTTTGTACGGAACCGTAACGGCTCCAACCACTTCCATAGACTGTGCCAATTTGGAAGCAAAAAAGAGTGGATACAAATATCTTCCGGTTTATTATAAAGACACAATAAACATAAATCCATAATAAGGAGTATAAAAATGAAGTAAAAGACCAAGTAATAAAGTAAGCATAATGACAATCATAGCAAAATATTACAAAGCAAGTGTTACGAAATAGGACAGTACAAAACTAAAATTGCCTGGGATGTGGGCAGTATCTAATTGTGTGAGCACGGTCACCGGTTGCATGACAATTAGGACATGAGAGTACACGCAACACTGGACATGTGACACGACCATCTTGATCTCTAATCTGAAATGAAATTAATGATGACCACTGTAGTGAAGAGTCGACACGGACAACTACGATAACCAAAAGTAGAAGAGCATTACTTACTTCATGAGTTATGTATATATCGGGTGATTCACCATTGTTCCGACAAAATGCGCATAGAACATAATCCTCTTCTAGCTTTCTACGGACAGATAAAAACACTTGTTTTAGCGATGCAGGCATTTCCAGGAGACAAATAGCGTTAAACCTGTGCATATTAGGACTGGAACAAGTTACGAGCTTACCAAGAGTGAAGTTTTAGTGTATCTCGGTCCCACTCCTTATTTCTATGAGAACGGTTTGTCATCCGCCTGCACCCAGGTTTCGATTTGCTGTTAAGAATTACCAAAGCTGTCCCAATCGCATCTCGCAACGAGAAGTCTCCCCAGGCACCTGAAAGTTATAAACTATGGGACTTGGACTTACAACATTGGGATGTTTCAGTCCTAAGATGCCACCCACATCCATCGTCCCGCGGACTCGTGTGGTGTTTCCCTCCAGGGATTTCACAATTGGAGTTACTGACCGAAGCCACCAGGTTCTTGTTGCCGTATGAAGGTTTGTGTACAGCACCACACGTGATAGGGCTTTCTGTAAATAAGAAACTAGCATTTAGACTGCTCCAAACAATCCCCATAAATATAACAAACATGACTTACGGGCAAATAGACCAAAATTGTCTGACTTCAACTGAGTGTCAGGCAGAGTACTGTAACTAACTAACGGCACATACAACGTATGTTGGCGTTCGGAGCTGGAAGTTGGTAAACCATCATGTAAATTCGTCTCATAATCATCAGTGACGTTGCCACCTGAAAACACACGGAAATAAGTATTGTTACACAACTGACGAGTCCCCAAGAGGACCGAATTTGAGGGTTCGGACTCACGTATTGAAATACAGGAACCCAAGTAGTCACTATGAGCGCCATAACCATGGTACACAGACGAGTTGTTATCAGTGTACTGACGATCAGAAGACTCCGGACTTAATGATAGTCTGTTCAAGGCATCTAAAATCGGGTCACAAACTGAGGGTGCGCAGCCACCTAAAAGAACAGCTTTTTTTAGCCATGATATAAGTGCATAAAACAAGCAATTCCGTAACCGCGAAACTCACCACATCCTTTACGTCCGACACCTGTATCTAGAAGTCGGAAGTTTTGTGTAGACCAAAGGTCACGACACGGTGTCCTACGGAAATCAAGCATTCTGCTTGAGATTGATGCAATGCATTGCAAACTATATATAATTATACTAACCAATACGAAAACTGTTTGTTAATTTTTTACCATATACACTAATATTTCAGAGAAATTACCATTAAGAAAAACCATAGGCTTTAGCCAATTAGAAAATTACAATTAACATCAGAATAATTAGCCAATAAGGATTCAAATTAGATTGTTGTTGAAAATCTGCATTGTAACACAACTCGACCTTTCGTCGATTGGATTTAGATCACAACCCCTTGTTTCATACAGCGTGACTGCCACAGTAGTTGGTCAGTGCCGTTATCTGGCGCTACTTCATTAGACTATATTACGTTATAGTGCGATAGGTTTTGTCCTGATTATTCGAAAACAGACTAGCTACAGCATTACATAGGATTTACTAAAATTGGCTCTAATGATGGGTGAAATAATGCATTGATTGTGAGATCTGTTGCCTTCAAATAAAGATTTGCATAATCATTTTATTGGTCCGTGTTTGTGGGAATGTCTCTATACTGGAACTCGAACCCAGAAACGTTGTCTTAAAAGCACCAGGATATTCAGAACTATGTGATTGGTTCATTTTTGATAGACTAAATTCATCCTGAATAGATGTTCTTAATCCCTTTGACATAGAATTAATATTCAGAATACGTAGGACGATTCTTTGGCTACCAATTATCCACATAGTTTATGCTTTATCTTTGTATTTAGTGAGTTAGTACTATACAGTACTTCTCATGAGGGACTTTAAGTACCTGGAGTCGTCTGCATCGTCCGGTAAGAACATGTCATTACAGCTCAGTCTGGTATGCACGGTTGAAAATACAAATATAGTGGAATTTAACGCTTGGAATGACATTTTAATGAAAGTTACGCATACATGCAGCACACATTGCAATAAATGGATGGGAAAATGATCGAAAATCCTCAATGCGACGAACTTATTAGACATTTTAGATGTTCCTAATGAATTCTACCGTTCAGCTTCTATCGGTTCACGTGCAGCGAAAGAGCAAGCTGATGACCTAGTAAACAAATAGGCGGAATCTACAATTAATATTGGAAGCTAACTCTAAACAGTTTCATAATCTAGTAGGCGAAACTGACAGTTGATAGACTGGTAGTTTGAATGCATCACGATACCACTCTTCCGTTTGCTGATATCCAACTGCGTAATGAACTGTCGTTACAAAAATGGCACATACCCGAGTTTTGTTACATAGTACCGCAAAGTAGACACTACTGAAGCATGAGTCTTGATGAGGTGTTTGAAGAACGCAAATAGTACAAGATGCTGAGGTCTTACTCGTATGCACCGTCTATGGGACGATGGAGTTAGGTTTGTTTGTGTAATGATTGCCACATTGGCAGGTCTGAGACATTATACTAGACGCAGGTCACCTCATTCGAGTGCGTCGGATAACCGACATCAGTGCTTAGGGATGTTCTGCGGGGAATTGGTCGTAGTGACAAAGATAATATTCATTCCTTATCTTCGTGTAAATCGTGAACCCTAATATTCATCCGTATCTTCCTATACTGTCTTTCCAAACCACATTTTCAGTTTTTAGCCACCCTAGGTATCATTACTTCAACAGCTGCAATTCAACTTGCAATTTATCTCGTCTCACTGGTGTGACATGGCAATGCGAGCCGTCGTGTATTTATGCCAAGCTCTATGTTGTCGATGAGTGGATACATGATTATCCAAACAAAAATATCAATAAAGTCATTTCATCAATAAGGTGAATAAATCTATGTGCTGCTATGTACTATAACACTTCAGTAACGCTAGTCGTCATGTGTAGTATTAACGTATGGTTTGTATACATCAGTCGAGATTTTAATTTAAGGCATGAAAGCATCTTGCACTTTAAATAATTTTTTTCAGGTTTTGTGTATATTACTAAGTGATGTAACCGGCTGTCATTTGTCCAACTCTTATATTATCATTTACTAACCTTAACACTGGGATTATCTAACCTCAGAGATTGTTCTTCAATTTCAGTATGACAAAATAATCTTACAATGACTAGAATCAAATGAAACAACCAAAATGTACTTTCAGTTCAATGTGATGGAAAGACGATATTTAAATAGATTTAGTCAGAAAACTAACTTCATTAGATTGTTTGCCTTGAAAATCAGTGACAAACTTTAGACTGTTATACAAATAATTACTCCTTATGTATGTGTTACGTTCTAGTTAAGTTAATGAAAACTTAATGGTTCCTATACAATTAAGCGCGTGTTATTATATTAAATCTCGATTGACAACTAGAATTCAATGCTTCTTTAAGTAATCATTCTCTGCATGAACTTACCATTGGTTAAGCTAAATCGAATAACAAATTATTCATTCCGTACCACTGATTAGTTCACTTCATTAAATAATAATGAATGCTTTTGTTTCCTTTCTTGAAGTGATTCACTTACACTTCAAACAATAACTACGATTCATTTCTCTGAAGTTATTTATAGCGTTTTCAGTGTTGGCAATTTTGATTGTGGATGAGTCTTGTATATTGGTGTGTTATTTGTATTAAAGAATTAATACTAACATTAAACTTTCATTGTATCTATATTTTTCATCCGGTATGTTAGTCTGTGCTTTAAAAACATATTCATCTCAGAAAACTGTCGATATCTTTAAATGGTTGAAATGAAATCTTCATTGAAAACTACACTCTAAAATTCAGAATTTACCGATTAAATGAATTGAAAAATGACTGGAAATATTGAATTCATTACATTTACTGAATATTGAAAGTGTTATGGCCGATGTCTGATTAGTGACCAATGTCATTTTTGTCAAATGTTGACATTATGCTGCGATGGGAGGTAGTAAACAATATTCGGTATGACTAAGATACATTGACCAACTAGCCCCATCGCTACTAAACGTACGCCTTACTGGAAAGTACCAGGTAGCAAGAAACCTAGTTCTAGGGTTTCCTATTGACTATCTCCTTAACTTCCTCCCAAAATCAGAGCTATTTACTTTAATATGCAGTCTGTTATCATGCGTATATTCATTTGATAAGCACTAGTCTATGTGCTTCACTCTATGTTTTTTTTACTAAACATATTTAGTCATTATCCTTTGTCATAGTTTCCTCTGATTCTTTTATTATTTTTAAAACAAATTAAGCCTAACTTTCATATCATATTTAGAGGTTCTTTCTTTATCCATTATAATAGTTAATTATGAAGTATTGTTTTGTTATAATCATAGATTTCTCTGCCTCCCCAACCCAATCCCATTATCCTAATACATATTTGTTTCTTTCATTTGTACCACAATTCTTTAAGGGTATATAACACTCATAACAACAATAAATTGTTAAGAAAATCTTGTTTTTTCAAGATTCTTCAGTGTATAATTTTTCTATATCCTGTTCACACTTGTTGTTGATTTTAAAATGTATCCTTTGGGTTAACTATAAAACAAAAATGTAAAAACGAGATGTCCAGTCAATAATCATTTATCCTCCATGTGTGTATACACATGAAACAAAAACAGTCTTAATAACATGCTCTAATGATCAATGAAATGAGTTGACAAACATATTTGTTGTTTTATTATCCTAATTTTCTTTGTTTTGAGTTTTATTTCTTTTTTAAAAGGTGTCTTTTATGATAAAGTGGTTTACTTTTGATCTATATGTTTTACTCATCAGTACATATGATTTTGACATATACAGTAGGATGAAGAATAATGAGATTAGAGAAATTAAACAATAATAGGTAACCAGCCTGGATATTCATAATGAAATTGACACTCATCTAATGTGAGTATGTGTAGTGTATTTTTCTAGTATATGAAATCAAACGATTGACACTGTTTTATTTCGGAACCATTAAAAGATTAACTAATTAATTATAATGAACAAAAAAAGGTGTTCTTTTTTATGAATGTGCTGACGTCGGATCTTGCGTATTGTTCAGAGGGGGAGGGGGTAGAAATGGGGGGAGTAAAATAATGTTGAATTATTTAGTACATGTTTAAATATTTTTTTAGTTGGCAAACGATTTGTGATTATCCTGAAAGGTATCAATGTTCACTAATGTGATTCAGTTTGGCGTTTTTTGTTCATTTAGTGGATGACCATTTCTTTCTGGAGTGTAAATTCTCATTAGTTTTAATACAAAGCCGATGTAATTATCTACAACTAATTGCTGTATGACAATGTAACACAGTCCGATATACAGGATAAAAGAACTTGTGTTAGTCACAGCTTAAAGCCAATCCTATTATGGACAAATGTCAAAAAATACTAAACATAACACAGTAAACATTGAAAATAATTTCAAATTTTTGACGATCATATTTTATCTGAGCTGAATAGTTAAATCCTAAGGTGTTGATTATCTTTCTGGAAAATGTCATCAGTATAAACCGTACCCGAAAGAAGAACAGTAAAGAGATTCCTTTGGGAAATCGTTGGAAATTTTTCGTCGAATTTTTGAGTTTGTAGCGGTAAATAATCCCCAGAATAAGTAGTTACATAAGTTTCAACATTGATGCTGACCATGTTTGTTTTAGCGGTCACTACTAAGTTGAAGGCGCTCGGTCACGCATCACCACCAGATCACGTCACGCCGTACCGAAACAAGCAACTATCTCTAGTTTGCCAGCCTAGACGTTGCTATCGCATTGTCGCTCCATTCACGATCAAATACAACTTCTCTTCCATCCTTCATTGCCTTCTGATTTCTTCTCATTCGTAAGAGTGGGTTCAATCGTTAGAAGTTGCTCTGGCAATAATCCAAACGTAACTTGGTCATATACCGGGTGCAACTTCAAGTTTTTCAGATTTTCTAGAAGATTTGAAATTATAGATACGTTTGGTATAGTTAAGACTTCATATTATTTTCAATATCATCTTGATATATTGTTTGATTTCAGCGATATATGAATGAATGAAGTCATTATCGCTTCGTGTGTCTGTTGTTTAGGAGATTCTGAATCCGGGTAGATATAATTCCGACAAACACCATCCAGTGATACTTACTATGTTTCATGTTTTCTAATACCTTCGGGGCAACACTTTTAACAATAACACAAAAATCCAATAAGTACTTTTATTGTCCTAGGGCCCTCATAGTTTTTAAACACAGGGGAAGTTGTTGGTACCTTCTGATTATGAGACTGACTTATTTTATACTGCTGGATTTGTAACTTCGTTGGAACCAACAACTATATATCCCGTATTTTCGTCTTCGTAAATAACCAGACTTATACACGCGCAACCATCAATTACGCGTGTAATCAAGAAGTCAGAAACAAAGATGCGACAGATATATATTTGAAGCAAGCAAATCTAGCGTCACCAATTGTACAACGCGCCAACCATAATAATAATTTTTTACACTGCAATCAAACTTTCTAGTATAAATATCAATAAAGAATTATGCAGTACAAACATCAGTGTTAGGGGTAACAGTGGCCTCTACAAAGTATTCAATGAATCGTAAAAACAAGTTCTTAAACAATTCCAATAAAATTGTATCCAACCCGTCTTCTGCATCTCTTCATCTCTACAAGTCCAAGCTGTAAATTCCAGTAACAAGTCTATTCACAAAACTGAATTCTTGTTTTCATAGCTCAACTGGTGCTTTCTACCCCAAAAAAATATAACATTTGATGCATAATCTTGTTGAATTATGTTTCTTCTCTATCATTTTCATCCTCTTTATGTACATTGATGACTCCATAGTTTATAGTGAAGTTAATTTTAGTTAAGCGTATATCAAACTGTAAATTACTGGGCATTATCCTATTTTGCGATCTCGTTAGTAATGATTTACCCTGATAATGACCATCATCAATTGACATTAGTATTAGGTATCTTATTCATACTCGCTTTGGTGTAGATATTTTTTCACTGAAATTGATCATTAATGAGTTTATCATTGGTATTACCAAGAGAAAAGGTTTCCTGATAAAAAGTTGTAGCTATCGTGTAACATTCAGTTACGGTAATGTTAGTCTAACCTGTAAGTATGTCGCATGCCATGCAGCACCTTAAAAGTAGCTTGTAGAAAAAAAAGGGGAAATTAACTGATCACTCAGTAAGTACACCCGAAGCATTTATATTAAATAATGAGAATAATGATACAAACGCAAAACAAAGACGACCCAGTAACGAAACTGAAAGTTAACAGAGCAAGTTTCCAAGTGCATTGCAACTACATCACATTAATAACTAGCTCCGATATGTACGCGACTAGATACAGTTCCTATGGTTGATTTAGACTATAAAATTTTCGTTATTTTCTTGAAATGTTACTTTTCTGTCAAGTTACATATGAAAAAAAGAAAGCGTACCTAGCGAAAATAGGATTATGGACTTAAAGGTTAGGTGTTTAGTAAGCAGTAATTCATGCTGTTAATGTGGTAATATATAAATGTATTGTACCTCAGTTATACGTGACATTTAGCGAATGTTTATTATTTAACCGCTTACAAAGTATAACAGTTGATAAGACAGTCTTTTCATTGTGGAGTTTAATCTGTTCGCTTTAAGAACTAGTAATTCGAATTGACTGACTTATATACACTCTAAAACAACTTTCAAAGTTCTTTTTAGTAATAACTAAATATACTTTTATTAGTAGTATGTTATTAATTTTGATGGTTATAAATTATGATTGCAAATTAACAGTAAAAAGGTTGCGATGGTGATTACAGTAACGAGTTTGGACATATCAAACTATTTCATTGTGGAGATTAATTTTAATTTGCAGTTTGCATTAGTCGAAAGTTATGTAATATTAATCGGCCATTGTTTTACTAAAGAATATACATGGATATGTTTCTGCTACGTGGTGTTCTCTGGTTTACAATTGCATCTAAGATTGCATCAGAGATTAATCTATGACTAATATGAACAGAAAACTATCTGATATGATTTTCAGATTGTACACAATATTAAATTAAGGTTATCCGAAACGTTTTAAATATTCTTTACGTGTGTAGTCCTCGTCCCCCCTCCCTTGGCATTTCTGGTCATTTTCCCGTTTATTTAGTTTGCTTGTTCTGCCTACCAGTGTCGTTCTCATCAAACAATTCATTTCACGCCACAACTTTCACGTTTTTTGTCTGCTATATTGATCTGCTTTACTGAAAACATGTTGGTGGGTATCAGTTGCAGACTAATCAATCTGCATGAAAAAAAAACACCTAAATTGTCAATGTTCATCTATCAAATGGACAAAAGAATGAACGACACGCTTAGTGAAATTAGGGAATGTTGTGAGTAGTCTCAAAACATTTTTGTTACACCGGATAAGTAATTCATGCAGTTGATCAGGTGCTCTTCGAAATATGAGCAGTCATCATTCAAATTCAATAAGCTGATAAATTTAGAAGACTGAAAGTTTCCCTGTAGTATTTTATCGACCATCAATCATTTGGGAATTATGTTTAGTGTATTTTTATAAGGTGAACAATGACCCAATTAGCAAAGTCACTTGAAAATTTGTAAACCCTTTGATAAAACTGTGAAACCTAATCAACTTAGGTATCGAATGTAATATGTAACATATGTTCAAATACTGCCTGTGTCTGTGCATTTTGTTGACTGACATAATAATAACCGCTTTATTCAATACCGTAACTATCATTTAATTAGTTAGAATATATTTTTAAAAACTGCGTTTTTTTTCAATAGTGATTATCTGATACCCATTGTCAACAAACGTTCCCTGATTAGTTGCACTTCTATAGCTTCTATTCCTTAATGCATGCTATTTAATACATGAATTTCAGTAACAGATATCGCGATATTTCACTTGAATTTAACAATTATTACTATTTTTAGAAGTTACTAACGCTTTATAAAACCTATTGACTACCCTAGGCGGTTAACGTACATAATTATTCAGTTCGAAAAATTAGAAGAGAAATAGTTTCTTGTAATAGTGGCCACGTTAGTAAATAAATGGTTCAGAAGTTTCAACATGACACCTTGATGATAAATAGATTAAAAAAACTCAGTGTAACTACACCATTACATGAATTCATGAAATCACTGACCAACTGTCTGATTAGGATTGAGGTATACAGACTGTTCAGAGGAAAACGTGCACAATATAGCTGGAAAATTTGTACATATAATTCAAATTTATTATTATTGATTTGGTTTATCTAATATGTGATTGGTGTCGGGATGGGTTTGTAGAAGTTATGATGAGGCTTCCAGATACTCCAATCGAACAATAGCCTGAACCCACTACCCGCGGATTGGATTAATTATAATGAGAATTTTAGTCTTACGCAACTCTATAAATGCCAGCATTAAATAATATGTTTGCTATAGTTCAGTGAATGAATTCACAAAACGTTGAAAATCCGAATTTCAATTTATTGGAATATTATAAATACATTACTGAATTCTAGAAACTGCTAATCCGATGTTCAGTTTATTTATCAAGTCTAACCTTGGTTGTCATGTCTTTTCCATCGTTAATTTTCGATACTTATTGAAATTAACATTCAACAATCTCCACAGCAACCAATTACAATCAATATCAGCACACTAGTGACTAACTTCTCGTAGTAATTCCCGGAATTCCTGGTGAAAAGACATGACTAGTGGGATTCAACAGTGTCGGGTGTGAAGCAGTTACCCGCTGTTGGAAATGAAGGACCTAGTTTTAAGCATCAACTATAAGGAGCCGGCTTAGTAACCTATTAGTAAATCAATTGCAGGGGGGTCAGAAGGTCCTGTGTCCGATCCCTGATGGGGTCGAGGAGGCGCACGGCTGAAGCTTCATATCAATTTTGTGTTATTGTTTGATACGACAGGTAATAAGTATGGTTTCAATATGAAAATGAAATCTTGACCGTTGCAAGTACATCTACCTGACGAATCTGAAGAGAATAAAGCACGAGTACTGGGTTCTACTGTTAGCCATATACCAGATATACAAGCTACTATTATTACAATTAACTTTAATTTTTAACTAGTTTATAAATGTGATCATAATCATACCAATGACAATTAGAACAACGGTGAAATCCATAGGTGACACGTTAAGAAAATGAACTTTCATTCCATTTCTATGTACAAATCTTGTCTTGATATAACAGGTGTAGCATAAAATAATATAGTTCACATAAAAAATCCTGTATAAGTTAGTTCATTTTTTCTGTATTAAGATAAACTAAATTTCTGTCTCACCATAAATACATACAAGATTATCACTTCACATTGAATCCTTAAATAGGCTTATAATCTTAATCGTAACTATAGTCCTATAAAATATTAGTTACTAAATGGATCACAATGAATAAAGAATAAACACTGTTGTCAATTCATACGTTAAGAGGATTGAGGGAAAATATAATTATTGATAAACCGACATACATACATCACATATAGATACAAATATTTATAATACTAATGATGAATACTCAATAGATTCATTTTTGATCACTAAGATAAATAATGATCATCATGCCTTTCTAGGTCATATCATCATCATTAACACACAAAAATAACCTGCTGTGTTTAGTTAAATAGTAGTGTCAGTATCATCAAATGTTAGTGATAATAATAATAATAATAATAATAATAATAATAATAATAATAATAATAATAATAATAATAATAATGCTGAATATTATCGATACATTGAATGTGTATTTTCTAACACAAAACTGTAAATGAATCTTATTTAATTTTGTTGAACATTAATGAAAACTATTCATAGTATATTGAATTCCATTATTATTACTACTATTTACATTAGTTAGACTGTTAACCAAGAAGTAATAGGTAGCTGTTTCTTTTGGGTATAGGGTGAGCTCATCCTTAGATCTAAACAGAGAACATTTGATCTTTAAACCATTTCTTCTTTGTTAAAATGAGGTTGTATCTTCCAGTTGATTTGTAATAGATTGAAACTGGTCAGTCTCTATTGCAATATGTGCATCTTAAGCAAATTGCCAGGATGTAGCAATAGTACACAAGTAATGTTTACGCTGGATTGTGATTGGCAAGCGGAATCCAGGACACGCGTTTCATCCCATTTGGGACTAGTCGACTGGATGTACCTGCATCCCATTGCTGATATTCACATGGGATTCGAACTCAGTCCGTTTCGTGCCGAACGCAACCGCGTTCACCACTAGGCTGCTGTGTCCAAACGGTCACACTTGTGCAACGAGTATATATGTAATTAGAATAAGCTTGTATCTTCCCGTTGATTTGAAATGGACTGAAACTGGTCAGCCTCTGTTACGGTTGCGTTTGACACGAAACGGACTGAGTTCGAATCCCATGTGAATATCAGCAATGGGATGCATGTACATCCAGTCGACTAGTCCCAAATGGGACGAAACGCGTGTCCTGGATTCCGTTTTACCAACCACAACCCAACTCAAGCAACACTTGTGAACTATCGCTATACCGAGGCAATTTGCTCAGGATTCATATATGGCAACAGAGACTGACCAGTTTCAGTCCATGACAAATCGACGGGAAGATCCAAATAAGTTTTAATTATTTAAACCGTTTAGTCAGCATTCAATAATTAATTCGTAGTGATGTGAGAGTTTCATTCAATATCATTAATGCATACGTACCTTTTTTGCGACATGTAGACCAGTGGATACTTATTCAGCAATCTGCAGGTTAAGCACTCTCTATGAAGTCTGAATACCCTAGGTTCAATTTGCAGGTAATAAAATTTCCCAAGATTTTATGAACCGTTTACTAGAAAAAAGAACCGTGAAGTCGGTGAACTACCTGTAAGTCCATAGATATAGATTTCTCGTCAGGTCATCCCTTACAATTTTATTTCGCATAGTATGTGCACAGGGTATTGTAAAATCATATTTACTTCTTTTTAAATGCCGGAATCATAATGTACTCGTGTTTCGTCCTGCTCTAAGGTAAACATATAGGGAATGATGTGAACAATTTGGAAAGTAAGTGTCGTATAGAAAAACACTTACTGGTATCAAAAATTTCAAGTCTTTTTAGCCTTCTAAAATTCAGGCAACACGGCTGAATCTTTTCAGTCAAGTCCATGAGCTAAAACGGGGAACGACATGATAAATCATAAGACTAATGTTGAATATTTGACAATGAACGTGTTATGTGTGAATAAACCACCTTATTTTCTAAGCAATCAAGCTAATCGATAACTTAAAACAAAACAACCGTGCTACAGTCTAGCCCTTTGGGCCATGATGACAACTGTGTTATTAAAATCCTGAAAAATTTGTCTGAAGCACTAGTTACCTAATTGTATACCCAATAACCTTACGTGTGCACTATGTGTAATTTAGATATTCGGCATGTTACCAAACCACTTTGGTGTCATATCTAAGATTCTGAACTCTAGTGCAAAGGATTCCAGTCGTATTTAGGTTACTTGACCGATGCAAATAACCGAAACTATGTTGTAGTCAGAAGGAAATTATTCAACAAAGGTCTGGGCAAGCCTTGATCCAAGTCATTAGCTTAGTATCTCATTGTGTTGTCAAGGCTCCGATACCAACAGTAGGAACAATAATACAATTTGAGTATGTTGTGTGATCTACCTAGCAAGCCTTGATTATCCGGCACGTTTCCAAATCTTTCAAGCACAGTTAGAATTCACACAAACTAGAATTCGGACACTTGATTTTGTTCGTTCAAATAGGTTAGTAACTTTAGGGATAACTAAAATTTGGTAATTTAGACCACAGCGCTTCAACTGTACGCAGTGGCTTTGATAATTTTGGTTATTCGGAATGTTGCCAAGTTATTCTAATAAATATGGCTGAAGGCGTATAAAACTATATTCAGGTGAATCCTAACATTTTCCACTCACTGAGATCATGTCAGATACGAAATCGCGATAGTGTTTAAATAGGATTGTATTTTGATGACGCGGCGGTATTTTGGTTGCCCAAAGGCTTTACGTGGCTTTAGATATACGGTATTTTTCAGAGTAATTTAAATATAGTTAAAATTCGCTCGAGCACGAATCCAGACACTTGATTTAATGCGTCCGAATGGCATAGCAACATACTGATAAACAAAGCTCCATTACTTTTATATAATCAGACATGAGACTTTCAGGTGTGTGAATATCTAAATTATAGCTCAAGTGAATTTAAGTTGTAAATGAATTACCAGGGGGATATATAGTATATGTAAACGTCTATCAGGAAGAACGTTGAAACGCATATGGAAGCTAGATGATCATCTTTCCATTTTGTCGGATTTTAATTGCAATTCACATCATTAATATTACTATCGCATATTAATCGTCTGCGAACAAATAGATAGCACATTACCATTATTACCTTCAGACTATTATTAAATCTTCCAGTAATTTGAATTTTTGACGTTGATCAGTGTATGATCTAATCATTCTTCCTGAATAGACATCTCTATTTTGTGTGGTCATTCTTTTCCTCTCAATCCTATAGTTATGATTATTGCAAAAATATTCAATTCACTTATTCGCATAATTAGTACAAAACTAATGTTCGTTGTATGTTTTCAGAAAATTTTCAGTTATACGCCGATGCATATTACTTATAACAAGTGGAATTCAGTAGTTCAATTCTTGCATTCACTAAAACCAGATAAAACAAGACGAATAGTCTTGAGAGCACTCTAAAGAGAATATTATAACTGAAATACAATGGTTTGAGCGCAATCAGAATGCATAAACATAGTACATTTTACTTAATCTTAAATTATTCACTTAGGCATGTTACTCGTTAGTTGACCCACGTATTCCAGTGGAAGAAGTATTGGAAGGCAAGATGCATTGAGCAGATGTTCCACTCTAATATGCAGCCACCCAGTAGTGTACATCCACAGCCCTACCAGGGATCAAATACCATACACTGAGAACACTAAGTTGGCAATTTAGCCGTACGTAAAATAAGCCACAGTAAAAAAATTTTAAAATACTGAAAGGTATTTCGTAACAAGAAATGAATCAATTAAAAAAGAATTCAAAAGATGTCTGATTTAATTTTCTCCTCATGATTATTTCCCCCCCCCCAGTGTTTTCTCTGTTGACTTTGCTGAGAATCTATACTTTACTAAACCCCAGATACATTATTAGTAGGGATGATCATTGTTAAGATGAGCTTTTTGAAATTCAGGAACAAAGGATTTGTAATGTAGCGTTTACCAAATTCAGCAGTTAGGAAGAAATACATCAATCAGAATAAACATAAATAACCATGAATCACGAATGTGCATCATCGATGGTCTGGAAATATAATGACGGCTGCGAGAAGTTAATCCTTGGAGTGCAACCTCATACAAGGTCTTACACACGTGCCACTGTCAAGCTATAAATTAGATGGTATAAAGGTTCTGTAGCAAAATATTTCTAAACAGTGAGAAACCATTTTCATACTGTTTTCAAGAAAATGAAGTGGTTGTAAATAAATAATAACTGAAAACTAGAAAGCATTTAATAACGATTCCCTCTAAAATTAAAATGAGATTACAGTGTAACTGGGGACACATCCTCCAAAATTCTGAGGTAACATCCAATGACTTGCATATATAGCTTGCCGATCCCCAAAGTTCCCTGATTACAATCTACCACAATCGCCGGATAACTGACTCATTCTCGATATAGGTAAACTCCGCGAGTGATGTCTTCTCATAAGAGCTCCTGTATAAAAATGAAACAACTAATCAATATTCTCACATTTTAGAATAAATTTGTAGCAGCAGGAATTAATTAAAATAAGTAGCATTTAGAATTCCGTCACTGATCTTGATCATGGTTGTTTTAGTGGACACACATCATGGTCAAACATCACGATACAATACGAAATGGAAAAGAAATTCTTATCTACACAACCAACAGAGACATTCCAAATCCACTTACATTCTATATACAATTATGTATATCTACTTCCTAATTCACCTCTGTCTTCGATATTATTATTACTAGAGAAACTCAGTTTGTATGAAGGGTATTCTTCATACTTCTCAGCTGATGCTAGTTTATGACGAAAGGACGATTTATACAAAATATTGTATTTTCTGTGATAATGAACAAAATTGTACTTGCTACATTTAAACTCACTGTATCATGTCAACAATGGATGAGACAACTGTATCAAATCGGAATAGATAGATAGACGATGGATTGATGGATGGATGGATGGATACATTGGGATGTTGAGCCATTGAATAAACAATGATATAGTGAGAAAAGTATTGGATAATATTGACTAAAAGTTATGTGTTGATGAAAATGAAGAGTGTGTACATTTGATGAATGGGGTTTCGTATGTGAAGTATTAAACTGGGTCAAACCACCTGTCTTATGTGTTCCAATTGTGTTTCAACGGCTTGTCAGTTATGTAACAAGTGTTAACTACGAATTGGGAGATTCTCCTCAAATATTTCTAAATCGTTTTATAAATGGAGTTTGTTACATTTGACTGTTTAATTGGTATTCATTTGTTGGTGTATATTGGTCAAATAATATGTATATGATTGAGAACGGGTAACTAGTATTTCATATCTATTGTATGATTCTGAATTTCATAGACAAAAGCGCATACAATTAAAAGCCTTTCAGAATTTTCAACCTTATGTCACATTATCGTATTAAGTAATGTTTAACTGTTGATAAATAGGATGATGTTGACGACATTCCATTTGTTATGTGATAGATGCATATGGTGTTCACTTTATTAGTAATACATCATATAGACTTTTTGTAAAATTAAAAATCCATCTTGATCATATTATGATTATACATTATTAACCTCCTACTTTTAAAATACGTGCACACAAAGCACATAGGGAATAGTATATTTGGTATAAATGTTTACACCTTACCTCTCTCCCTTTTAAGTGGGTTTGACAAGGGAGGTAGGAGATTTGGCACAGAAAGATTGATCACATGGTTATCACATACAACGTAAAGGTATTTATGCCATAATGATCATATTAACTGAGACTCGATATGAAATAGGGACGTTTAATGTATGGTATAAAATGTTTGTTATGATGACTTAGGAATGGGAAGGAGGTGGGGGCGGAGAGGGGCGAAATAAATCGATTCTGTAAAAAAATGAACAAGCGAATTGACTTTATGAATTGAATGTGATATCAAGAATGAGTCACTCATAATGATAATTCCGTGATGCAAATTTGACAAGGAAATATGATTTCACTAAGTTATGTTTTCAAGCTATTTAGAAAAGATTATTAACATCCAATAGTATGTATTTCTGCTGTGAAGATGGAATACGTCAATACAAGATATCGCGGTAAATGGTCCCCAAAGTAAATAATTGTGCAAACTGTTGCCATTGTTGCTGACCACGTTTGTTTTGGTCGGCACTGTTAGCTAAAGGAGTTCGGTCAACCACTACCAACAGATGACAGCACGACGGATTATGCAAATCAATAGCATTCTTAAATTGCAAACATGGGCGTTCCAATTCTGTTTACGTTCTACTTACAGCCAAATATATCTTTCCCTCTAATCATCATGGTTCCATGCTTTCTGCATTATCATCACGGATAGGCTCAGTTGTTGGAAGCTACTCTGGATAAATTGAAAGCATAACTAGGTCGTATAAGGAGTACGCTTTACATGCTTACGTTGCAGAACTTGATTGATTTATGTGGGATGAAAACATGAATTAAAATGCATGTTGGGTATTTCAGTGCATGGAATCTACATCTAGCTTTAAAAAAGAAATTTTAGACAATCAATAAGCATTTCCATCATTCAGACTTCTTTCTAAAACCTTAAACGTCATACGGAAAAACAATCATCTGTATATTGAATCCTTCAGACTTTTTGCATATTTTAATGAGAATACGCAACCTAGTTGACTTTATGATTGAGCGTTCATAAGGAGACATAGAGATCCTGGGATCGGATTCGTCGGTGGCGTTAAGTGAGGGGTGCACTCCCGATTAGTGATTCAATCATGTCAGAACGCCACCTAATAGGATTCAAAGTGATTGTAGCGGTAAATAATCCCCAAAATAAATAGTTACATAGGTCCTCGACATTGATTCTAACCATGTTTGTTTTAGCGGACACTACTAGTTGAAGGCGCCCGGTCACGCATCACTACCAGATCACGTCACGCCGCATCGTGGAAAGCATCTCTCTCTCTAGTTTTCCAGCCTAGACGTTGCTATTTCATTGCCGCTCTATTCACAATCAAATATAACTTCCTTTCCATCCTTTATTGCCTTCTGATTTATTCTCATTCGTAAGAGTGGGTTCAAACGTTAGAAGTTGCCCTGGTAATACCGCAAACGTAACTTAGTCATATATCGGGTGCACTTCATGATATTTTAGTCACCGACATAGGAATATCCAACCAGTCATTTTAACATAGTCGAAACAAACAGTAACATTTTAAAGCTGCTTATTTCTCGTCATTTTAAGTTTTCTCATCAGCGTTAATAACCCTAGATTATCCTTAACGTCACCAGCATACACAAATTTTGTCACACTTTTTATTTTCAGCAATTTTTCCATTTATTTAACCGGTGGGTGTTGATATTCTTCACTAAAAGTTTCATTTCAAACCTGAACCTGCATTGGACATATTTTCATAGGAGATAGATATGAACAACTAACAGCTACTTCAAATGAAATCTTTAATGTAAATCACACTCTAATCATATAGCAAAGAAAATAAGACTGTAAATGTTGAATATTGCACAAACAACTCTGATAAAGATGTGTAAAACTTCGACCCATTTAAGGAAATAAACTGTTTGACCTATTGTGTTTTAGAAAATTGACAGATCAAAACAACTTAATGACTAAAAGACCGTAGACATAAATGGATAAGTTTTAGTCCTGTCACTAACTGTATATATTAAATGATTTACTTTTAGGTTGTTTTATCGAAACTGAGCATTAATCATATTGTATGAATCACTTATATGTCCAGAGCAAATAGAAATTAAGGCGAAACTCACAAAGATATAAAATGTTGGCTTCCAGTTATTAGTGTTTTCTACCTTGAAGCTTAGATTCTGATATCCCAAATCGAATAAGGTTAGATAGCCACTGAGAACAACGAAGCTAACTACAACCGTTTCGTCCTAGTATGAGACTCATCAACGGTGCACATCCACATCACTTCTCACGTCTCACATTGGACAATTAACTGTAAGACCATCGAACTAACACTAAATGGTTAGTATTTTTAACTTTAAACAGTTATCGATATGATGCACCATCTCATTCATTACCGTCAGTAGGCAACTGCTGTACGCCTTATATAACTAGGTTGCATAGCTCACGGTTTCCCAATAGAGCTGCAGTAATTACCTCTAGAAATAAGTCACTAGTCAACTCATCTTAATTATATCCAGGTGTTGTGGAAACTGTCAATTAGTAGTGACCAATAAATAATATTTGGGATTACCATAAGTCTGCAGCCTCCACCCTCTGTGGCGTCTGACTTAAAATCTGATGGTTTTCAAGAGAGTATGATAGTAATTAGTTCCGGAAGTTTAGTCATTCTTCCTGACTTATCCTTTTCAACATAACTGTGTGGTAGCAGAGTTCCAGATTGTCCCCTGAACATATACTAACTATTACATTGTGCATTCCTTTGTGTATTCATGATACGCCTACTCACTAGAACTCTAGAAATTACCTCAAGAAGTTAGTTACTAGTGGGCTGATATTAATTGTAATTGAGTGTTGTGACCAGTGGAGTTCCACCGTGTCGGATGTAAGGCAATTACCCACTTACAACAATGGATGAAGTCGCGAAAACGTATCACGAATCGGCTGAATTAGAAATATTAATCATTGGGCAGCAACTCAGTGGTTTAATGATTAAGCGTTCGCCCTAGGGCCAGAGAGTTCCGGGTTCTATCCGTGATGGGTTTTCTGGGTGCACATTGCTGAAGAATCCCACACTAGGACGAAATGGCTATCCAGTGTTTCATGTTGATCAATGGTTGTCTAATTCAGATCAATTCGTGATACGAAATTAAAGAACTTTACAGAATGACTATTTTTACGCCTCTTCCCCTCATTCTTCGCGTAAGTTATACGCATTTAAACCACATATCCATTTGTCAAAATAAGGTTAATGTTCATGTTTTCCTTATTAATGATTTATTTATTTAGTTTAAAGGTTAAATAAACAATTATTCATTTTTGTATGATGCAATTCTAATGATCCCTTTTTGATAATCAATAAATAAAAATATTACTAATTGATTACATGATTAATTGTACGAGTGACTTGTTTTATAATTATTGTTTATAACAAATAAGTTCAACCAATTCACTCCTATCATCCTCCTCCCCCCTCTCCATAATAACAGATAGGTTAATGAGTAGCTAAACTTATCGGTCAATTTATAACACGTGATTAGATATCACCTATTCTTGTATGTATGCATAAAATCGATAAAGGATTTTTCCACGCTCTTTTTTTATCGTTTAATGAGTGTGAAAACACCCTAGATACAACTAAGGTTTGTGTGGTATCTATCTAGAGTACTATAAATAATTAACCTTTAAATGATAAGAACATAAATAACACTGTATGTTGTAAAACATATCTTTAGTCGTATACATAATGCATATAGATTCGTAGCGTCTACATTGGTTATATAATGGAGCAGTTTTCACTGTGTCGACTTGAGGTCTGGTGGTGATGTTGATCAAGTTCCTTTGTCTACATGTACTTAATATACTTGGTCAACATCAGTATCTATTACTGACAATTTATTTTACAAATTTATTTACCTTTACAAATTCGACACAAAAATGAGAGTATTCAACCAAACTCGATTTTGATTACTAAAGTTCTACCCCTTTTGTGACCTTCTCCATGCCAACGTACTCACCTCCACTCCAGTTGATACTTTCAAATGGAGGTTAGATAACTACATACTTATTCCTGAATTCCTATATTTTAATCGGAATAATGGCTAGCTTCGTCGAATAACAAGAAAAGCTGTTGTCACACATATTATCCCTATCCATTTTACGGTATTTTGACCCATTATCATTGTTCTCAACTTGTCTAATCTTATCTTTATTTCTCTGTTCACTGGGTTTACTTATATATTCATTCTTTCTTATTATTCGTTCTTTTTTTGTTTCCTTCATCTGTTTTCTCACATATTCCCTCTGTTTATCCAATTAGTTAATTTCTTCGTATCTTGATCCCTTTGCATCTTCATTACGATATATTCTAATTTTACAATTATTCATTTGCAACTGGTGTTACTACATGCACAACCAAGTCTTATGTAGTCTCTGTCGATAGCACTTTTATTGACTATCCGTCCCTCTGTAACTAATTGTTTTGGGATTTATTTCATGGTTCAGACGTAAATATTGATTTTACTAATCGGTTTATCAGAAATCCATAAAAAAAGTCAGTACTGATATTAAGAGATTTTGTTTAATGCAACAAATCAATTTTGAGGATGGATTGATTAAGATAGCTTGAATCTTTGGCATAGTCTTGGAAAAAGTTTACCTTGAAATAGTCCACTTACTTACAGAGGCAGAATGCCAGTACCAATGCAAAAATACCTCTTAGCCCTAACAATAATTATGTCAATGTTCATAATGACTTAACTCATTATTACAGTTGAAAAGATGTTAATTAATTTGTTGACCTTGAGTCCTTCAAGCCTAATAACAAGCACATTTATGATAAACTGGTCTAATTTTAATATAGAGATATTCTACTTTAGATAATGTATGAAACGATTTTCTAATATTTGACAATAGACATCAAATTAAGTTAATAAACCAATGAAAATCAATGAGCAATGGGTATCTACTTCATCGACTGTAGTACGCTCCGACTGTACATATTCGTGTTTCCTCAAGGAATTGAACACAATATGTTTACTCACAGATAATTCTCATGGGCAATTGCCAGAATCTGTTTATTTATGTGTCTATCGAATGATTGAGAACTGACTTTCTATCTTCGATAGTACTCCATTTGTGATCTGGTCCCTCTTATTGTTCTTCAAGTTTTGTTAGTTGCACGATAGACGTAGTGACATAAACCTTTGTATTTAGGTCCAGATTCTATAAAATCTGACAAAAGTTAGATCACAATTGTCCAGGGTACTGAATGGTATTAAGCGATCTTGAACAGTAACCATTTGTGGTGAGATAAACTAACAGTTTTCTCAACATATATATATATATATATATATATATATATTGCGACTGACCTCTTTAGGACTAAGATATTTTTACTGATTTTAATGTTGATACTATCTAATGTCAAGTGAAACTGGGTGATGTGATTACGAATCTTCGAGGTAGCTTCAGTGTCGTTAATAGTTCAGATATGGCTTGATGACGACTGTCAGTTATTCAGTTATTCAAGGAGGATAACCTATCACTTACCTCTATCCAAGTACTCAATTCCATCTAACAAAAAAAGATTACTTAACACTATATTACTTGAATTAATTAGTTCCATTTTTACATAATCATTATCAAGTGAAAACCATGATCAGCTTATAAACAATTTAATAAAATTCTTGACCTTAATTTTCGAAAAGGTCGCTATGACGAATATGGAGTCCATGCAACTGTTATTTTGTAGGTGTCAAAGAGAGAGCATTACACAATGACACACAATATGACCACTGTCATTGTACACTTTAATTTAATTCATAATTAGTTCCATTTTGTTCAAGAGATAATTATGGAATTTCAGTTAGAATGTATTTCCTATACTCTTCTTTGTTATCACCAATACGTTGAATATGACGTCATTCAAAAAGTTGAAGTGTGTGAAGATCATGTGAAATTAATAGTCTATCCGATACCATGACAACAAACAGTGCGCATAATACATGCATAAATGCTTTCTAATACTAATTATTGTGCATATTAATATACACTTGATCTACCCCTCCCCCCTATCTTCCCACGCTCAACTATACATGCTAAGATTGAAAACTATCTCGGCAGGTTAGTTGTTATATTTATTCATAATTATATCATACTGTTCTAGGGTGATAATGGTGTTGTTTCTGATGTTGATAATAGACTAGATAGTGGGAATGTGAAGTAAAATTCAACTATTGACTAATTCAGGTGAAGCTATTTCAATGTTTTCAATTTTAACTGTCTTATATCCAGTACTTCAAAATTTCTCTGTTCGTTCAGTGAATGATTGAGAATAATTTTCGTTAAAGGTTTCAATTTAAGCTAGAAATTTCACTATATTTGTTTTTTCATCTAGCATATCAAGCTGCGCTATAATGGAAATGTTCTTCGTTGATAGTTGTTAATAGCTCTCTAAACAGTTGAAGTATAATGCATAGTAGAAATTAAATTATAATATACTGTACTGACCTACTAAATGAACAGCGAAATGACTAAAACTATAGAGTACGACGCAATTAGTAAACAGTGGGAATGTTATAGATAAAAACCCACATATTACATGGTATTATTGCAAACTGAAAACATTAACTGTATCAACCCTATACATAGATTAGTGTGCCAGATGATACCTGGGATTGATTAAGAAGATGATGGAATGTTCTGTAATTCTAAGTATCTCCAAAGCAATTATTAGATAGCATAGTGATATTGTGCAGTTGATTTCAAGGTCTGTTCGTGTGTGATAATTAACAGGTTCACGTTATCTTCTTGGTATAATTTTATGTGTATTCGATACTGATAGTTTTGTTACAGAAAGGAATTCCCTGCACTAATTGAACAACACTTCTACAAATGTTTGCTTAAGATGCTTACAAATTGTAATTAGTTAGTAAATATTTTAAATGGTTAGCATTTACCATCCACCTTCAGTAATTAATTCTTCCTACCTTTTCAGCTGCTACAGCAAGTTTTTCCAACTTAACATGAGATAAACTGAATTCTAAATTGTTCATCACTCTTTTTTTAAAAGGTCAAACATATAATAAAACATGTTACCAAGTGCTGTGTTTCTCTTTGAATTCTTCAACATTTAACATCACAGTGGTTTACAAGCCTGTCATAATAACATGTAAGTGTATATACAATTAGTATTCATGTTCATTCATTTCAAAGACAACTATAGATGGAGGATTACTTGCAATATTTGTGCTTTTTGCAAAATAAGTAGCAAGAACATCTCACCAAGTTGATTTAACTGTTTTATAAATGTGATCACCGACATTCCCATATGACAAAATAGAACTGGATAAAAAACGCAGATGGGATAATTACTCATATACATAGTTCTCCAGGAACATTAAATTTATTTGATTAGTGCTTCAGTTATTTCACAACCTACTGACTTGAAATGATATTAGGCATAACTCGAAATAAAGAAAAACTTGTGAGAGTCCTCTCGTTGTTTTCTAAAACGGTATATAAGCTAAATCTAGAGGGTTCGTTTTCTTTCATGAATTATCCTACGAATAGTAGGATACCGTGAAATACCATAAAGAAAGTTCTTCAGTATGGTCGATTCGTCAATAATTCCCATTCACACCAACTCACTTGGTCAAGTGGGAAAGTAAAATGGTTCACGGTTGTCGATTAGGCGATCTCTCTATGCATATATACGGTGTTAAACGCAAAAACTGAACCTAATTTGAAAGATTTTATTTGTTTCTAGCAGCAATTACAATAAACAACTGCCTACGCAAGATACTGAATGTTCGTTGGCAGGAAACCATCAGCAACAGCTTACTATGGGAGAGGACAAATTAACTTCCAGCCGAAGAGGAAATTACGGAAAGACGTTGGAAATGGATAGGACATACATTGCGGAAACCATCAGACTGCATCACGAGACAAGCATTAACATGAAATCCTGTTGGGAAACGGAAAAGAGGAAGGCCAAAGAACACGCTGCGTCGAGAATTGGAAGCAGACATTAAAAGGACGAACAGCAACTGGAAACAATTGGAAAGGATTGCTCAGGACAGAGTTGAATGGAGAATCCTGGTGAGCGGCTTATGCTCCTCAGTGAGGAGTAACGGGCGTAAGTAAGTAAGTAAGTAAATCAATAATGTGAAACATTCAATTAAGGCCATGTTAAAGGAAGCGATCTTATAAACTGCTTTTGTATGCCCAACTCAGACTTTAAATTATAGATAGCTAGAGCTTCTACAATTCTAACGTAGGCCGCTTGGTTTATTTGATTGAATTTTATAGATTATGCCAAATAATGAGTTTACGGCTGAGTACCATGAATCTACCATATTTTGTAGGTGATAACATTGATATAAGTAGTAGTAATAATCATAAATATAAGAAGCATAGTGGGAAAGCATCATAAACTGTCTGTACATAGACAACCATTATAATTCCAGTAGTGAGTTAGTCTTTATACAGGAACAATAACTGTCAGTAGTCAAAGGATGTGTAACCACTTAACAACACTCATTGTGAATTCGTAAGTTGAAGTAAGTAAGTAAGTAAGTAAGTAAGTAAGTAAGTAAGTAAGTAAGTAAGTAAGTAAGTAAGTAAGTAAGTAAGTAAGTAAGTAAGTAAGTAAGTAAGTAAGTAAGTAAGTAAGTAAGTAAGTAAGTAAGTAAGTAAGTAAGTAAGTAAGTAAGTAAGTAAGTAAGTAAGTAAGTAAGTAAGTAAGTAAGTAAGTAAGTAAGTAAGTAAGTAAGTAAGTAAGTAAGTAAGTAAGTAAGTAAGTAAGTAAGTAAGTAAGTAAGTAAGTAAGTAAGTAAGTAAGTAAGTAAGTAAGTAAGTAAGTAAGTAAGTAAGTAAGTAAGTAAGTAAGTAAGTAAGTAAGTAAGTAAGTAAGTAAGTAAGTAAGTAAGTAAGTAAGTAAGTAAGTAAGTAAGTAAGTAAGTAAGTAAGTAAGTAAGTAAGTAAGTAAGTAAGTAAGTAAGTAAGTAAGTAAGTAAGTAAGTAAGTAAGTAAGTAAGTAAGTAAGTAAGTAAGTAAGTAATAATGCAATGATAAGAATCATAATTGTTATTATAAGGATGGTAAACTTGAATAGAGATTGAAATAAGGTATGAGGATACAGAAAAGTGTAGATTCATAGATAAATCAAATAATGTGAAACATTCAATTAAGGCCATGTTAAAGGAAGCGATCTTATAAACTGCTTTTGTATGCCCAACTCAGACTTTAAATTATAGATAGCTAGAGCTTCTACAATTCTAACGTAGGCCGCTTGGTTTATTTGATTGAATTTTATAGATTATGCCAAATAATGAGTTTACGGCTGAGTACCATGAATCTACCATATTTTGTAGGTGATAACATTGATATAAGTAGTAGTAATAATCATAAATATAAGAAGCATAGTGGGAAAGCATCATAAACTGTCTGTACATAGACAACCATTATAATTCCAGTAGTGAGTTAGTCTTTATACAGGAACAATAACTGTCAGTAGTCAAAGGATGTGTAACCACTTAACAACACTCATTGTGAATTCGTAAGTTGACTTAATGTATATCCATATTCTCAAATAATGACAGTTATTATTTTGTAAAAAATCAAGTAGAAAACACTGTGATTATGCAGAGGAGATAGAACACTCATAAATTACACTCCTTTTCAAGAAAATATCTCTTATTCAATTAGTTACATCAAACGGGTCGATTGCGAGAGTCATCTGGGTCACATATTTTTGAAAGGTGTCAAATTTAGCAACATATTTTTAAGATTATAATGAGTGTTGTGGTGGTTCTTGAATTGGCCTGTGTTAGACAACCACTGAAAACCAGTAAGCACTGACTATCTGCTTGTTCTAATATGTGTTCAATTACCTGATGAGGCCATCGATGCTCACTACTGAATAGTCTCATACTATGATGAGATAGCTTTCCAGTAACTCCTTGTTTCTGTGTTAATATATGTTTTCAACAATTAATTTTTGAACATAAATCTTGAAATGTACTTATGTATTGGATATGAAACCGAGTTTTCAACAATTCAGTGGGAATCATCATTTGATGTCGTATGATTTTGCTACTTATCTATCCTTTGAATAAAAGACTGATATTTACTCTGGAATTTAAGAAGGAGAAAATCAACTGAAATGAAGGGACTGTTCGTAAACCTTTTCAGATGAATTTTGAATTACAGATAAACACTGACTAGATGCTCTCGAAACTTATTATATAGCATTTCTAAAATCTAGGTATACCTAAGACTAACATCAGTAGTAGTATTTCATACATTTTTTTTGAATATTCTTAACTTAAAACGAATATGTAGTGCTGAATAAAGTGAGGTTACCAAAATATTGTAATTGCTTACTTACTTACTTACGCCCGTTACTCCTCACTGAGGAGCATAAGCCGCTCACCAGGATTCTCCATTCAACTCTGTCCTGAGCAATCCTTTCCAATTGTTTCCAGTTGCTGTTCGTCCTTTTAATGTCTGCTTCCAATTCTCGACGCAGCGTGTTCTTTGGCCTTCCTCTTTTCCGTTTCCCAACAGGATTTCATGTTAATGCTTGTCTCGTGATGCAGTCTGACAGTTTCCGAAATGTATGTCCTATCCATTTCCAACGTCTTTTCCTAATTTCCTCTTCGGCTGGAAGTTGATTTGTCCTCTCCCATAGTAAGCTGTTGCTGATGGTTTCCTGCCAACGAACATTCAGTATCTTTCGTAGGCAGTTGTTTATAAATACTTGTACGCTTCTGATGATGTTTGCAGTAATTCTCCAAGTTTCAACTCCATACAGCAGGACTGTCTTGACCTTCGAATCGAAGAGTCTGATTTTGAGGTTAGTTTATATTTGTTTTGAGTCCCATATGTTTTTCAACTGTAGGAATGCTGCCCTGGTTTTGCCAATCCTTGACTTTACATTTGCATCGGACCCTCCTTGTTCATCGATGATGCTCCCCAGATATGTGAAAGTATCCACTTCTTCCAGAGTTTCTTCATCATGTTCAATTCGGTTGGTGCTCCCTGTGTTGTATTTGAGAATCTTGCTCTTTTCCTCATGTATATTTAGGCCTACTGATGTTGAAATTGCTGCTACACTGGTTGTCTTCGCTTGCATTTGTTGGTGTGTATGTGTTAAAAGGGCTTGATCATCCGCGTAGTCCAAATCATCGAGTTTCACATATCTCCATGCTAATCTACTGATAATCATAATTATTGTATCTTCACCCTATTGAGTGCACGTGCTTTAAGTTTCACAAACACCCTCCTTCAATTACTAATTGGTTATTTAAAACACTAGGTTGTAAAAAAGTTTTTTACATATAATGTATATATGGTTGTACAACTTGTTAATGAATCCATTGGAAAGAAATCCCTTAGTTGAACAGATTTATTTTTATTAACAGTTAGCACTATCGTAGCCTCTGCAACCATATTGTCAGATGATTGATACTTTAAAAGAAACCTTTGGGAAATATTTATTTGTCATATATTTACGTACTTATGGGTGACAAAGTTGATTCTTAGAAATTTTCGCATTTTTTTCACATCTATGAAGCAAGCCTGTTTAGTTTGAATTTTATGTAAATTTAGAGATCATGTTACTAAGCTTACTCAATAGCCAAGGGTGACATTAAATGAAGATCACAATATTTTGTAGGAATTTTCGTTTAAAGAAGAACGAAAAGATTTACAAAACTTAGGCGCCAAGTGCATTAAAGACATATGAATAGGATATATTTGTAAATAATGTCAGTGGATGAAATTAAAA
>CM068308.1:13486653-13496653 GCA_034768735.1 Schistosoma mekongi
TATTCATCAAATAAAATTATCAACACTTTTAATAATACAATTAAATGTTGTTAAATGTGCTCACATAAAGTGATGAAGGTTTACAAATCATGTTAACAAAAAATCAATACAACTTGATAAAATGACAATTGTATTTCTAGGGATTTCGAATCCCTAACAGTAGACTAATGTAAATTTTAGTTATGCGATCTTATGACACATTAAGAATAGCTAATATATTATGAAGTGTGCATATAATTTGATTTATGCCGCATATAGAGTATTTTAATAAGTTATGATGACATTAATACGTAGGTGCACAGCTATTAGTCACAACTGTTTTCTGGTAAAGTATCATAGTAAACTATGTGTGTATGAGCAAACAGTAAGCTTCTCTTGTTAATTCACCTTCGGCTAAATGCTATAAACTATTGTTAATATGTATGATTCATTCGGACACTTGCAACGTTCTTGCTTGCCACTACTGTTACTATCATTGTTTTGACTTGCTTATTTTTCGTGTATCGTGTTAATTTTCTAGCCGTTTTGTGACAAATGAGCTTACTTATTTCGAACGCAGATTGATTATGTTTAACTGAGTGATTCGGATTCCTGATTATGAAGTTTATTTAGATATTTTGGTTTTATGGACTGACTCTTATCTGGATAATACAGTCTACATGACGATAGGATAAAGATCTGTTAATTAAGCTTAATATCAAATCGAGGTTTAACACAATGTAATTGATAATATATTCGAATAGATCTAGTAACTGGGATTTTCAGAGATATAGGAATTATGATTGGTCAGCGACATTCAGCATTATAATCCATGGTATATTGTTGTGATGTGCACCAACCTAACTAAAATTTGATTGAGTATTTTTCTGTATGATTGCACTAACATTTTATATAAAAGGCTGGGAGCTAGTAAATAGGCGACAGCTATGGTAACTGGTTCCTGATGAACAATAATCAAGGTGAATTCCAATACTTATTTGGTAGTAGTACACGCAGCTGGTTGGATGTGGGTAAAATAAAAGGGATATTTTAAACCATATTACCATTAAACTGTTATCATTCGTTTATTGAACTATACTCCTGCTAATCATTCACCACATTCGTTTTCTTTAGTAGCTGTTTTTACTTGCCTTCCATTTTTATCCCCCCCCCACTTTATCAACAAGTTTATCGATCACCTTGTAAATTGAAGCAATCGAATCATTTAAAATTCAGTGACGCAAGTCAACAACTCCGTTCATCAGACAACGTTTATTATTTCGATGGATAACAATCTTCACCATATGAAGTCATAATATCAGACGTTGAATATGTATTATTTCCTGGCAATTTAGTTCACTTTGTTGGTAAACATAAGAATGGCTATGAACAAGTTGCAAAAGTGAGTGCCAGTAATAAGGTGATGGCACCAGCATTCACATTTACTTCAGGCGTGTTAATTACTCTTAAAGTTGTAGCACATGGAAAGTGATTTTCATTATAACGAATTGGGTCATTATTATAAGTGGTAAAATTTGTTCGTTCATCTTTTTGCCATACTACTGACTTACTAATTGGTTGCTTTATATTCGAAGCACACTGAGCACGATATTTTTGCTAACACTATTATTTCCTATTCAATCGTTTCTAAAGTTTAAACTGATAACTGTACACATAAATATCATGCAGTTCTGATAAGATGCATACGTAAATTCATGACATAATTAGACCTATTCACTTTTACTGGATTACTTCTGTTATTAGAAGTTTAGCATTAATACGTGGTTGAACGCCATTCCAAATATCCTCGATAGATAATAATCATTGTAACCAACCAACATAGAGACTTGAAATCAACCGTCGTAATAAGTTTGTATACTAGTCAGAAAGCTTAAAATTCTAAAGAAGAATTATTTTCTACGCTGCAGTCTAAAAATTATGATGTTAGTCATATTTGATACTAAGTTATTACTAAGTAAATTGTATACTACACATAGATCAACACTAAAATGTAATTCTAAGGAAAGAACGCCAATAGACGAGGAATGATATGATTTCATATGACTTTGTTGGTCCGCATCGACTACATAACAACTGTAAGCCTTATTGAATATAACACAATGTGTAATCCCAAGCATTAGTGATTAAAGACAGAAAAAAAATTGAATTGACATGGGACATCTATTCTCCATATATCTACGATAAATAATAAATAGGAGTGTAATTATCTAGAGTATGAAGACCGATATGATGGAACGTATTACTGTTTGCCTTAGTATTATCTTCGTATCAGGGTTTTATTATTTTATCCAGGTTATAATTATCTTTATTTATTGTGTAATCATCCATGATTATTATGCAATCTAGGGCTGGTATATCGAGGTAATCGTGTAAATACTTGTGGTAACGTTGCAGATTCAATTAATCTACTTATTGTGAGAGATAAAAAAGTGTCTAATTATCTGTTATGTTCTCGACAAAACTAATAACTCCAGAATCGACTTTTGCCGGTCAATATTAACACCAACTTTCTAATCCTCAGCTAACAGAGAAAGAAGTTCAATTTTTCCAGGAAGATATAATTCCTAATTTGATATGACTAGTTGGTCCGAAATAGACAACCACTGACCACCAGAAAGCACTGGACAGCTGTTTCTTCCCAGTATGGGACACCAACAGTGCGCATCCACCACCCTATCATGAATCAAACCCAGGCTCCAGCTACGCGGCGAACGCCTTACGATTGATATCGGTGGATAAGTCTCCCAACCGGCACGGTTGAACTCCACCGGACACGTTTTCTCACTAGAATACCAGGAACTACCTCGAGAAGTTAGTTACAAGTAGGCTGATATTGACTGTCATTGGGTATTGTGGAAAGTGAATAATTTTACACGTAAAGCAAGGTAGAGGGATGAAACAAGCACACAGTTTATTAATAAATGCAGCAAAAATGTCCTTGTAAAAGTTCTGAAGATAGTGTACTTAATCAGAAGTGGACCAATAGAGTATAACTCTCTTAGAAATTATAGTTAACGTCGGCGTGTAAATATTCACTACGAATTTCTACAAATAGATTGAAAAATAATATCCCTAACCATATCAGTTGGCAGTGTAACTGTACAGGCAACTAACATTCAGAGCTGAGGATTTGCTGTGTTCACTAATCGTTGTCTTTAATTGTTTACTGATATCCATAAGGAAACATCATACTAATAATGCAGTGTCGGAAGTGTTTGTTCGGGCTCAGTAACGATTACCAGTTGGTGGGATCAGGTTCATTAACTTAATCATGATTATAAACGTTGACTTCCACAAAGCGCGTTATTTACCAACTCTATGACTGGATAAAGAAAACGAAGGTAAGTATAGCAAAGTCCACATTTCTCAAAAAGTGGATAAATTAACCCAACTATTTCTGCCTACTTATGAGTAGTACAAATAATATCCTAAGTATGGTTCTACAAGGTCGTGGAGTCAGGGGATGATAATGTATCCATCTCCTGATAGGTCAATTTGCGGAAATTAGTGTATCAAAATTTATTGCTACGCAAATTTCGCAGAAAATAACCAGTAGTTGTCGGATTCTTATGCTGTTTCGCCGCTATTCTGTGAGAATAAAAATGCTGATGATGTCTACGTATACCTGTTATTTTCTATAGTGCATCTAATCGATGAACAAACGTTAGTATTCTACATTCATCATCCTTGCTAAATAATTTGCATATCAATAAAAAAATTCGATTGATGATTAGGTGTCGTGGGGATTGATGAATTTGATACGACGAAGTAACCTGGATTAGACAGCAACTGGAAACCGGGAATATATTGATAGTAGAGTGTAGTTAGAAATTTCGACCGTTAGGAGCCAGCTCAATGGTCTAAAGGTTAAACGTATGCCAGGAACCCCTAAGATTCCATGCTTGATCTCTGGTTGGTGTGCACTAGAACGAAACAGCTATCATGGTTTCGAATTGTTATCCAACGCAGAGCAATTCATTACTTCAAATTTTGGCTGAATATGTTGTGTGCAAGCAATAACTTTTATCTCTTAGCCAGATTGATTGTCTCCTGTCCTCTTGTGCAACCTTTGTACCTGTCATCCAATTATATTACTAATTTTGAAACTGAATGTTGTTGTCGAGGTGGTCTTGCGGCGATTGGTCTTAACTGACCGATCGTAACAGGAAGACATACGCAACTTGCTCTATCAGATGTGATAAATGCGCCTAGATGAGGCGGATTCACGAAGTCTTCAGTTCGTTGTAAATAAAGGGTGATTGCAAAATAAGTAGTCTAATCTAGGTGCAACAGACGTACGTTTTACACTTTTACTTCCTGATAGCGTTTTATTTCGTCATTCATAAACAGAAGTTTTAAGGATGTTTGCTTTCTAACAACTATCGTAATGTTGTTTTTTCTTGGTCTATGTCCTATGTATGTTGATATCTTTAGATGTATTATCATTATTAAGTTGGTTTCATTGGAGGGGAACTGACTGAAAAAAAGACATTGACATTGGACTTCTGGTCGCCATAATATAAGAATTATTTCTTAGATGCACAATAAATTTGTAGTTTAAACTCAATAATGAATCTCGGATACAATCAGATGTCGTTGCTCCAAGATTTTAAGTCAAATGAAAGCAAAGGCTGTATCTCCAAATATCAATAAGGTGTAAATAGCCTTAATAGGTTCAGCTGTCAAACCAAAAATAAAGAACAAACAACATCGTTATCATCACACTAGTTAGTTTCTTAAAGACAAACATCTGATTATGAGTATGAATTTCTCTTTCAAGTTCGGTTGGGGGAGGGACCATATGCAGTAACAAGATAATCAATCCACCATAACTACGACTTGCTGAGTTATTCATGAGGAAGGAATATGATCTCGTTGTTTGACGAAATATGTGAAAAAGGAATACTCACCGTTTATTGGTTTCAAGAGCTGGAGCATATATCGTAATTGAATTTGTGTATGCAACTAATATGAAGAGAATAATCACACAGGGTGCCTTTAGTATGTATTGTCGGGAGTTTAAGTAATCGAAACTCTCAGGTCCGTTTACATGTCACCACTCATTTTGCTTAATAGGCAGATTCGAAACATCTGCAGCCCATATTGTTGAACTTAGAGGCAAACAAATTCAAAATGATTTGTTTTGAGAAAATAACTTTAATGTAGCAAAATCGTAAATTACAATATCCAATTAGCTAATTCATACATTCGACACAGTTAATAAATTTTGCTAACTTCAATTAACATTTCTTCAAAGTATGAGGGTGAGTGGTGGTAAACTCAGTTATGGGCTAGACTTCTATGCAGAGAAAATCAGCCAAAAATCATGGCCAATTTAGTGAGAATAAAGGCGGTACAAAGTTTTAAACTTTATTCTGCCCCTCTCCCTATCATCCTCTTTGTAGAATCCATGTCAACTCAAAGTTCTACATTTTCACATATTCACCTCATCTAAACAGGTATAGACATGGATAAGAGCTAATAACGAAGTCACTATTATTACTAATAAAAATAATAATAAATCACAGAGAACAAAGTGGAGAAAAGCAATCATCTAATAAAGAAAATTGAACTTTTCAAGTTGAACATTACTGTAAATTATTGATCAATGTTTCAATTGATAAGTTGAAACACAAAAATATAAAATCACACTCTAAAAAAAGGTATATGTATACATTGAATGTAATATGAATAGTTTATATGGAGAATTCAAGATATCTGTTGAAAATTAACAATGTAAACATTTATAAAAGAGCTGAGTAAACAAGTAAATCAGTAATATCACATAAATAATAAAAACAAACTTCGTTGTGAATACAAAATAAAGAAAACTGCTGAAAGTTGTAAAAAAATATGCATGTAAACTCATTTACAAGGAAGTATAGATTAGTATATACTTGGCTCCGGACTACACAACACTAAATGAATGAAGGCTAGTATAATATATTACTACGTAAACTATCGAAGTAGATAGAGTATAGGATTCATACCTGTGGCTTAGTAGTTGAAAGTCAAACAAACACTTATAGCTACTCAGTAAGCTATAACACTCCTCAAGAAAGAAGATATAGAATCACGATAAATAGTTAGTATGGGGTGGTATATAAAAGTAAGAAGACGAAGAAGAGAAATTGGAATGACAGCATTATTAAGTAATATGAATGAAATATAGTAATTGTATAATACAGAATGACTGAAATTATACAGAAGGCAGGGAGAAAAGGACACTTCTGAATATGAATGTTGGCACATATAGATGTACGATGAATGTTATGAATTTGACAAATCATATATATCAGTTTGTAATATGTATCCGATTCACTACTGACGAATAAGATTGATTTTGTAAAATTCTATGCGTTATTCCAATTGGTCGAAGATGATATATTAAATATTCTAAAACGTACATTCTCACTGGAATTAAGCCGCCAAAACTTATAAGTAATGGACTTGCAGGCAACTTTATTCGTGAGTGATTGATTGGTCAAAGAATGAGAGATCAAAAAGGTAAGTAGTGAATGTATGTATGAAAATATTCATATGTTAAAATGTAGCATTTTAGGCTTAACAATAATTCAATCAAAATAAAAGTGTATACTATGTACATGTGCTTTTTAATATACACATATACTTACTTACTTATTTATGCTCGTTACTCCTCGCTGAGGAGCATAGGCCGCTCACCAGTGTTCTCCATTTAACTCTGTTTTGAGCAATCCTTTCCAATTGTTTCCAGTTGCTGCTCATCCTTTTAATGTCTGCTTCCAATTCTCGACGCAGCGTGTTCTTTGGCCTTCCTCTTTTCCGTTTCCCAACAGGATTCCATGTTAATGCTTGTCTCGTGATGCAGTCTGATGGTTTGCGTAGTGTATGTCCTATCCATTTCCATCGTCTTTTCGTAATTTCCTCTTCGGCTGGAAGTTGGTTTGTCCTCTCCCATAGTAAGTTGTTGCTGATGGTTTCCAGCCAACGGACATTCAGTATCTTTCGTAGGCAGTTGTTTATAAATACCTGTATCCGTCTGAGGATGTTTGCAGTAATTCTCCAGGTTTCAGCTCCATACAGCAGGACTGTCTTCACGTTCGAATTGAAGAGTCTGACTTTGAGGTTAGTTGATATTTGTTTTGAGTTCCAGATGTTTTTCAACTGCAGGAATGCTGCCCTTGCCTTGCCAATCCTTGTCTTTACATCTGCATCGGACCCTCCTTGTTCATCGATGATGCTTCCCAGATATGTGAAAGTATTCACTTCTTCCAGAGTTTCGCCATCAAGTCGAATTGGGTTGGTGCTCTGTGTGTTGTATTTGAGAATCTTGCTCTTACCCTTATGTATGTTCAAGCCTACTGATGCTGAAGTTGCTGCTACACTGATTGTCTTCGCTTGCATTTGTTGGTGTGTATGTGCTAAAAGAGCTAGATCATCTGCGAAGTCCAAATCATCGAGTTGCATCCTACTTGTCCATTGAATTCCGTACATTCCCTTAGATACACATATACATACATAACTAATCATAATATGGAGAGCGGTATACGCTACTATGTGCGTTAGTCATTGAACATCAACATTGAATTCGAATAAATCTCATCTAAAAAATGGTAAATAATGTAAGCTACAAAGTACACTTTAATGAACTGTACTATTGGTATGGAGTGGAAGCTTCCACTTTTGTGAAGTTCACCTATTTTCAAACAAGTACAAGGATGTTACATCTATAAGATGGATGTGTGTTGTTAATATTTTGATAATGTTGAGTTTTTTGAGCTGGATGCTTTAATTTAAAAGTTTTTGTTGTCATACTGAAAAACCACAGAACTTAACAGAAAAACACTTTAAATATTAATACTGGTGATATTATGGGCTGTTTAAACCGAAGTAGGTAGTGAAAGAGGATACAAATCTGAGAATAAATAGTTGAAACATGATACACTAGATGAACCATACGTTGTCAAAACCAGACTGTTTACATGCCATCTTGTAGTCAAAATGGCAGATGAGAAACTACGATTACATACATGTCCGTAATTTTCTGCACATTATAAAATTCAGTCTGATTATTACATATTGCAACTTCAATCTATTGATTTGAATGTGGTCCGTGTTAGCCTAAGGACAACTATATATCGTGAATAAGTCAAACTTTTAGGTCGCAACATTACTACAGTGTTTTAAGACCTCAAGGTTATAGCCGAAATTCGTATGAGTAATATCAACTGCATAAAACTTGTGACTGTTTCACGATTAAAGCAATAATGAATTTCCTTTATTCGTTTATATGAATCTGTCGTAAATGGTCGTAAACAGCGTGAAGCCTGGCAAACATGTACGTTAGCTGAAGTTGCCATATTAGTATGAAGAGATTAAATAACCATGATTATCACCACAATTTAGTTCGACAATTTTGTTCTTGCGTCCTACTCCTATGCCGGTCAATATCATGAGTTGGAGTAGATGGTGATTAGACATATGCAATATACATCCCAACCACTTCAGTTGATGAACAGTCACAATCTCACCGACTAATGTCAATTTACTCAGTGCTAATGTGCTCAACCTTACCACAACTTACTCCGTCGTTCCGTGTTACGTGAGTGATGCTTCAAAGACACCTATAATTAAAGATCTGCAGCATTCGTATGTCTTCTATTTTCATAGTCCATGTTTCACAGCCATCTGTTGTGTGCAGCAATGTGATTTAGAGAAAAGCGGATATCCTACTTCATACAGACATTGTAATCATAACAAAAAAATATCGAATTTATGTGGAGAGAATATTTTATGCATATTTTTTTTCATAATACTTACTTTTTTCAAATCATACACTGATTGTGTATAATCTGTTTCTATAGGATTCCATCGTAGTATTCCGCTAGCATTGTTACTATTATTAAATGTACCAAAAAGGTTTTTGATAGGAACATTACTAAATCGTGACATTCCAAACATATCAATACTATCTTTAAGTTCTATGCCTAATGCTTTTGCACACTTGGCTGAAATAAGAAGGAAAGTTGAAAAATACAAAAAGTAACGGAAACACGAAAAACAACAAAAGAAATAAAGTACAGTACTTAATTATACTTTAAAGTGAAAATATGATTTATCAACTAGTCAATCAAGTCGATGGTTTAGACATTAAAATATTGCTGAATAATCTATAAGGCCATCTGATTGAATAGTTTATCATGTATATTGGATTAATCAGATGAAAATATCCATTTACTTTAATTAAATTCACATGAAGGATTGTATTTTTAAGTGATATTTATTATAGATTCATATAGGCTGACACATATTATATCGGGCGATTCAAGAAGAGTAACCAACCTTCTGAACTGTTTTTCGGAACACTATTTCATTTATCTTGAGTACATGTAAATTGATTATTTTATTTTCGTTATTATCATGTTCCCACCGCTCTAACCTCCTAATAGACACATGAACTGTGTCATATCATTTGTCATTTAGGATTTATAGTCAATTAACTATATATATATATCAATGTACCATAAGTTTCTAATCACTATTGTCTCCGTTTTGCATAAATGTTATTCTTCCTATTAGTCTGCTGAGTGGTTAGGTTTTGTGCGTATGTAAATAGATGACTGAGACAATCTGCCTGAAAATTGGCACAGTTGTATTGTTCTTTTGTTCCGGCTTTGGGGACTAGTAGTCACAGGACATACGTGTGTGCATGCTAATTGATCCTATCGGGGTTACTGTTTTTAATATATTGTGATTGACAGTATTTTTCAAGATATAACAGTACGATTAAGTACTAGACAATTGTTTCGTTCTAGTGTAAGACTCCAAATTAGTTCACACTCTCGACTACATCATAAATCGAACTGAAGACTTTTAGATAACGCAATAAACATTTAAATGTTTAAAACCACCAACTTAATGTAGTGGATGTATTTTCGCTAGATTATAGTTCTTTATAATTACATTCTAAGAGTTGCCTTGTGATATTTTGTGATGATTCAGTAAGACATGAGGTATT